>CM060309.1:87201940-87206940 GCA_030674185.1 Monoplex corrugatus
GAGAGAGTCTTCCAGACTATACAGAACGTTTTTCGCGGGTCTGCATACTGCTTTTATGGAACCATCCATCGTTACACTCCCCCTTTATCCATAAGTCAATGATGAAATTGCTCTCTCTCTCTCTCTTTGTTTTGTTTCTTTTATGATTTCAATCTGCCTTTTTTTTGGTAAGGAAAGGAAGGCTGTTTCATATCGACTGGAGAAAGGCGTGTGTATATCTGTCTGTAAGAAAAATGTGCCAGCATGATTTTTTCCAACTGTTTCTGGATAGATCTTTCTCAAGTTTGGTTCAAAGGCATATGTCAATGAAAAGTCGCGAATTCATAAGTTTGGAAGTCGTGGTGATAAGGTCAAGGTCAAGGTCACACAGATCGAAAATGTGCCCCCAAATCAGCTTTTTAGAAGAATGTGTGTAAACAGCACTTTCTCAAGAACTTCTGACGGTATTTACATTGTTTTCATTGTTGTAGCAGTCTACCATTGTCGTCGCTTCTCTTCTGATGATTCTCTTCTGATGCTTCTCTTCTGATGCTTCTCCGATGCTTCTCTGCAAGATTACAGTGACTTTTGAAGCACAAAATCTGGACTTTCTGTAATAATTTTTGTATGAAATAGAGACTGCTAGAATGGCTCGACCATGCATTGTATTTCTGAACATGTACGAAACAAACTTCATGGGTCTTTACACACGAAGAGCCCGAATCTTCTGAGCGAGGTTCTTCTTCTCTATCGTAAACGTTTCTATCATTCAGCTTCGAGTTTCAAAGATCCCTCTCATCCCCCCCCCCCACCACCCCCATTTCAAGACCCTGCCAGCGAATGAGGTTTTTCACATTCTCTGGAAGTCTGCCAGAAAACTTGTTGGCAGATTTGCGTGAAGCGCATATGGAATTGTCCAAGGGTGACGAATACCTCCTTCTCCCGTAGGGATGCGGGGTTCTTTCAGTATAAATAGTATCCCCACCTTCTGGAAATTCTGTGCTAGAAATTTCTTCTTTTCTGTCACTCGCTTTGTTTCTGCCTTGTTCCTTTGATTTCTGTCATCTCTTCCTATCATTTTCTGCCTGGCTGGTCCATTCACATATATGTGTTCTATTAAGTCTTACGTACTTTTTCTTAGGATTGATAATTGGGTGCATGTATTAAGTGCATTTTTGGCTCCAGGGAAGCAATTTCAGGTAATTTATGCCCGTTTTTATGTTTTGGTGTCCTTAGGTATGCTTAAATTTGTATTCAGGTGTGTTTATAAATGCCCTGTCCGATAAATTGGACGGAGTGGTCAACGCCAGGGGCGTGTCCTGAGAATATGTGCACCAATGCAATCAATGTGTACTTAATTTTCTTTTTCTTTCCTGATGAAGTTTTTTATGTTTTGTATTCAGGTATGTTTCTTTTCTTTTTTCTTTTTTTTTTTTGGGGGGGGGTCCCCATGTGTGATTTATTGGACGGAGTGGTCAGCGCCGGGGGCATCTCCTTGGATTGTGTGCGTGAGTGAATTGATATGTGTACTTAGTTTTCTTTTTCTTTTCTTTTCCCCCTTGTTGAAGTATTGTGTTTTTTTGAAGTGGTTATAGCCCTGATATGGCTCTACGCAGTCGGATGGGCTTTAAACAAACACAATAACGACTACCTCCTGAACAAACTCCAAACAAACTCCAAGCTCTTCTTCTTTTGGTTCGCCATCTGCAAGGTCAGGCTACACCTGGCGTTGATTGTGACCATTGTTTTTTTCTTGTTACTGCCGGCTGCCTCGTTGAGCACTGCTCCATTCTGGAGGTTCTCAATGGTCGATCAGCATTCTTGTGTGAGGTAGATGTCAGGGTTAGGATTAGGGTTATAGCTGTTTAAAGCCCAGCCGACTGTGTAGATCCATATCAGGGCTATAACCACTTCAAAAAACACAATACTTCAACAAGGGGGAAAAAGAAAGAAAAAGAAAACTAAGTACACATATCAATTCACTCGCGCACACAATCCAAGGAGATGCCCCCGGCGCTGACCACTCCGTCCAATAAATCACACATGGGGACCCCCCCCCCCCCACAAAAAAAAAAAAAAAAAAAAGAAACATACCTGAATACAAATCCAAACACAAATAAGGACACCAAAACATACAAAAAAGGGCCCAATTTACCCAAAACCGCCTCCGCACATCTCACATCCCCAGAGCCAAAAATGCACCCAGCACATGTACCCAATTATCAATCCTAAGAGAAAGCACGTACGACTTTATTGAACACATACAGGTGAATGGACCATCAGGGCAGAAAATGATAGGAAGAAATGACAGAAAGCAAAGGAGGAAGAAAGAAACAAAGAGAGTGACAGTGAAGAGGAAATTTCTAGCACAGAATTTGCGGAAGGTGGGGGATACTGTTTATACTGAAAAAGCCCCCGGCATCCCTACGGGGGTTTGTTAAGTAGATAAACGTGTAGATGTTTACATTACATTGCATGGTACTATTGTTAGTATTCGCTGAAGGCGTCTGCAAGCCTGGTACCTCCTGACTTTCAGCCCCTGGGTGAGGTAGGCTGGCTACAACGACCCTACTTTCTACCTCCTGTCTCGTTTTCTTTTTCTTTTATCCCTCCCCCCCCCCCCTCACAAATCTGTCATTTTCTTTCCCTTGTCCAAAAATTCAGTCATCTCTCTATATTTTAGCCCCATAGCCATTAGAGACGGCAGATGCACGTCAGAAATAGCCAGCAGAATCGGCCAAGTCAAAACAGCATTCAAGAAGATGAAAAGCGTTCTTACCATCAAATGTCTATCAATTAACACCAGGAAGAGAGTTCTGGAATGTTATATAGAACCGATAATGTTATGCGGGTGTGAGGCGTGGACAGTCAACAAGCAAAGCCAGAACAAGATTGAGGCAGCCGAGATGTGGTTTCTAAGAAGAATTTTGAGAGTTCCATGGACAGCAAAGAAAACAAACGAGACAGTCTTGATGAAGGCAGACACAAGAAGATCATTCATACGGAAGATTAGGAAAAGACAGGCAACATTTATAGGCCATTTTATGAGGAAAGGGGAATTGGAGCACCAGGTCACAACAGGAAAGCTGGAGGGAAAGAGAGCACCAGGTAGACCCAGGGAAAAAAATATTGGACTTGCAGAGTGGCTGAAGACAGAGAGGGTGGAAGATGTGCTTGCGGCAACAAGGAATAGAAACATTATGGAGGGCCATGATCACGAACGCCATGTGGCAAGGCACTTGATTATGATGATGAGCCATTAGAGTTGAAAAGTCTCCTGATGCAATTCCTAAAAAAGGTCTTTACTCTGACACCTTACCGTCCATTCTGCCAAGTTCTGAAGGCGGTTGAATTTGAGAAAAAAACCGAAATAAAAACCCATCTTACGTAATGACACACGATATCAGCAAAACACATAAGATCAAGACGGACGAGGTCTTACAGATGTATAGATGGTTTCATTATCTCCCCTTCAACACACCCACAGAGATAACGGGAGGGGTTGATGTAGAAGACAGAGAGAGAGAGAGAGACAGAGAGAGAGAGAGAGAGAGAAACAGAAAGAGAGAGAGAGACAGAGAGAGATAGACAGACAGTGAGAGACAGAGCGAGCGAGCGAACGAGAGAGAGAGAGAGAGAGAGAGAGAGAGAGAGAAAGAGAGAGAAAGAGAGAGAGAGGTAAATTTTTTTTCATACACCCGCAAACTCGTGTGATGGTATTTCATACATACACGCAGGGTACCTAGCCAGCAGAAAAAAAAACCCACCCCTACCCCCCACCCCCTGATAAAACAGATGGGGGATGACGTGAACATTCACGTCAGCGACAGATAAACATGTGGGCAAGGCAGAAGCCAAGGAGGCTGTTACCTCAAATTCCAGACACGTAAAAAGCTCATACCTGGTAGAGCAGACATTGGCTGTCCAGGGAGGGAGACAAAGGTGGGAAAGGGAGAGTGGATCTTTAAATCAGATGCCTGGTATGATCCTGTCCCCATCCTCCACACACATACATACACAGCACTTGCCATTTCCTATCCCAATCTGTTTTTTTTTATTTTTATTATTCTTCTTTACTTTTTTGCCAAAAAAAGAAATGGTGGTAGTTACATGTGTATATGTAACTGTTCCTCTCTCTGTCTCTCTCTCTGTGCCTCTCTCTCTCTCTCTCTCTCTCACACACACATACACACACGCAATCATACACACACAACATACCATACACATACACACACGCACACAACACACACACATACACAACACACACACACACACAACACACACATACAACACACACACACATACACACACACACACAAACAACACACACACACACACAACACAAAACAACAACACAACACACAACACACACACACACACAACTCACACACACACACACACAACACACACACAACACACACACACACACACACACACACAACACACACACACACACACACACACACACACACTCACACACGGGCTCGTAGTCAAGTGGTAAACGCCGGATTTCCAACAGGAAGGTCTCGGTTCGATCCGCCTAGACTTCTCTCCCTGGTGAGAAAAGGGTGGAGATTTTTACCGACCCCCCACGTCCACATGTATACAGACCTCATTACTTCTTGTGGGTATACTCCTATGTATGTATGCAGAATGTGACACACAATGTCACACACAATGTCAGAATGTCACATATGTATGTATGCAGAATGTGACACACAATGTCACACACAATGTCAGAATGTCACATATGTATGTATGTATGCAGAATGTGACACACAATGTCACACACAATGTCAGAATGTCACATATGTATGTATGCAGAATGTGACACACAATGTCACACACAATGTCAGAATGTCACATATGTATGTATGCAGAATGTGACACACAATGTCACACACAATGTCAGAATGTCACATATGTATGTATGCAGAATGTGACACACAATGTCAGAATGTCACATATGTATGTATGCCAGAATGTGACACACAATGTCAGGACACACAATGTCAGAATGT
>CM060309.1:87216940-87241940 GCA_030674185.1 Monoplex corrugatus
GGCCACAATACATATATGGGGAAGGGGAGGGGAGGGGCTGTGAGAGAGAGAGAGAGAAGAGAGAGAGAAGAAAGAGAAGAGAGAGAGAGAGAGCAGACAGAAAGACAGATACAGACAGACAGAGACAGAGAGAGACAAAGACAGCAGACAGACAGAGACAGAGAGAAAGAGATACAGAGACAGACGACTGACGGACTGAAGAGAGACAGGCAGACAGACAGAGAGAAAAAAAAAGAAAACCAGAAAGTGTTATGTACTTCGGCCTTGGACCAAAATACAAACAAGGGGACTGGTAGGAACGGGATTGTGTGTGTGTGTGTGGGAGAGAGAGAGGAGAGAGAGAGAGAGGAGAGAGAGAGAGAGAGAGAGAGAGAGAGAGAGAGAGAGAGAGAGAGACGGAGAGAGAGAAGAGAAGAGAGAGACAGACAGACAGAAGACAGAACAGACAGAGAAAAAAAGAGACGAGAGAGAGAGAGAGGGAACTCAGAAAATGTTTATGTACATCGGCCTTAGGCCACAATACATACATGGGGAAGGGGAGGGGAGGGGAGGGCTGTGAGAGAGAGAGAGAGAGAGAGAGAGAGAGAGAGAAGACAGACAGACAGAGACAAAGACAGAGGACAGAGACAGAGAAGAGACAGAGAGCAGACAGAAATGACATATAGACAAAAGAGAGAAAAAATAAAGTAAATTCAAAAAATATTCTCGGCCTTGACCAAAATACAACAACGGACGGTGGCAACATTGTGTGTATTTGCAGGTAGAAATAAAAAGGAGACGAACGCAGAGAATGCAACAGATGCAGAGAGAGAGAGAGAGAGAGAGAGAGAGAGACAGACAGACAGACAGAGAGAAGGAGAGAGAGAGAGAGAGAAAGACAGACAGACAGAGAAAGAGAGAGAGAGAGAACTCAGAAAATGTTTACTGTACATCGGCCTTAGGCCACAATACATATATGGGGGAGGGGAGGGTAGGGGCTGTGTGTGTGTGTGTGTGTGTGTGTGTGTGGTGAGAGAGAGAGAGAGAGAGAGACAGACAGACAGAGAAACAGAGAGAGAGAGAAAGAGAGACAGACATACAGACAGAGAGAGAGAGAGGCAGACAGAAAGACAGATATAGACAAAGAGAGAACACTACGTCAATTCACACACAAACCATTCTCGAGCATCATCCACGACACATACACGTGGCAATCATGTACTAGTCTTCCCACGGTAGAAATCACAAAAGCGAACGAACGCAGAATGCAACAGACTGCATTTCCTTGATTTACCGGTACATCATAAGCATGGGGAGTAAGGAAGGGTGAAGGAAGAGAGAAAAAATTTGAACCTTGAAAAAAAAAACGAGAGAGAGAGAGAGAGAGAAAGGTGGGAGAGAAAGAGAGAAGAGAGAGAAAAGGAGGGAGAGGAGAGAGAGGTAGGAAAGAGACAGACAGAGAGAGGTGGGAGTGAGAAAGAGAGAGAGAGGTGGAAGAGAGAGAGGGGAGTGGAGGGTAGACAGACAGACAGACAGACAGATAGAAAGACAATTAACAAGAGTACATTTTCATTGTCGAAGGTAGTGGTACAAACACATTAATGTTTCTTTATGTAAAGCCGCGGAAAGAGAGAAAGAGATAGACAGGTGCATACAAATATGCTCATAAATGTATATCAGATGCATGCATAAATTATTCTCATCGTTAAGAGAGAAAGAAGAGAGAAGAGAGAGACAGAAGACGACAGACGGACTGACAGAGACAGAGAGAGACACATAGACAGAGAGAGCGAAAAGACAGAAAGAAAACTCGAAAGTTTTATGTACTTCAGCCTTGAGCCACAATATAAACAAGGGAAACACACACATACACACCCCACACATACAAAAATGCACACACACACAACAAAACCCCCACACACACACACACACAACTCACACAACACACACATAAACACCCACACAGACCACACAAACACACACACACACACACACACACAGAACACACCTCACCAACACACACACCCTCGCTACACACACACACACACACACACACACACAAACACTCACACACACACACACACAAACACACACACACACACAGAGGAAGCAGGCAAGCAAAGAAGACAAACAGGAAAACATGATGTAAAGAGGGAAAAAAAACATTTTTCTGTCAGTGTCCGCTAGCAAAGCTGCATAATTCACAATTTCATCCAGCTCAGGTTCAGGCACGCAATGCAATTATTGCCCACGGCCATTTTCCACTTGCGGTAAGAAGAAAATAAGAAGAAGGGAGAGGGAGAGCGAGCGAGAGAGAGGGGGAGACAGAGAGAGAGAGAGAGAGAGAAACAGACAGTGACAGAGAAAGAGAGAGAGAGAGAGACAGGGGGGAAGAGAGAGCGAGACAGACAGGGAGAGGAAGGGAGAGAGGGAGGGAGAGAGAGAGACAGACAGACAGAGAGGGAGAGAGACAGAGACAGACACACAGAGAAAGAGATAGTGAGAGAGAGACAGAGACAGACAGAGAGAGAGAGAGAGACAGGCAGGCAGAGAGAGAGAGATAAACAGGCAGAGAAAGAGACAGAGAAAGAAAGAGTGAGAGAGACAGACAGAGAGAGAAAGAGAGAGACAGACAGAAAAAGAGAGAGACAGAGAGAGAGAGAGAAAGAGAGACAGCGTGGGCAAGAGGGAAAAGACAGAAGAGGTAAAACCATACCAGCATTCTTCTTTTGCCTGCCATCACAACTGTCAAACTTCCAAAACTATGGTACCTTACCAGACGCCGTGGCGAAGTGGTTTAGTGCAACGGACTACTGACTGGAAGGTTGTGAGTTCGAATCCCAATCGGTGCTGTCAAAATCATTGTGGGATTTTTCGGCTCCAACTGGCTCCTACCCAGAGTTTTGTGGGCCCGCTGGATATACTGGGACCACACAGTTAAGTCTGATCCACTTCACAAGCAATTCACTGACCGTGTAGCTTAAATCTTTTGCTTGACGCCAGGACTATAATAATAGTAAGCATACAGTATAGCCGTCTCACGTAGTCTTCAATCCTACATGAAACTACATAACATTATGATTATCATCCTCATCGTCATCATTGTCATCACCGAACTGTAGCAATATGATTGTCATCCTCAACGTCATCATTATCATCATTGAACTGTAACAGCATGATTCTCGTCCTCATCATTATCATCACTGAATTCTAACAGTAGGATTATCGTCCTCATCATTATCATCACTGAATTCTAACAGTAGGATTATCGTCCTCACCATTATCATCACTGAATTCTAACAGTAGGATTATCATCCTTATCATTATCATCACTGAATTCTAACAGTAGGATTATCATCCTTATCATTATCACCACTGAATTCTAACAGTAGGATTATCGTCCTCACCATTATCATCACTGAATTCTAACAGTAGGATTATCATCCTTATCATTATCACCACTGAATTCTAACAGTAGGATTATCGTCCTCACCATTATCATCACTGAATTCTAACAGTAGGATTATCATCCTTATCATTATCACCACTGAATTCTAACAGTAGGATTATCATCCTCATCATTATCATCACTGAATTCTAACAGTAGGATTATCATCCTTATCATTATCATCACTGAATTCTAACAGTAGGATTATCATCCTTATCATTATCATCACTGAATTCTAACAGTAGGATTATCATCCTTATCATTATCATCACTGAATTCTAACAGTAGGATTATCATCTCATCATTATCATCACTGAATTCTAACAGTAGGATTATCATCTCATCATTATCATCACTGAATTCTAACAGTAGGATTATCATCCTCATCATTATCATCACTGAATTCTAACAGTAGGATTATCATCCTCATCATTATCATCACTGAATTCTAACAGTAGGATTATCATCCTCATCATTATCACCACTGAATTCTAACAGTAGGATTATCATCCTCATCATTATCATCACTGAATTCTAACAGTAGGATTATCATCCTCATCATTATCATCACTGAATTCTAACACTAGGATTATCATCCTCATCATTATCACCACTGAATTCTAACAGTAGGATTATCATCCTCATCATTATCACCACTGAATTCTAACAGTAGGATTATCATCCTCATCATTATCACCACTGAATTCTAACAGTAGGATTATCATCCTCATCACTGAATTCTAACAGTAGGATTATCATCCTCATCATTATCACCACTGAATTCTAACAGTAGGATTATCATCCTCATCATTATCATCACTGAATTCTAACAGTAGGATTATCATCCTCATCATTATCACCACTGAATTCTAACAGTAGGATTATCATCCTCATCATTATCATCACTGAATTCTAACAGTAGGATTATCATCCTCATCATTATCACCACTGAATTCTAACAGTAGGATTATCATCCTCATCATTATCACCACTGAATTCTAACACTAGGATTATCATCCTCATCATTATCACCACTGAATTTTAACATTAGGATTATCATCCTTATCGTTATCATTATCATCAAAACTGTCCAAACTTTCGTGCACAATGCAAATCGACTGTGTGGCCCAAGTCTACTCAACAAGTCCATGATATGCCCATCTCTGGGCCAGGACCCGGTCGGGGCCCAAAAATCCCACAACGATGTTTTGGACTGATCGTCATTCGAACCCTTGATCTCCCAGTAAGTAGTCCGATACGATGTCCACCTGGCCAGGCTGACTGGTAATTCGGTGATTTACTTTTTCGCATGGGCAGACCTGCGGGTCACAATTTGGAAAATTCCGGTCGTAATTTCTGTCAGTTATTTGCCTCTAATGAGGTACACCAGACTAACAGAATTGTAGAGACATGCATCGTTATACTCTAAACCATTCAGAAATAAGCAGTGGCCATACGGAACAACTCTGGAACAGTAGATCTGGGGGCAACACACAGAACTTGACGAAAACCACATCCTTCACTCAGACCAACGGACTGACTGTTTCAGGCGTAACCAGGCTCGAACGGGAAATCATCATCATCATCATCATCATCATCAACAGCAGTAGCAACAACAACAACAATAAGCATTCTCTTAACCTAGAAGCACACATATCATCATCATCATCATCATGACATCATCATCATCATCATCATCATCACCAGCACCATCGTCGCTCTATCATTATCACTATCACAATATAAAACACAGTCGTAAACATTCCACACTGATACCGACATACCGGAAACTAATTGCAACCATCATCACCACGTAATAACACCCAGCAGTAATAACAACAACAGCAGCAGCAGCAGCGAAAACAAAACAATAAAACAAAAACAACAACAACAATAACAAAAACTAGAACTATTAACAAAACTCTGAGCTGTTAAGAACATTAAAAAACAACAAAACCCAAGGCTCAAACACAGACTAAGAGAGAGAGAGAAGAGAGAGAGAGAGAGAGAGAGAGAGAGGAGAGAGAGAGAGAGAGAGAGAGAGAGAGAGCGGCAGGCAGACAGAGACAGAGAGACAGAAAGAGAATGTGTGAGTGAGAGCGAGAGAGAGAGAGAGAGAGAGAGAGAGAGAGAGAGAGAGAGAGAGAGAGACAGACAGACAGACAAACAGAAAGGCAGAGACAGAATGGCAGCAAACCGGATCAAAACGATACAGACTACAACTACAACTAGCACAACAGTCCAGATAAACCAAGCATCAAGATAACAACCATGCTTTGGATTCACGAACGACTAAACAAGTCAAGCAAATAACTACACTAACTACGCTATGACTCAAGTCTAAGCATTCGGCTAGATCTAATACTAGTTAACAGCCAAAACCAACCAATGGAAGCCGAGGTCTAATACTAGTTGACAGCCAAAACCAACCAATGGAAGCCGAGGTCTAATACTAGTTGACAGCCAAAACCAACCAATGGAAGCCGAGGTCTAATACTAGTTAACAGCCAAAACCAACCAATGGAAGCCGAGGTCTAATACTAGTTAACAGCCAAAACCAACCAATGGAAGCCATCTCAAGGCTGACTACACGGCCAGGAACAAGCTGTACGGACAATAATGACACAGCTTCATGATACGTCAATCTTAGTCGTGGATAAAACGTCAAGGGATACATTCCACGTCATCCTGGTTTGTTTACTACGTCACGAAATCGTGGCTGTATATGTATACTACGTCATGATCCGCCATCAAGGTACTGTAAAGATACGAGAGACATTGGTGTAGCTTACTTAGTGGTAATGGAAAGAGTTGCGTTTTCGGGCGTGTTTGTCTTTAAGAACCAATACAACTTTTATCATCAGCGCACTGTCTTTAAACGGTTATTTCTATCAACATATTCCTTTAGAATTGTCGCTCTGTTTTCAAAAAGTACTGTTGTTATGCCTGTGTCAAGCTTGACAAGTGTAATAATGTCAAAAGTAACCCACTTTCAATGACCAAGCGACGGATTGCCTTTTTAATGTCTAAACTAACGGAAAACATACTCGTAACATATTTGACAACATTCTTGGCACGCAATGTTAAAGTGTTGTTTTTTTTTTTCTTTCTTCTTTCTTTCTTTCTTTTTTTTCTTCTTTTTTCTTTTTCTTTTTTTGGTGTGTGTGTGTGTGTGTGTGTATGTGTGTGTGTGTGTGTGTGTGTGTGTGTGTGTGTGTGTGTGTGTGTGTGTGTGTGTGTGTGTGTGTGTGTGTAAAATCACTATTGTGAACAGACATTAAATAAAAGACTCCTCCTCCTCCAATGTTAACGTTTCAGCAATAAGCAATGCCGTCTCACAACAAAAGTGTGTGTTTGTCTGTTGTCGATATTTTTGGCCTGATGTTAAAAGTTTTGAGTCATTTCTTCCTACAACTACCGAAAACTTTACGAGATGTCAACACTGGCACTGTGTTGCATTCCATACCACAACATGCTTAAAAAAAGAAAGGGGGGGGTGGGGGTGGAATTATCATCACAAAGCAGTCTTCTTCAAAGATAAGTGTTTTGCTCAGTCGCCGTACGTCAAAGGAGACTTGTGTTTGGACACTACGCCACGATACATCATGGTACTCTGCGCATAGACATGATGGCACGATATGTCATGGTACTCTGCACATGGACATAATGGCACGATAAGTCATGGTACTCTGCGCATGGACATAATGGCACGATACGTCATGGTACTCTGCGCATGGACATAATGGCACGATACGTCATGCTTCCAAGCCCACCCACCCACCGACCCACCAAGCTGTCGGTGGGGAGGGGGAGGCCGAGATCAAGTCATGATACAGGAGTCACAACAATCCATTATTCATATACCTTTCCCCCCATCTCTCGGGGCTCGAACTCTAGCCCAGAGGTGCGGCGAGGACTGTGTTGGACTATAGATTAGACTGGCGTCTACCCACGCTGCTTGTGGACGTCCTGAAGGTTAGGGAAGAACAGCATTATGGTTTCAACAGGTCAAAGACAGGCAAAGAACAATGAACACCACACCACACCACAATGTTGTATTTTAAATATCACTGCGAAAAATTGAGATAAGAATTATCGACATTTTGGCACAAGAAGAAGAGAGTTACGACCTAAAAGTTGTCTACAGAGCAAGAACAGAGTTTGACACAACAAAAATTGATTTCACGTTTCAAGGCATCAAACATGGAGTGGAGTTCACATTCTGACTCGTAAGAAAAGAGTTAAACACTGATACATCAAAAACAGAACTAACATACACATGAAAAGAACAGTTAACATTTTATTACACCAAGACTAATCTCAACGCCTCCAAAACAAGAACAGCCCTAACATGTTGACACATCAAGAACAACGTAAATATTCTAACATATCAAGACTGGAGATCAGACCAGTCGCCGTGGTGTAGCGGTTAACGCAACGGACTACCGACTGGAAGGTTGTGGGTTCGAATCCCCATCAGTACCTTCATCGTGGGATTTTTCGGCTCTAACCGGCTCCTAACCAGAGTTGGGCGTGCTATGGGCTCATTGGGAAGACTGGAACCATACAGTCGAGTCTCATCCACTTCGCGGATGCGTCATTGACGGTGTTGCTCAAATCTTCTGATCAGCACCGCAGGTGTCTGTATCTCTCGGGCCTGGTTGACGCCAGGATATATTATGATAGTGAGCGTAGAATACAACCCTGTCACGCAGTCTCAATCCTAGATGGAACTCCATAGCATCATGATTATCATCCTCATCGACATCATCATCATCGCATAATAAAAACTGTTTCAGCTTTTGTGGCCATTAAAGTGGCGCAGAAAATGGGACGAAAAAAAAGAAAAAAGAAAAAAAAAGATGAGCACAAAGGTAACCTCCCTGAGTGCAATGATCCTTAAAAAAAAAAAAAAAGACTGGAGATCAAGCCGTATCAAGAGATCATATTTCAACACGAGAAAACACTAACTAGAGTCAAGAATGACAAATACAAACAAAGAAGACAAATTTGATCCATATAATTTATGACTGATTTAAAGTATGTGAACATAAACACACACACACACACACACCACACACACACACACCACACACACACACACACACACACACACACCACACACACACACAACATATACATAGCATCATGAAGTAAATGCACAGCATACACGTTATAAACACAAAACTATCGTTTTAATTAATTTCGTTGACGAACACCGTAAAGACGATGGCAGTGATCGTTTTCTGTCAACAAAACTGTGAAGTCAAGACACACACAAAGTATATCATCACTCAGTATCAACCAAACTGAACCTGCATATCAAAGAAAAAGATAATCTGTATTTAGTAACAATTGGCCTTCACATGAGACCATTGATCATCAGCTTTATGCAGAATTTCAAGACGTGGCCAAAATATTATATCTTTCCACAAATGTAAGAATACACAACTGCAATAATTATAGTAATACTGTAGCTTATACTACATTTTCAAGAACACAAACCCAGATAACAACAATAATAATAATAAATAAACAAATAAATAAATTAACAAATAAATGATAATAATAATATTAACAATAATGTAGTTTACACTCCATTTTCAAGAACACAAACCCACAGAATATAATAATGATAATAACATTGTAGCTTATACTACATATTCAAGAATACAAACCCACAGAACATCATCAGTTCTATGATCATATTAAAATTCGGCACAGGACATGCGACATTAGATTCCAGGAACAGAGCAAAACTAAAATACATGAAGTAGCAACAAGAAAAAAGTCAAAACATTAATTCTGACTAGACTTAAGAACAGGAAACCACAAGACCAAAACATCAATGTATTTTTAAACAAAACAAAGAACAACCACAGCAACACAACACACATCAACGTGCAGCAAACTCCAACAGCAAATCACAACTCAGGATGGTGGTATTTCACACAACTCAGGATGGTGGGTATTTCACACAACTCAGGCTGGTAGGTATTTCACACAACTTTGGGTGGTAAGTATTTCAAACACTTTTTGTAAGGTGCAGATTTCAAACAGGGAGCAAACCAAACACGGGGTTATAGGCAAGGGTGACATCACAAAACAACAACAGCAAACGACAAGGGAGAAAAAAATAGTCAAACACGAACAGAAAGAGGGTTGGTTAGTCTCCTCATTAACCTGAAGGAGAGAACACACGGAGGAAGGAGATTATTACAAACGGTCAGACGGTGTGGGAGTGGAGACTTCAGGCTTTCGTGGATCTCAGAGGGACCGACTCCACACCTCGCTTAGCACGGTTGCCTGCAAGACAATCACCATGCCACAGGCAATACAAGACAAGCAGATGGTACGGCACACAGCACACACCATGCGTGACAGCTCTTACATACAGATAAACGCAGACAAGACTAAATAACAGGATGATGTAAACACACACACACACACGCAAACCCTTCTCGCATCAACGATGATTCGCATGGCACGAGTTCAAAGCCAGTTCGAAAGGTAACAAGTTCATGATGATGACAGTTGCATTGACCTGCATGCATAACCTTGGGAGTGGCAAAAGTCGGAAGTGGGGGGGGGGGGGGGGGGGGGGGGTGAGGTGAGGTGAAGGGGGGTTATGCAGAAGAAGAGGGAGGGAGATCATTCTCAAGCGAAACACATCACAAAGTTGCCCAAGGTTTCATGAGTCATGCTGTGTTACTCTTTATGGGAGCGCTGACCTGCAACTTATGGAGAGAGTTTTTGCAAAAGACACCATCAGTTGAATTTTTCCCTGATCATTAAAAAGGTCTGGTTTCAATAACACATTACCATGCACTAAGTTGGTTTAATCTCATTTGTGCAATAGAAGTATGAAATCGTTCATGTTTTGTTAAAAATGTAAGACTAAGGTTTTCGTTAGAGAGTGAGGTGTAAAAAGACCTCAACTATTCTCCCGACCAGTCTCATAAAGATTCTGTAATTCCCTCTCCCTGGCTGCTTTACCTTCCCCGTCGCTGAAGGACACGTACTCACTACAGCTGTATGGACAGGGAAGGGAGCGGTCAAGCAAGCCAGAGACAAATCATCTTCTTTTATATTTTTTTTAAGGAAGTCATACTCCGTCTTTAGAGAGAATTCGAAAGAAATACAGGTGAATGACCTGGAAGACAGAAATAAGCTTGTGAGGCAAAGAGAGCACGACAGGAAAGAGGAACCTCCACCTAAAAGCAAACTACATAGCTCTTGTAGTTCCAAAACAGGAGGGGACCTTCATTTCAGCATCCACAGTATCCTAATGCGGTAAGTTGTGCTTCATCCTCGGGTTTTTCGGAAGCCAGTCGAGGATTACTTCTCTTGCCAGAATGGTGTATCACAACAGGAACAGAAGAGGAAGATACACCCTTTTGGCAGGTAACCTTTGAGTCTTGCTCAAATCACTAGGCTATCCTATCCCCTTTTTGTCGCTATGTTGGGAAGGAGCGGGACAGGACTACAGTCCACAACCTTGACTGTCTATGATAACGCTTCTTGTTTTATTAATGTTTCACTGTTATGAACTTGTCCTGACGGTGACATAGTCCAGCAGCTAGAACAATGGTGCTGACATTGCTTGGGTACCGCCTGTTGGGCAAAAAATGAAAGATTTTTTTTACCTTATCTCCCGGGTCAACAGATTATGTGCAGGCCTGCTAGTGTCTGTACTCCCTCCCTGCTCGTAGAGCATCAAATACACACGTTAAAGTCTAGTAAGACATGTCGGTCTTCAGTTGCTTACGAAAACACGAAAACATCCAACATGCACACTTCAGCAAACGAAATATGACTGCCATAAAGGCCGGATTGAAAAAAAAAAAAAAAAAAAAAAAAAAAAGCAGTAGCCACACACCGGCATACGCGTAAACCACTACCTTCGAGTTCACGTAGAGTTCCAGCCCACGAAAGGGGAAAGAACTGTCCAGAATTTCTCTTGCAATCTCCATGGATTAACTACACTACGGCAACTGGTCATCCACATAACAGTCAACTAATACTATATCGGTGGCAACACAAAACATAATTCGATTACCAACAACTCAAATTGTTCTTTAACTAAGGAATGAACATTGGCAAAAATGAAACACTACTGCATAGCAACTGAATAATGTAACAAAGGTTCCTTTAAGACTGAAGATTTTGTATTCACTTGAAAATCTTAAATTTGAAAATGGACGCTCCTTCCTTCCTTTCCTTTCCGTAAAACTGGTCTTGCGGTTTTTAATATTTCACATGTAAATGCCCTGTCAGGTCACTTTGCACAGCATCACAAGCTCAACTAGTTAAACGTCGGATTTACAGGCTCATAGTTGTGGATTCGAACCACGAGCCGTGTTACTTTAAAAGTGGCCTTTTTATTGCCCACCTTAACATAACTGTTGTTCTGGTGGTGTCAGTATAGAATTAGTAAGTCCCCTTTCCCCCACTTCCCCAGGATGGTTATCCCCGTCGGCTCTCTCACCTGAGGTGGATACCGACGTAAAATTGTAGAAAAGCAATCAATCATTTTCACTTTTTTCATTCACTTGGGTCCCTGTCAGCGTTTACTACGCTTCCATCTGGTATGATACAGCACAAAACTATTTAAAAACTGGATCTCTTTATCAGGCAAATACACCTAACTGTCGACGATGATAAAGAAAAGACAAATTTTAATCTCAGTCCGTGTAAACGTCTTAAGAGCACTCCCCACTGAGATAAAACGATGAGAGCACGTGGTCGGAGAGGCCACGGTATTAAGGGGGGAAAAAAAAAAAGGGGGGGGGGGGGGGGGGGGGTCTGTGGTGCTGATAATGGTGCCGAGGCTGTGAACAGGGAAGTGGGAGCGGTGATTCACATAGTGGTTATTATATCTTCTTTCTGAGCCATTTCACTGGTTATAGAGTCTGGAACGTTTTTTTCGTAATGCTTTGATAATCATGATGCTACAGAGTTCCATCCTAGATGGAGACTGCATGACAGGACGGTGATCTACGTTCATTTTCATAGTATATCCCTGGTGTCAACCAGCTCGAGAAATACAGACACCTGCGGTGTTGGTTAGGAAACTTGAGCAACATCCTCAATGACGTGTATGGCAAGTGAATTAGACACGACAGTGTGGTCGCGAATCGAGCCAAAAGCATGGCCAACTCTGGATAGAAGCCGGTTGGGGCCCGAAAAACCCACAATGATTTTGACAGGTCTGATGGGACTGGAACCCACAACCTTCCAGTCGTTAATCTGTTGCATTAACCTCTACACCACGGCTGTTGGTGAATCAGACAGTAGTTTAAAATCATCATGTTGGTGGCAACACAGAACGAACATAATTCCATTATCAACAACTCAAAACTGTTGTTCTCGCCTAGATTCAGTTTAAATAAGCTATCAATTTTCACTGAAAGATTATTGATATTATCATTATTTTATTATTATTAGTAGTAGTAGTAGCAATAGTAGTGTTATTACTATTATTATTAATCATTGTTATTATTATTATTATTATTATTATTATTATTATTAATATTATTATTACTATTATTAAAGTCATCATCATCATTATCATAATCATTATTATTACTGAAAGCCAAACCTACAGCGCAGAAGCCATATCAGGGCTATAACAATCGCAAAATGAACACAACACCTCGACGACCCTGGAGGTAGGTGGTGGGTGGGTGGGACGGGGAACAAAATACAAAAAAGAAAATACCAAGTACACAGAACAATGCATTCGTTCACATAATCCAAGGACATGTCCCTGGCGCAGACCATTCTGTCCAAATTATCACCAGGGGGTGCTAAAAAAATCTGAGTACAAATGAAGAAGAAGAAGAAGAAGAAGGAGAAGAAGAAGAAGAAGAAGAAGGAGAAGAAGAAGAAGAAGAAGAAGAAGAAGAAGGAGAAGGAGAAGAAGAAGGAGAAGGAGAAGAAGAAGAAGGAGAAGAAGAAGAAGAAGAAGGAGAAGAAGAAGAAGGAGAAGAAGAAAAAGGAGAAGGAGAAGAAGAATAAGGAGAAGAAAAAGCAGTCGTTATTCATGCAGAAGACAGAATCATGTCCGTAAGAACAACACGAAGGTCGGAGAGGACACCCACGCGGTTCACAGCATGCATATGTTTGATGGTTTAATTCAGCCCACGTGAAAGACATCATAATATTATTCACGCATGGTTTGATCAGATCAGAAAATGCAATGAACCAGAACTACAGAACGGTGGCGGGAAAGGTGGTGGAGGGTGGGGGGGGGGGGGTGTAAGGTCGCGTCGTGTGCTCATTGTACAAGCTCACGTCCGTTGAGCACTGTTGCTTTTTCTCCGCTTTCTTTTTATGACTATTTTATGTCATTGCCGACATGAGTTGGGAGTTTTTTATTTTTTTCTTCTTCGAAAACTAAAGAAGAATCAGGAGTTATTTTTATACACTGCTGATGCACTCGATGCATATTCAAGACAGTGTGGGCAGCCAACACTTCAGAGAAGTGATGCTGATTACAGAGAGAGCGAGAGAGAGAGAAGAGAGAGAGAGAAGAGAGTAGAGAGAGAGAGAGAGAGAGAGAGCGGGGGGGAGGGGAGGGAGCTGACAAACTATGGTTTTTTTTTTCTTAGCGAAGAAGGTGCATTCTGATGTATGGCAAGGGGGGATGAATCAGAGACGTCAGAACAATATAGAGGCCCCATATGATGAGAGGATGTAATCTTAAAATCCCATTTCATCTTCTCCGTGTCGTTTGCTACCACTTCATACAGTTCTGTTTTATCAACTCTGCTGATGCAGACACTGCTTCTGCTGACGTCAAGGCTGACGTTTTTATTCCCTGATCTTAGACAACAACTAGTGCCTTGTACTTCAACCCACCATATAAAAGACAGAGTGAGGGGGTGGGTGGGTGGGTGGGTATTAAGGAGGTTAATATTGACACAGAGAGACCTGCATCTGTCTGTTTGTATGTTGATATTCAAACTAACGAGTGCTATAACGAAAAATTCCAAAAATAAATTAGTCGCCGTGGCGTAGTGGTTAGTGCATTGGATTACCGACTGGAAGGTTGTGGGTTTGAATCCCATTTATCAATCCTAACAAAACCACGGTGGGATATTTCGGCCCTAACCGGCTCATATCCAGAGTTGAGCGTGTTGTAGAGTTATTGGGAAGACTGGTACCATAGAGTCGAGTCTCATCCACTTCATGGATGTATCAATGAGAGGTTCCTAAAACCTCCTGACCAAGAACTCAGGTGTCTGTGTGTCTTGGGCCTGGTTGACGCCCAGGATTATGTTACGACAGTACGACCTAGAGTACAGCCCTGTCACGCAGTCTCTATCCTTGATGGAACTCCACAGCAGCACATGATTATCATCCCCATCGTCATCATCGTCGTTATAGCATAGTGAAAAACTGTCTCATGGTTCTTTGCCCATTAATGGGGCGTGGGAAGTGGAACAGGAAAAAAGTACAGCTCCTCTGCATCGAAAAATCATTCAGTATTTATTCTCTGCAGGTGATAGTCAATGTTCATGGCAGTTTCGCCCTCTAAGTTGTTTAAGCAAACACGTTATGCCAGGCCTACTATTTTAAGGAATTACTGCGAGACTACATACCCCAGTGTCAGTGCAGCTTTCGGAGTCTTCCAGTCCTGATAAATGATACGCAAGGACACTGCTGTTTGAATGTAAATATAGCATGTTCATAAAGACGATCGGAAAACAAATAATTGTATTTTGCGAATATGTTTGTCATACTTCATGTTGAGAATTGTTTATTTGTCTACATAACATGTCAGCACACGTTTTTCTGTTGGTTACAGATAGATTTTCACCAAAATTGATTCTCTGGTCCATTTTGCATACGTATACGCCGCAGCGGTCGAAGATTTGGGTAGGGGTTGTCCAAATGAGAACACCTTCACTTGATGATATCTCAGCAATTTTTCCTAATTTTTTGTGGGTTCCATTTCAATTTTTGTGTGTGTTCCATTTCTACACAACAAAAATGCCCTCATAGTCTGAGTCAATTTTTCGCACTGCTCTCATGGTGATGACCGTGGGGATGATAACTATGCTGTGAAGTTTCATTCTGGATTGATATCTTAAGCTGTTTAAGGGCATATATTTTCGTCGAAATTTGGAGAAAACATGTGTTGCTAAGATGAACGTCAGTGTTTTTCTGCAAGCTTCACCAAGAACCATTATTCAAAGGTCAAAATAACAATTAAACCAAACTCTTCTTCTGCAAGCTTTATAAAGAACCATTATTCAAAGGTCAAAATAACAATTAAGTCAAACTTGTTTCAGCACAAAACGGTGGATATACAGCGTGGCTGGACCATTATGTTTTTCCTCCCTCCTCGTCATTATCAGGCGAACAGAACATCCATCACAATCTTTCCCTTTCTTACTCTTCCATAAACTTCTACCTCACGTCGAAGATAAATAATTTACAGAGATAATCATATTTTTACTGGGGTTAATAACGTTCTAGCCTGCAGCTATCAGGAATAAAACATCTTCCCAGAAGGCTGTAACTATAATCTATAACGAACGGTGCCACCCCCGTTAGATGATGTACTCGCTTTTCGCTTTGAAGTCGGGATAAAAACGCACCCTGAAGAGCTGGCTCCATGATGCGCAGCAAAGTGCGTGGACAAGTTTTGGGATGAATTTCTGCTATCGTTCTTCCCTCCACGGAATCTGAAGTTTTATGGGCGTGCGTAGCACATCCTGCTAATCACGCTAGCATACCTACATGTTTTATGGTAGGCCTACTTAAAAATGATCTACTTGAAAAAATGATCTCTTACAATGAAACGTGCTACGAGCATGATTCGACAAAGACAATTTGAGCTATACAAGTAGAATTCTTCTTCTTCTCATCATCATCATCATCATCATCATCATCATCATCATCATCATCATCATCATCATCATCATTCTTGTTGTTCTTCTTCTCATCATCATCATCATCATCGGCAGCAGCAGCATCACTACTACTACTACTACTACTACTATTTCTACTACTACTACTAATAGTAGTAGCAGCAGCAGTAGTAACAGTAGTATATGTAGTAAGCCTACAAGTGAAAAAGATGAAACATGCTGGGAAAATATTCAAAAGCCAAAGACATCAACTACAAAGGTTTTCAATGCAATAACAGACACTCGGCTAGCACATTCCAATGCTGAAGATACTGACTTAACACCATTACATAATAAATAAATTGTTAAATCTGGGCACAGCGTTTTATCCCCTGTCTGTATTTTGTCTACCCACACTCCAAAATATAAACAAAATGATTACTGTATATGGCATCTTTGTATATTAGTACTTGCTTGCAACTGACGTGCTAGTGTGTGTGTTGGGGGACTAGGAGTGGGAGTTAGTATAATTGACCACTAGGCATAGGGCTGATTGGGAAAAATAAACTAATTAATGTAAAAGCGCAGTGAGTCTTTACCTATGTGTAGGAGAATAGCACTATATAAAAGCGATTTATTATTATCGTTGTTATTACTATTTGGCTGGCCATGATTTTTTAGGGATGATACGATGGTGGCTCCTGTTGCCTTCCATCAGTTTTTGTACGGCCTCTCCGCTAGACTTTGTCGTTGTTCCCAGTGGAGGGGGGGGGGGGTTCTGTCAGGGTTTACTTCCTTAGCCTTGGTCTCTCCCGAGACACTCACAAGGCAGTGGTGCTATTTACCCATAGCTGGGGGTCTGGTTCATGGATACCAGAGCATGTCCACACGTCGGCGGGCCTGCGTGCCACACATCTGGGGGCCAGACCTCCTCTAAATCCCTCGAGAGTTTATCCCGAGTCCGTGAGGTGCTCAGTTACCGTGTGTCGCCACGGGAAGGCACAACGTAGGGCTTGCTGATGGAGAGGCTATGTACTGACAGGATTTTGGTTGGGTAAGACAGGAAGAATTGATCAACCAACTGGAAAACCTCAATACTGATGGAAAACATCTACGAATAATAAGGAATATGTACTGGGAACAAACAGCAGCAATTAGAGCAGAATGATATGAGCTCTTTCGAAACTATTAAAAGAAAGATTAGGCAGGGATGTGTTCTGTCACCAGATTTTGTTTTCACTTTACAGCCAAACCATCTTGAGAAATCTCGAAGGATGTCCTGGGATAAAGGCTGGAGAGAAAATGTTAAACGATCTTCATTATGCAGATTACACTGTTCTAATTGCAGAAAAGTAAAAAGAAATAGAAAGCAGAAATAAAGGGCTGGAACTAAACAACAAGAAGACTGAATTCACAGTGATCAGTAAAAAACAAGAAATCCCTTCAAGCAAAATAACAGCAAATGGCACAACACTGAGGTAAGTTATAAGCTTAAATATCTGGGAACAGTCATCTCACCAGACGGCAGATGCACATTAGAAATAGCCAGCCGAGCTAAAACAGCATTCAAGAAAATGAAACTCATTCACACCAACAACTTGCCTACCAATTAAAATCAGGAAGAGAGTTCTTCAGTGTTATATAGAACCGATACTGTTGTATGTATGCAAAGCGTGGACAGTCAACATGCAAAGCCAGAACAAGATTTAGGCGGCTGAAATGTGGTTTCTAAGAAGAATGTTAACGAGTTCCATCGACAAGAAAGAAAACAAAAGACAGTCTTGAAAGAGGCAAACAAAAAGAACACTAATGAAGAAGATAAGGAAAAGATAACCAACATTTATAGGACATTTTATAAGAGAAATTTGAGCACCTAGTCACAATCGGAAAGCTGGAAGGAAAAAGAGCACCAGGTAGACCAAAGAGAGAAAATATTTGACGGATTTACAGAGTGGATGAATACAGAAAGGTGGAAGATGTACTTGCTGCGACAAGGGATAGATGCGTATGGAGAACCATGATCGCCAACGCCATTAGACAAGGCACATGACGATGATGATTTGACCGTTCGTGGAGATAATCTCAAACTTTACGCTTTAAAAATAAATGCCGATTTTTCTGTCTTCATCTGAAAGCTGACCGTTTTAAGTCATCACAGAAACTGACAGATTCCCAAACTCCATGATCTATGTATAAACCCGCCGTTTTTCTGCTTTCGTCTGAAATCAGGTTGTGTGAAATATCACAGAGACCAAAGAGCAACAAATCTGACTGACCTCTAGGCCAGCATATCCAGATGATACAGACAGCTTCCCAACAGGCAATAAAACAGTAAGACGGTGGTTCCATCAGGTGTGAGGATACCTGCAGTTCAAAGGTGGCACCATCATATGTGAAGATACTGGAGTTGATAAAAACAGAGGCAGCTGTGTGAAACCGTCAAAGAGAAATTACAAAGGTCAAGGACAATCTACAGACAGTTTTGATCTCTCATTTCACAGCTATACTTTCTGCGCAAGGTGTCTTCTGGATACTGCTACGCACCGGTATTCTTTTCTGAGCTTTGACTTGGCTCAAGAGGGTTTCATCGCGCTCGGACAATTCTCTATGCGCTCCACCCAAATCTGCCAGAACAACGCAGCAGAGTTCTTGAGCCTATGTAAAACCATATACGTTGACAAAGTCTTGAACTGTGAAAGAGGAGGAAGGGGTAGGGGTCAGTGAAACACTGAGCTGACACCACCAGAGTGATGGGAGCAGAGTGTGAAGGGCAGCGAACAGACGTGTTTGTATGTAGCAGGTAGGTATTGAACTCGAGACGCGCGACCTTGTGTCCACGGCTCTATAAAATGATTCACTGTCTTCATTCAGCACATGTAAAGAAGATGGCAAAGTGATGAAATAAACGGGGGTGGGAGGGAGTGGGGGGGGGGGGGGGGCAAAACGCTCTGACGACTTGGAGAGGGATGTTGAGGGAAGAAGTAAAAATGGTGGCGACAGTAAAAAGTTTTTAAAAAAAACAAACATGCTTGTCCCACAACTCAAGTCGTCGGGGTGTGAGAAGGCAAACATTTGAAAGTAGATATCTGACTATATTCATTTTTATTACTTTTTCAACATTATGTACTATTATACTTATTTGCTTTCATCATAGTAATACGGGCTGACAGAGTCAGTCGCTGGTGGAGTGACATGGTACTGTTGGAAGTAGATATTTCATTATAATTCATTACAGTCGTTGGAAGTGCGAAGGCAGACATTTGGCATTAGATATTTCACAATAATTTATAGTTATTACTTCTTAAACATCATATGCATCAACGTTCATATCTTATATATCAGCAGTAGGGCTTGACAATTTTTTTAGGGAATGAGATGTCGAACATTTGGTAGTACATGTAGATATTTCAATATTAATTATTTTAATTCCTTTCTTTAAAGACATGTATTATATAGTTCACATGTTTTCATCATGGTACTATGGGTTGACAAGTCGTTAGAGAGTGAAATTGTAGGCATTTGAAAGTAGTTACCTCAGAATAATTGGTTGTTTTTTTTATTACTTTTGTAATATATGGTTAATCTCTTTCGTATCATAATAGTAAGTATTGACAAGACATGGGGAGTGAGATGGTTGACAACGGGAAGTAGATATTTCATTATGATTTATTGTAGATATTTTACTATGATTTATTAAAGTCTTTGGGAATTGAGATCGTACAGATTCGGAAGTAGACATTTTAGATTAATTCATTATTATCACTCTTTTTAACATACATATTTTAGTTCATATATTTTCATCACTGTAGTAAGGATTGACAAAAAGTCTTTGGGGAGTTACATGGTAGATATTTATCACAATTCATTAAAATCGTTGGGGAGTTACATAGTAGATATTTATCACAATTCATTAACATCGTTGGGGAGTTACATAGTAGATATTTATCACAATTCATTAAAATCGTTGGGGAGTTACATGGTAGATATTTATCACAATTCATTAACATCGTTGGGGAGTTACGTGGTAGACAATTAGACACTGATATTTTATCGTAATTAATTTTTCTTGCTTCTTTAACATCGTATGTTATTATATAGTTCATCTGTTTTCGTCACAGCAGTAGAGGTTGACAAGTATTTGCTCTGCGTGTTTCTCGTTGTCTCGGATGCTCTTGTGAAGCACTTACGACTCTTGTGAGATAATGAGCTGTAGGAGTCACTACCATTACTTACTTACTTTACTTTACTTTATCCGTCCTCTTATACCATCTTGGGCGTCGAGGGGAGAAAGAGCTTTCTGTCTGCGGCAAGTTTGAAGGCCTGGTTGAGTGGGATGTTGTGGGTCTTCAGTGTTTCTTTCACACCCTCGATCCAGGTCTTCCTCGGTCTACCCCTTGCCTTGTACCCTGACACCTTTGTGTTGTAAGCTTTACTGGCAAGCTGGTGAGGTGCCATGCGTGTCAGGTGCCCGAACCACCTGGTTCTCTGCTGTTGGATGTAGTGGAGAATTGGTGTTGTTCCAATCATTTCTCTGATCTTGATGTTCTTGATCTTATCATGTCTGGTTTTGTTGACTGCTCTCCTTAGACATCTCATCTCGCAGGTGGTGATCTTTCTTTCAAGACTTTTGTAAGGGTCCATGTCTGACACTGGTAGGTCAAGGTTGGTCTAAATATGGACTCGATGAGTTTGGCTTTGGTCTCGATGGGGATGTTGGGGTGTCTTAGGAGTGGGGCAAGCTGGTAGCTGACGCTGTTGGCCTTTTGAACTCTTGTCTCGATCTCTCTGTTGAGACGTCCATCTTCTGTGAAGATACTTCCAAGATACTTGAACTCGCTGACTTGTTTCAGTGCTGTCCCCTCGATGTTAATGTTGAGGCGGCCAGGTGTTCTACTGACTTTCAGTGTCTCGGTTTTGCTGATACTGATTTTCATGCCGAAGTTCTCACATTGTGTGTTCAGGTTGTTCGTGTGCTCCTGGAGTTCCCCTTCTTTTTCATGTGCAAGGCTTTGATCATCTGCAAACAGCATCTCGTTCAGATCTTCAGGGTTGGGATTTGCTTCCTTCGTGATTTTGTCCATATATACAATGAACAACAGTGGTGATAGAACACACCCCTGCCTCACTCCCGACGTCACCCCAAACCATTCCGTGAGTCCATCTTGGGTGCGTACTGCACTCATGCTGTTGGTATAGATGGCTCTTATATTGTCTAGAAGTTGCCCCCTAACGTCATATTCTTCTAACGTTTTCCACAACTTGTTTCTATTTACTCTGTCGAAGGCCTTTTCTTGATCCACGAACACGAAGTTCAGTTCTATATTGTGTTCGATAGTCTTTTCGCTCAGTTGTCTGAGAGCGAAGATAGCGTCAGTGCATCCTCTTCCTTTTCTGAAACCCATCTGCGCCTCACTCAGTAGAGGTTCCACCTTGTACCTTGTGCGCTGTTCAAGGATCTTTGCATATATCTTTCCCGTGTGGCTCAGAAGGGATATACCTCGATACGTGCTGCAGTCTTTCTTGCTGCCTTTCTTTTTCCAGATTGGTACCACGACTGCACGCTGCCAGTCTTCTGGGACTTTCCTCTGTCCATGCTTTCTGGAATATTGTGGTTAGCCAAGTGGTTCCTGTTTCTCCACATACCAGGATAGCTTCGGTTGTAATGCCATCAATTCCTGCTGCTTTGTTCTTTGGGCTGGTCTTCAACGCCTGTTGTACCTCTGATCTCAGGATGTTTGGCTCTTCGTGTTCTGGATAGCTAGGGTGAAACTGGCTCTGTGTGTATCCCTGTCTGTTTGGGTTGAGGAGTTCCTTAAAATATTCTTGCCATCTCTTCCTGATGCCGTCTTCATCACTGATAGGGTTTCCATCTCTGTCATTGACTACTGTTGTTGGGCTGTATGGCTCGTCTCGTAATCTCATTGCTTTGACGCTTTTGTAAAAATGTCGTGTCGAGAGCTTGCACAGTTCGCTTAGTTCCTCTCCATATGTTTTCCATGATTGTTCTTTGGCCATTCTGACTGTCCTCTTGCTGTGTCTTCTTGCCACTCTATATTTCACGTAGTCCTCCTCTAGCTTTGATTTCACCCACACCTTGTACAACTTCTTCTTTTCCTTGATGGCCTACTTTACTGTGTCATTCCACCAGGCTGTCTGCTTTACCTGCCCTTTTCCGGTCTTTGTGCCGCAGGTTTTACTAAGTGTGTCTGTCAGTGTGTTCTTGAAGACTGACCATGCTTCTTCTGCTGTCATGCCTGTGCTGTCTACTTCTTCCAGCCTCTTTGTGATTTCTGTCTGTACCTCCCATTGTACCTCTTCCTTCTGGAGTTTTCTTAGGTTTATCTGTCTGTCGCACGCTTTACTCTTTGTTCTCGGTGTTCTTCTTTTCTTCATCGTAGAGACCAAGATCACAGGGCGGTGGTCAGTGTCCAGATCTGCATTTGGAATGGCTCTTGCGTCTGTGATCCTGCTTCGTTCTTCTATTCGTGTTAGAATGAAATCTATCTGAGATGACACATTCAGATCATTCCACCTGTACCAAGTTTGTCTCTGGCTGTGTCTGTGTTCGAAAAAGGTGTTTGCAATCCACAGCCCATGCTCTGCACAGAGTGCTAGAAGTTGTTCCCCGTTGTAGTTGCACTCTGTATTGGTGTCACTGTGTGGGCCCAAGTGCTGTTCCCAAGGTGCTCTTCTTTTGCCCACTCTCCCATTGAAGTCTCCCATGACAATGAGTTGTTCTGTGTCTGAGACTGTGTTGATGGTGTCTGCCATCTTCTCAAAGAATTCCTCCTTCTGTTCTTCAGTGTAAGAGTCATTACAAGGTGCGTAAGCCTGGATGAAGGTTGTGGTCTCCCGTTCTCCTCTTACTCGGATTTTTATTAGTCTCTCTGAGAAAAACTCTGTTTCCAACAAATTCTTTGCTGTGTCTGGGTGTAAGAAAAAGCCTACGCCGTGTGTTGCCCTTGTTGTCATGTCCACACCACTCCAGGTCAGTACATAATCCTCGTGAATCTGTTTGGTCCCCGTACCCTTTAGCCTACAGTCTGAAATTCCCATCACTGTTATTCTCCATTTTTTCATGAAGTCAATGATTTCTGGTTCCTTGTCTCTGATTCCACACACATTCCAAGTGCTTGTTCTTTCTCGTAGTCCTTTTCCATTTCCAGTTCGTTTTCCGTTATGATCCGTCCATTTCTTTCTCCTTTTACTTTCTCGAGCAATGAGTAATCCACCGCCGGCTTGCTAGGCCCGTCACTACCATTACAATTGTTATAATCAAACCTATCATCATCATCATCACTATCATCATCATCATCGTTATTGTTATTATTATTATTACTATTATTATTGTTGTTGTTGTTATTGTTATTATCATCATCATGTTTATTATTTCATCTCTTGGGTCAGCTTTATAGGTCAAGTCTTATTTCTCCTCCTCACTACTTTACCTGCTTCAATCCTACAAATGCTCAAGTATCTGTACTAGTTGGGTAGCGACAACAGTAGTGGTAAACCTATTTGTTCTCTGTCCCTACTACTGCACTCCTACAGCAGTCTTGCTCCCATGCCGCTCATCGCAGCTCCACAACACACCACCAACCCCAAATTCATTTAGTCGGAGTCTCAGAGCCAGGAAGCCCATGACAGCCAGGGATGTCAAGCCGAAACGGGGCCAACTACCAAAGCAGATCCTGCATGGCTGCTGAATCATTTCAGTGGAACGTATGTCCTGACCCAGCTTACTAAGGACACTGCGTGCTATGCCCCCATACCCCCCCCCCCCCCACACACACACACCTGATGACACTAATCGCTTCGTTGTTGAGACAGGCCAAGTGAGAGACCTTCCCTGTAAACCATTTTCAGTACCGAGTAAGTCTAAATATCTGAAGCCACAAGACACACAACGACAATGGGATGAAATCGGACACAACATGCATTATGCCGCCGTTCATTTTGGGTACAATTCTATCACTTTCTAAGCATTTTCATTTTGGGTACAATTCTATCAATGTCTACACATCGTAGCTTGGCTAATTTGAAAATACAACTCCAAACAACAGATTTACCTCTTTAACATGCGGTTCGAAAGTGCCCATTTATTTACATATCCTTCTTCGTTCCCTTTAATTAGATTTTCTTTGTTTCTGTTTTGGGCTGAGAAAGGGGTGGGGGTGGGGCAGCATTCATAAATCACATAACATCAGCAATACGTAGATGACCCAAGTTAGCACAATCATGGCAATTGCAAAACAATATTTTGTGTCAGTATCAAACACGTTCCTTCAAAATTTTTCCGGATACTGGTAACAAACAATCGTCGATTAACAATTCACAAAATGCAGGTCTGCAACACTATCATTCAAACGCACAACATGCCGCCATGCACCAGAGAGCTCTAAACAAGGGGGATCATCACCTGGAGATAGAGCGCGGTAGTGCCGAGTCGGCTCGTACGGTACGGCATTTTAATGTACCCATGGGACCTGCACAACATCTTACATTAACATCACATCTCCTTCAAGGAGGAAAAAAAATGAATCTGTTAAACATCTTTATGTCTCAACAGGTCGTCGGTTGTTTACCTGAATGCACTGGTTGGCACTGAACATTCATGTTTAGGTTATTGTTGCATCAATTATGTAAAATGATAACTGCTTTGCCTACGGCACATAAAGGCAATCACTCTCTCTCTCTCTCTGTCTCTCTACAT
>CM060309.1:87246940-87249440 GCA_030674185.1 Monoplex corrugatus
AGTATAAATACACCATTCTGCAGACTGTATATCCCATACAAATACGCTGTCTTGATAATTGTAGACCCAATACACATTCAATACAAGAAATACATCATTTCGCTGCTAGTACATCTAATACATCATCTGAGAGAGTTTTGGTTTAGCCGCATGACAGGCACGACCTCCAGTCTCCATAAGAAGGTACCTTTTGTCGATTGTATGTCTATGCCTGGTGCGTGAGTGCGCTTTGAGTTGAACTGTCAAGATTTGGCGCCGACTAAATACCAGTTGTAATTCTTCTTCTTCTTCTTCTTCTTATTATCATTAAATATTATTCGTTCGTTCTTTGATTTAACGTCTTTTCACTGTAAGTGATATTAGACGGCTATAATAATAAATATTATTATTGATATTATTATGCTGAATATCCTATCGAAATACATCAAGCTTGCTGACTGTACAAATGTTTGTGATCACTCGTTAAAATCCAGAAAAAGTGCCCACCCACCTGTATGATGCCGTGAAAGACGTAAGTCTTGGCACTGTTGGGGTACTCGGGCCCGCAGTGCGTGGTGCCTCGCTTGTAGCGCACGGTGAAGCCCGCCACGTTGATGAAAGCGCACACAGCCGCCCACACCCAACAAGCAGCCATCATGCCCACAATCTGCCGCAGCTTGAAGTGGTTGGCCAGCGGCTTGGTGATGGAGTAGTGCTTGTGTATGCCGATGTACATCAACGTGTGGATGGAGGCCACCAGACAAAACGCGTTCAACCAGCCGTTGATGTTACAGAAAATTTCCTTACCGAAGATCCACCGGCCTTCGATCAAGGTGGTGATGGTGAACGGCATGACGGTCAGCCCGACCAGAAAGTCCGCCACGGCCAGGTTGACCAGGAACAGGTTGGTGCGCGTCCTCATGCCCCGGTGTCGGATGACCACGGTCAGCACCATAGCGTTGCCCACCACGGCCAGAAACGCGGCGACGGAGAGGATGGTGGCCAGCGTGATGGAGAAGACAAAGCTCCATTGGTTCGCGTCCTCGTCCTCCCCTGTGGTACCGTTGGTGCCGTTCAGAGAGTCGGTGGCCGTGATGGTCACTGTCCCTGACCCGTGGCTGTAGTTGGTGTAGGGCATTGTGACGGTGCTGTGGGGTTTCTGTGATAGGGGTTGTTGATGGTGGGATTGACGGTGCTAATTTGGAGAAAAGAAAAACAATGTTGTTTCTGTTTTTTTCTTGATCCTCTTGTTTTCTTCTCTCTGTGGTTTTCTGTCTTCTTTCTGAGTTAATTTATTTGTCAACTATTAGTCAACACTGAACGTCTTTCTGTTAGAACCTGTTCACAATCAGTTTACTACAAGATATTCCATTACGATGATGCCAGAGGTTGTTGTGCAGTCTTTGAAAAGTCACATCTTCTTACACAAGTTCACACAGACGTGAAATGGTCAGTGACATCCTGACTTTACAACTCTTTTTGGTACGCAGATGCCAGAAAGCCACGATTAAACAATCACCGTTCCTCCTATACGTTCCTACTGATGTGAACCTGTCAGAATATCACGAACTTCATTTCGGCTCTGACTATCACGGTAGATACATCTCTTGATTTGTTTTCACCGTCCAAGTCACAGCCCTTTATGTAGTACTTGCTTCATGGAAACAAGTTCCATTGTGACACACCATTTTAATTTAGTTTGTTTTCACACATTTCCCTCGAGAAAATCTCCCATTAAGCACACTTACAACTGTTTGGGATGATCTGCCTCTTGAAATTTCGACATGAAGTGGTTAAAGCAGTTCTCGTTGCTAACTTGCACAATGAAGGAAGATGGGTTCCGTACGATATACCCAGATGCGGCAAAACGTCCACACACGGCAGCTGTGCTGGTCAGTTTCCAACCTGTAACCAGAGAACAGTAACAACACAATAACAATCAGTCACACCGATTTTAGCACAGACTATCTAAAATTATCCGATCAATCGGGACAGATAGAGGAAGTGGGGTAGGGAAAGAGAAAAGAGAGAGAGGGAGAGAGACGGGTAGACAGATGGGGAGAGAGACAGACAGACAGAGAGAGACAGACAGACAGACAGAGAGACAGAGAGACAGAGCGAGAGAGAGAGAGAGAGGGAGGGAGAAAGGGGTGGGGAAGCAGGAGAGAAAGTGAGAGGGGTGTATGTCTAAAATCATCCAGTCAACACAGGCACGCACACACACACACACACGCACGCGCAAACACACACACACATACATACATGTACATACACACACACATACACAAACATACAGAGACAGACATACATACATATAGACAGACAGACAGAGACAGACAGACAGAGAAAGACAGAGACTTTTACCAAACACAGACTATCTCTACACACACACACACACACACACACACACACACACACACACACACACACACACACACACACACACACACACACACACACACACACACACACCCTATCCACAGCCCCGACGTAAAGAGGAGTGTGGAAACCATCACATTAG
>CM060309.1:87254440-87261940 GCA_030674185.1 Monoplex corrugatus
ATTCTCATCCACTTCACGGATGCGTCACTGAGGGTGTTTGCTCAAATCTTCTGACAACACCGCAGGTGTCTGTATCTCTCGGGCCTGGTTGACGCCAGGATATAGTACGATAGTAAGCGTAGAGTACAGCCTTGTAACGCAGTCTCAATCCTAGATGGGACTCCACAGCATCATGATTATCATCCTCATCGACATCATCATCATTGCATTGTGGAAAAAAAAAATGTGCCAGCTTCTGTGTGCATTAAGGTGGAGCAGAATATGGGACGGGGGACAAAAGGTGAGCACAAAGGTAACCTCCCTGAGTGCAATGATAAAAAACAAAACAAAAAACAAACAAAAGAGAGAGAGAGAGATGGGCCACAAAATGGGGATGCTGTTATAGCTGGGGAATACATTCATTCCTGGCAATGAAACGGGGTCTCTCTCTCTCTCTCTCTCTTATTCAGACCAACGCCAGGATCTTGTCGACAACTGCATAACAATCATCGACAGATGGCTGGCAACGATGAAAACCTTCTGGCAAAGTTAACTCACCCCCCCCCCCCAACTGCCTCCCGCATTCACACACACACACACACACACACACACACACACACACACACACACACACACACACACACACACACACACACACACACACAAATCCTCACACACATACATCCCGAACACACATACACACACACGCGCGCGCGCGCGTACGTACGCACCACTACGCATGGAATACTTGCTTGATCAAATCTAACAGCAGAAACTTTTGTAGGCCCACCTGCCCGAACACCTAACATTCCCTGGCCGGGATAATTACCAGCGTTACCTACCAGAATGGTGTTCAATTTCATTTACTGTCTATCCACATAATGTGATATTAGAATGGTGTATCTGCCTCGTAACCCTCGTTATTTACTTAGTGGTTAGAGCATTCGTTCCCGAGTTACGCCAACAAATACAACTAACACTGCTCACAGAATGTCAGTACACATGTCCTTAAACCAGTGAAGACGAGAAACAACACTGCTTATAACTTGACAACAGACAAGTCTTTATGACAAACAACACTGCTTATAACTTGACAACAGACAAGTCTTTATGACAAACAACACTGCTTATAACTTGACAACAGACAAGTCTTTATGACAAACAACACTGCTTATATCTTGACAACAGACAAGTCTTTATGACAAACAACACTGCTTATAACTTGACAACAGACAAGTCTTTATGACAAACAACACTGCTTATAACTTGACAACAGACAAGTCTTTATGACAAACAACACTGCTTATAACTTGACAACAGACAAGTCTTTATGACAAACAACACTGCTTATAACTTGACAACAGACAAGTCTTTATGACAAACAACACTGCTTATAACTTGACAACAGACAAGTCTTTATGACAAACAACACTGCTTATAACTTGACAACAGACAAGTCTTTATGACAAACAACACTGCTTATATCTTGACAACAGACAAGTCTTTATGACAAACAACACTGCTTATAACTTGACAACAGACAAGTCTTTATGACAAACAACACTGCTTATAACTTGACAACAGACAAGTCTTTATGACAAACAACACTGCTTATAACTTGACAACAGACAAGTCTTTATGACAAACAACACTGCTTATAACTTGACAACAGACAAGTCTTTATGACAAACAACACTGCTTATAACTTGACAACAGACAAGTCTTTATGACAAACAACACTGCTTATAACTTGACAACAGACAAGTCTTTATGACAAACAACACTGCTTATAACTTGACAACAGACAAGTCTTTATGACAAACAACACTGCTTATATCTTGACAACAGACAAGTCTTTATGACAAACAACACTGCTTATAACTTGACAACAGACAAGTCTTTATGACAAACAACACTGCTTATAACTTGACAACAGACAAGTCTTTATGACAAACAACACTGCTTATAACTTGACAACAGACAAGTCTTTATGACAAACAACACTGCTTATATCTTGACAACAGACAAGTCTTTATGACAAACAACACTGCTTATAACTTGACAACAGACAAGTCTTTATGACAAACAACACTGCTTATATCTTGACAACAGACAAGTCTTTATGACAAACAACACTGCTTATAACTTGACAACAGACAAGTCTTTATGACAAACAACACTGCTTATATCTTGACAACAAGTCCTTAAACCAATGAAGGCGACAAAACAACACTGCTTTTATCATGACAACAAGTCCTTAAACCAATGAAGGCGACAAAACAACACTGCTTATATCTTGACAACAAGTCCTTAAACCAATGAAGACGACAAAACAACACTGCTTTTATCATGACAACAAGTCCTTAAACCAATGAAGACGACAAAACAACACTGCTTTTATCTTGACAACAAGTCCTTAAACCAATGAAGGCGACAAAACAACACTGCTTAAATCTTGGCAACAAGTCCTTAAACCAATGAAGACGACAAAACAACACTGCTTTTATCTTGACAACAAGTCCTTAAACCAATGAAGGCGACAAAACAACACTGCTTAAATCTTGGCAACAAGTCCTTAAACCAATGAAGACGACAAAACAACACTGCTTAAATATTGGCAACAAGTCCTTAAACCAATGAAGACGACAAAACAACACTGCTTATATCTTGACAACAAGTCCTTAAACCAATGAAGACGACAAAACAACACTGCTTAAATATTGGCAACAAGTCCTTAAACCAATGAAGACGACAAAACAACACTGCTTATATCTTGACAACAAGTCCTTAAACCAATGAAGACGACAAAACAACACTGCTTAAATCTTGGCAACAAGTCCTTAAACCAATGAAGGCGACAAAACAACACTGCTTAAATCTTGGCAACAAGTCCTTAAACCAATGAAGGCGACACAACAACACTGCTTATATCTTGGCAACAAGTCCTTAAACCAATGAAGGCGACAAAACAACGCTGCTTATGTCTTGACAACAAGTCCTTAAACCAATGAAGGCGACAAAACAACACTGCTTATATCTTGACAACAAGTCCTTAAACCAATGAAGGCGACAAAACAACACTGCTTATATCTTGACAACAAGTCCTTAAACCAATAAAGACGACAAAACAACACTGCTTTTATGTTGACAACAAGTCCTTAAACCAATGAAGGCGACAAAACAACGCTGCTTATATCTTGACAACAAGTCCTTAAACCAATGAAGGCGACAAAACAACACTGCTTATATCTTGGCAACAAGTCCTTAAACCAATGAAGGCGACAAAACAACACTGCTTATATCTTGGCAACAAGTCCTTAAACCAATGAAGACGACAAAACAACACTGCTTTTATGTTGACAACAAGTCCTTAAACCAATGAAGGCGACAAAACAACACTGCTTATATCTTGGCAACAAGTCGAGACCTGTACGGCGAGCGAACCCTGGAACCTCGAGTTTAGTTATTGGCAGGCGAACGTCTGAACCATTCTGCCGCTCTTCTCCCTCAAATCAATGAAGATGACAAACAACACTGCCTATAGCTTGGCGACAATCGAGTCCTTAAGCCAACAAACACAGCAATCAGCTTCACAGCTTTGGCAGAAGCTGAATCCTTACGACAACGAACATATGACACCAACATTGCTCACATCTGGCCACCAACTATTATGACCGACAACCAACAATGCTCACAGCTAGGTAACTAAAGAGTCCATAAAGCAATGGATGAACACAACACCAACACTGTGTATAGCTTAGCGACAAGCAAGTCCCTATGCCAACGAACACGTTAAACAATACCGTTTATGCCTTGGTAACGATCGAGTCTCCATGCCACTGAACACAACGCCAACACTGCTTATAGCTTGACAACAAACAAGTCCTTAGGTCTCAACCACCATCACCAGCCTCTCGAGCGGATGCAAAGTGCTTTTTGGACACAAAAAGCATCCTCCACCTTATAAAAATATCGTGCTGGAAATATCCTCTTTAGCTACGGATAGAAGAGGTAAAGCAGTCTGGGAGAGGAGACAGGCACCGAGCTACGACGGTCCTGAGAGAAGATGACGTCTCTAACACTTGACTCGCCAACAACCACTGTGGGCATACCTACACTGTACAGTATTGTATATCTCATTTGTGAAATATCTCGTCTGTGAGGTACCTGATCTCTGAAATCTCTCATCTGCGAAGTATTGCATATACAAAGAACCCAGTCTGAGAATTTCAGTTTCAGTTTCAGATTCTCAAGACGACGTCTCCGCGCTCGGAACGAATTCCATTATACACTAACGTCACAGGTGCCATGTGTATGGTGATCATGGCACAAGCCTTAAGCCTGCACATAACCCATGAGCTGGCCAGGTCCTGAGACCTTCCTAGCTTATGTTTTACCTAGTCTATATTTCATACTGGCAGTGTATCAGCCTATCACTGGAATAATTTTGGTTACATGTAAATGACATGTGTATCTGTGTATCTTATCTTAAAAAAAGAGGAACAAATATATAAAATGCAAGAGAACACTAGGCAAGACTCTCAGGACTTAAACCTAAATTTGTCAAGTACCCAATGAAGTACTTAATTTGTGAAGTCACTGCTCTATAAAGTGCCTAATTTATGAAGTGCCTAATCTCTGAAGTGCCTAATCTCCGAAGTGCCTAATCTATGAAGTCCCTAATCTTTGAAGTGCCTAATACGCAAAGTATCTAATGAAGTGCCTAATTTGCAAAGTACCTAATCAACGAAGTGCCTAATCTGTGAAGTATCCAATGAGGTACTTAATCTGTGAAGTGCCTAATCTTTCAAGTATCTAAAGAGGTATCAAGTCTGTTCACTATCCAATGAAATATGTGCCCTGTGAAGTATCTAATGAAATATGAAATGTGTGAAGTACCTCATAAAGTACCTAACATGAAAGTATGTAATGACGTACCTTACCTGGAAATACCTAATGAAATAATGAAACACTGAATCTGTGAAGTACCTAAGAAAGAACCTAACATGGAAGTACCTGATTAAGTGCCTTACCTGGAAATACGTAATGAAATACCTGATCTGTGAAGTATTTCATGAAGTACCTAACCAGAAAGTACTTCAGTACTTATTCTGGGAAGTACCAGACCTGTGAAGTATCCACACCCCTGATTTAACCCTTTGACTCTCCTACCCTATCCACCAACCGCAAAAAAACTCCTGCAGGAAGCTGGTGAATAGGGTGAGGGAGTCAAAGGGTAAAGATTTTGCTTTGCTAGCATGGTTGACAATGCAGGATGCTAATGGACAAGGTACGGGAGTCAAAGGGTTAAGCGAATATCCTACTCTCACCTCCCCATAACAAGCAACCTTCTCCATTCCCATCCACTTAGGATGGAGTACTGGTTTGACCAAACACTGTGGCGTGATTATAGTCTGTCCCATTCAGCCAGTCATAACGAGCACAGCACCAACACTATTTGTCACCGATCGAATCCCTATGAGGTGAAGTGGCGGTCAGCTCAAAGGCTACATGATTCGTCATCAGGTGTAGTCTACATCTGTGCTATCAGCGCCTGTCTTTGTCTTGTCTGGTTGTATTAAATACACGTTCTGATTCTTTTTTCGTGGTTTTTTTTTTCTTCTTCTGATTTCTGTTTGCTTAAACGCGGGCAGTCACACTTGTTTTGGATTTTTATCTATGCTATTTATTCTGCCTTTACTCTTTCAATCTTTTCTTTCAAATATGTAAATTCTTTAACATAAACAAACCACACGAAAATGTAAACTGGCAACGTTATACAAAGATTTACAACAACAATAACGAACATCTGCGAAACACCTACGACATGTGAATTTCACGATTCTGAAGACGAATAAGATAGACAGAATGCAGCTTCATATAATTCATTTTGCAAACGTATTTCGCTTTCTGGCAATACAACTGAAAGCTGCGGTTTAACACAAAGATATGAACAAGAAATCTACTGTACACTTTAGAACCTGACATAACAGTAATGAACAAAACACCTACCGGTTTCCACTGTTCAATCTTCAACAGAGTATAAAACCAAGAAAAGGCAAAGGTTTAAAGACAGACATAGCACACAATTTGTTTCCAAATATATATACATCTCTCTCTCTCTCTCTCTCTCTCTCTCACACACACACACACACACACACACACACACACACACACACACACACACACACACACACACACACACTCTCTCTCTCTCTCACCTGTCTGCCAACAATCTCCTCAATCCTTTCCAGTCAGCCTATCGCCAGTGCCATAGCACTGAAACTGCCCTACTACACATTCTCAACAATCTCCTCCTTGCAACTGATACTGGCAAAGTCTCTCTCCTCACACTCCTTGATCTGTCTGCAGCCTTCGATACCATTGACCATGGTATTCTCCTTTCTAGACTTCATCATACTTTTGGCATCTCTGACAGTGCTCTCTCCTTTTTCACTTCGTATTTATCAAACAGAAAACAAACTGTTCTCATCAATGGCACTTACTCTCAACCTGCATACCTGACCTGTGGTGTTCCACAAGGATCTGTCCTTGGCCCTGTTCTTTTCACTCTTTATACCTCCCCCCTGTCCACCATCATCAACTCCCATTCTATAAAACACCACTTCTATGCTGATGACACCCAACTTCAAGATAGTGACTCACCTGATAATATACAGCGCCTGTTGACTCGCACCACTGAGTGTTACTCGGACATTAAGAACTGGATGACACACAATAGACTTCAGCTTAATGACGACAAGACAGAAGCTATCCTCATTGGCACCCGTCAGAAACTTTCTCAGCTGCCTCCTCTTTCTCTCCCATTATGTAACACATCAGTCCCAATTTCTGATTCAGCTAAAAACCTTGGTGTCTGCATTGACTCTACCCTGTCCATGAACAACTTTGTTTCTCAAACTGCCAGATCTTGCTACTATCATCTCCATCGTATAAGCCTGATCAGGAAGTATCTCTCTGTCGAAACAACTGCAAAACTCGTTCTCTCCTTCATAATGTCTCGCATTGACTATTGCAATTCACTCCTGTCTGGTCTTCCTGCCTCCACCATTCACATCCTACAGCGCATTCAAAACAATGCTGTACGCCTTGTACTCAAAAAGAAAAAAGCTGACCACATATCTCCTCTCCTGGCACAACTTCACTGGCTCCCTGTATCAAAGCGCATACAGTACAAACTAGACACCATGTGCTACAAAAGCCTCAATAACGCAGCCCCCGATTACCTGTCAAGCCTACTTGAGATCTATGTTCCCTCACGTACCCTCCGCTCTGCCTCCGATCCTCTGACTTTTCGCTTTCCACGCACTAAGCTCAATACCTATGGTCCACGAGCCTTCTCTGTTTCTGGTCCACTCTCCTGGAACAAACTTCCTCTCTCAGTCCGTCAGCAACCTACTTTTGCCTCCTTCAAGTCCGCTCTCAAAACTCACCTTTTCTCCTCTGCATAAAATCCTAACCTCACTCAACCCCCCTCTGCAGCCTGTCTCCGCTCGGAGG
>CM060309.1:87266940-87271940 GCA_030674185.1 Monoplex corrugatus
GTTTCACTTTTCAGGTTTAAATGATCATCACACAATATCAAGTTTGAAGTTGGAGCACACAAAGTCAGTAACTGCATCAAACACTTTAAAATTCAGTCTCATATAGCAGAGATCAACTTGTGGAATCAGCACATTTTGAAAGTCACAATATCCAAATTTTGCAAGCCGATCACGGATGCCTTGCTCCTTTCGTTTTTTTTTTTTTTTTTTTTTTTTTTTTTTTAAACAAACCGAAATCGCGGAATTCCGCCTAGACCCGGAACGTTTTAAGCCCTGGAATCCTGATGTTGAATCACAACGCCATAAAGATCTCTATCACCTGTGACCGCCATCTGACCCTCTGCCCGTCTCCCGACGCGCCAGTTACCTCACTAATCGACGTCACCTGACCTGTAGGATCGATAGGTATATAAGGTAATGGGTGCAATTTCCCATCAGTGACTCACAACAGGTTTTCCAAAGCTCGGATTTATCAGAATTCCAGACATTCTCAAACCTTTTCCTTGCATTAACGATATCTGTAAATCCCACCCTAACCCTTCCTCCCTATCCTCGGGAAGAAAAACCAGCTGGCCCTAATGCAAATTCTATGAGAACACTTAACAGTAACTTCACTGTGCAAAAACAAACAAATAAACAAAAACCAAACGAGCAGAACGTAACAATTTTCATAACAACTTAATACTAACTTCACTGTGCAAAAACAAACAAATAAACAAAACAAAACGAGCAGAACGTAACAATTTTCATAACAACTTAATACTAACTCACTGTGCAAAAACAAACAAATAAAACAAAAATAAACCAAACAAGCAGAATGTAACAATTTTCATATGAAATCATCCACAAAAAACGATCGTTTGTCGCTGTTGTATCAGTGTATCTGGTTTCGGCGTGCGTGTGTGTGTGTGTGTGTGTGTGTGTGGTGGTGTGTGTGTGTGTGTGTGTGTGTGTGTGTGTGTGTGTGTGTGTGTGTGTGTGTGTTGATGTGTGTTGTTGTGTGTTGCGGTGGTGGTGTGGTGTGTGTGTGTGTGTGTTGTGTGTGTGTGTGGTGTGTGTGTGTGTGTGTGTCGTGGTGTGTTAACGTCAGTGTCTTAATTCATATTGAACCATACAAGGGTCATTTTGGAAAGAGAACAAAATTCCGTTTCCGTGGACCATACAATGAGAAGGCATTTTCCCAATCCCCTTTGTATTTTTTCTATTCAGAGTGGGCAAAGGGTCTCCCGCACACTTCATGCTTTCTCCAATTTCAAAGCTTTCCTAGATGTTCAAAAGCCTGGGAACCCACCTTTACGAACCCAGCTAACATGACAATGATATTTCAGTTTCAGATTTCGGTTTCTCAAGACGTCTCCGCGCTCGGAACGAATTCCATGTGCACTAACGTCACAGGTGCCATGCGTAAGGTGATCACGGCACACACCTTAAGCCTGCACATAAACCCATGAGCTGCCCAGGTCCTGAGGCCCTACCTAGACTATGTTTTACCTTGTCTATATTTTATACTGGTATGTATCAGCCTATCACTGAAAAAAAAAACGTGAAGAGAAAAGAGCATAATATTTTTGTTTTCTTTCTTTCTTCATTTTCTTCTTCTCCCACCCAGTCCAAACACACACACTACAAACATTGCAAACAAACACTAGTTAATTTTTTTTCCAAGAGCCTATTACCAACGGTGAAAATTTCCGCTGTTTCTTATCATCAACATGAAGACTGAACCTTTATCAACCTATAAACCTCAGACTACACACCACCAGAGGAAAGCATCAAAGCTCCAAATCAGATCAGCACTTGACTGTAATCAGGGGGAAAGTCTCCAAATCTCATATCAAAAGATAAAAATGACCTGAAACTGAATCTGGGTGGAAATCTCCATATTCCACTGCACACCAATACGTCCATGACTGCTACCAGGAGCCTCCAGGTCCCACAGATTCACACAAACCTGTGGCAACAGCCAGAGGACGGCCTCCAGACAGCACAGTAAATTGTATGACACTATGACTGCAGGGGAAGCCTCCTGTCCCACATAAACACACACACCTGTGACTGCAATGAAACAGAAGTCTCCAATACCACATAAAAAAAATCATATGACCCAGTTAGCCCTGCAATCAGAGCAAATCATATAACCCAGTTAACCCTGCAATCAGAGCAAATCATATAACCCAGTTAGCCCTGCATCAGAGCAAATCATATAACCCAGTTAGCCCTGCAATCAGAGAAAAATCATACAACCCAGTTAGCTCTGTAATCAGACGAAAAATCATATAAACCCTTAGCCCTGCAATCACAGAAAAAGAAACCCTGTTAGCCCTGCAATCACGGAAATAAAAACCCTGTTGGCCCTGCAATCAGCGGAAATCATAAAACCCTGTTGGCCCCTCGCGAATCAGGGACAGGAAATCAAACCTTGTTAGCCCCCTCCCCCCCCCCAAAAAAAAAAAAAAAACAGGGGAAAAACGTCATATAACCCTGTTATACCCTGCAATCAAAGGAAAGTCTCCAATCGCACGTAAAATCATAAGTCTGAACCCCCAGGCCCCCCCACAACAAATCGTGTGAGCTGTGACAGCGGCCATAGGAAGACCTTCAGGCCCCACGACAAATCACCTTGACCTGTGACCGCAACCAGACGGAAACCTCTCATCTTAACGACCACCACCAACAACAGTTTAAACACGACCGTCCCACAGGCCAGAGACAGAGAGCTCACTCCATCACGACAGTTTATGGGGAAAGCCACGAGTCAAGTCATTCGTCAAAGGGTTTGGCAACCAACGTGCTTAACCTTCAATACAACAGATGGCACAGAGGCCCACCACAAGAACAAACAGCTGTGTCAGAGCAGAGTATTTTTAACCCTTTGAATCCCGCATCCTATCCACCAACTGCAAAAACTTAACCGTTTGACTCCCTCACCCTATCCACCAGCTTCCTGGAGGATAGGGTGAGGGAAATCAAAGGATCACGTTTTTTGCTTTGCTAGCATGGCTGACGATGCAGGAGGCTGGTGGACAGGGTGCGGGGGCAAAGAGTTCAGTAAGTGAGAGAGAGAGAGAGACAGAGAGAGAGACAGACACAGAGAGAGAGACAAAGAGACAGAGAGAGAGACAGAGAGACCGCTTTGGAAACGACCCATGTCACAGGGCAAACACATGTTTTTTAAAATTTTTCATGTACTGACTCTAGAGATATCCTTTACAACAAAAATAATGATATTATTTCGGTAGTCCAGCTGATTCTCAGATCCCCTGTTGGCAGATTGTTAAGAAGAGTCAATTAATTGTTGCCTGTTAGTAATTGACACTGTTAACTTAATGTTCTGAATTATTAATTGTAATTGTTCCCCTTCTTACATTCAAACTTCCATACCTCTTCCCATCCCCATCCCCCACCATTTTTTTCTCCCCTGGTGTGTGTGTGGTGTGTGTGTGTGTGTGTGTGTGTGTGTGTGTGTGTGTGTGTGTGGTGTGTGTGTATAAAATCACTATTGTGAACAGACATTAAATAAAGATTCCATTCCATTTCTGGGGAGGGGATGTGTGTTTTGTTTTGTTTTCTTGTTATTGTTGTTGTGTTTGGTTTCTCGTCTGACATCACGTTTAACTCTTTGACTCCTGCACCCTGTCCACCAGCATCCTGCATTGTCAACCACACTAGCAAAGGAAACCCTTAACCCTCTGACTCCCTCACCCTATCCACCAGCTTCCTGCAGGAAGTTGACAGACAGGACGAGGGAGTCAAAAGGTTAAGTTTTTGTAGTTGGTGGACAGGGTGTGGGAGTCAAAGGGTTAATAATACGTCGTCTTTGAACGCACCAAACAGCACGGACGACACGACTGCTGCGTGCATTAGTGTTCACCTTAACCAGGACTTGCCCTATCGTTCAGACGTCGGTCTAAGTGGGGAAAGTTATTTTTACAGCTCTGCCTCCCGGTTGACCGCAACATCACTTCCACGCCAGACGAGAAGCTGCACGTAACGGTCTTCCCTCACGCCAACTGGGACTTCAGTCATCAGACAGCCATTCCCCGATCCCCACTAGACACTTAACCCTTTCACTCCATCACTGTATCAACCAGCTTCCTGCAAAGGGTTGTAAAACGACTGAGCGCCTTCCGGTTAACACCGCTTTGCAATCGCCGCTGAACTTCAGGACAAGGAAAACGGTCATCGTTTTTACTGGGGGAAAATGTCACCCACCACGGCAGCGCCGAATACAAACACGTCTGCCTATAGTTTTACGTAAACTCGGGCTAACACAAGCATGTACACACACGCGTGCAGAGGCGCGCGCATGCACGCACACACCCATCACCCACGCACGCATGCACACACGAATTACTTTGGTCATGTTGACCATAATGTTTCGGCGATTGTATTGCAATCCGTCTGCCGTATTGGTTATGTGGTTTCGTATGTTAAACTCCAAATAACACACACACACACACACACGCCCACCACACACACACACACACACACACACACACACACACACACACACACACACACACACAGATACACACACGCGGACGCGCGCACACACATACATACACAAACACGCGCGCGCGCGCGCGTGCAAACACACACACACAAACAAACACACACACACACACTCACACACACACTCACACACACACACACACAACACACACACACACACACACACACACACACACACGAATAGTCATAAAAAAGGAAGGAAGTAGGAAGTGGAAAGAGAGAGAGAGAGAAGACAGACAGACAGACAGACAGACAGAAAACAGAGAGAGACAGACAGACAGACACAGGCAGACAGACAGAGAGACAGACAGAGATAGACACAGGCAGAGAAAGAGACAGACAGACAGACAGAGAAGTAGGGGGGGGGGGGATGAAAGAACAAAGACAGGATGAAAACTTACGAGCACCCTCAGTTGTGATTGATGTTGCTTTTTGTGCTACGGAAATAACTGCGCCAACCAGACCAGGACATCATGTAATCAGTGGCT
>CM060309.1:87276940-87286940 GCA_030674185.1 Monoplex corrugatus
AAATTGAAACAATGGGACATAATGCTACTATCCTTGAGTAATAAAGTGTTCGTTTCGAAGTTGTTCTTTCTTTCTTTCTGTCTTTCTTTATTCATTTCTTCTTTCTTTCTCTCTTGCATGCTTGTTTGCTTTCATCCGTCCGCCATTCCAACCACCCTTTCCATCATGCCATCCATCCACACACCCATTCTTCCTTCCTTCTTCCTGCATTCTTTTAGGCACTTGAAGCCAAAACATCTATAAAAAAAAAAAAACTGTTTTAATGCATTTCCGACGTTTAAAATATTCCACTTGGCGTCTAACGTGCCATCAGAAATGCACCTGAATGAATGTATCAAAAGGCTTGGCCGTCTGAATTATGTTACAACTTTATTCGCCCGACACATAAGCATTTTAAACCCCAGCCCTCCCCCCTCCCCCATCGCCCCCTTTCCCCCCATCCCCCGTCTGCCTCAGCTATACAGATCTCTTCATCTTTATCAGAAGATGGTAAGAAAGTTTCTGAAAGAAACTCTTTCAGAAAGAGTATGATGGAGTTAAAATCAAATGTTAATGGAACGTACTTTACACAACTTAAGAGTCCTCCTTCGTTTTCAAAGTGATCTGTCCAAGTGCATGGCTGCATACTTTCTAAGAAAAGAAATTCTTCGTTTACTTTCTCTCTCTGTGTCTCTCTCATTTTCTTTGTGTGCGCAAATGCGCGCGCGTATTTCTACGTGTGTATGTGTGTGCGTGAGTGTGTGTGCGTTTGTGTGTGTGTGTGTGCGCGCGCGCGCGCGCGCGTGCGTGCGTGCGTGCGTGCGTGCGTGTGTGTGTGTGTGTGTGTGTGTGTGTGCGTGTGTGTGTGTGTGTGTGTGTGTTGTGTGTGTAGTGGGCATTGGTTTAATGTCTCTTCACTTAAGTGATTTTAGACCCCCCCCAAAAAAAATCAATAAACAGATAAATAAAAACTAAAAACAAAAGAAAAAGAAAAACATATGTATACATACATAATGATACTACTACTACTAATAACAATAATAAATATATAAAGAAAGAAAGAAACACGTAAAAGAAAACAACAAAGAAAGAAAGAAAGTGTGTGTTTAAGACACAGAGAGAGAGCCGAGAGAGACAGCAATGGAGACAGAGCCAGACAGATAGACAAACAACCAGAAATACACATAGGCGTGTGCGCATAAACACACACACACACACACACACACACACACCACACACACACACACACACACACACACACACACACACACACACACACAAACAAACTCACTCATTAATAATGATAATTTTTCCCCCCAACGATATAAAAGTTATTACTTAAAAGGCATTTGTCAAACTTGCTGTAGCCGATGTACCTATCTACCTAGAACAAAAATATTGAGAAAGCAATACATCAACAAATCAGTAATATAAGACAACATATAACGAAATCAAAGAGTTCCAGCGTTTCTCGTTCTTTCTGAGACTGAAGAGGAGAGACAATTAAGAAAACAGTAATTTACTAATTAATGGTAAGTAATGAGTGCGTGCATGTATGCATGTGTGTATGTGTATATATGTATCTCTGTGTGTGTGTGTGTGTGTGTGTGTGTGTTGTGTGTGTGTGTGTGTGTGTGTGTGTGTGTGTGTGTGTGTGAGTGTGTGTCTGCGTGGTGGTGGTGGTGTGTGTGTGTGTGTGTGTGTGTTGTGTGTGTGTGTGTGTGTGGTGTGTGTGTTGCGTGAGTTTGTGTGTGTGTCTGCGTGTGTGTGTGTGTGTGTGTCTTGCGCTCGCCTCCGTGTGTTTCTACTTGTTTATCTATCTATCTGGTTCTGCCTGAATGTGTGTGTGTTTGTGCGTATGTGTAAAACAGAAATGGACAGACAGAAGGAAAAACAGACAGACAGACAAACACACAGATTGACAAGTAACAGTACACACACGCCCTCGGCGGTTTCCTACATTAAGAGAACACCTCTAATTGAATTCCGCACACTGAGACACAAAATCACGGTTTATGTCCCAAGATACCGACTAAAAAAAGTCTTCAGCTCTTCGAAAGGACACAGTAATCCGATCATTAAACGCACGATGGCTATTAAAAGGCCCACCACTACAAAAACGGTCTAAAAACTAACAAGTTTTTCTGTTCTTCATTCTCACAAAAAGTGGCGGATTATAGTCTTAGAAGAGGAGGGTTTCTATAAAAAAATTAAAAGGAAAAAAAAAGAAACCCAGGGGATTCCAGAGGGGCACCTCCTCCTCCATCCCCCTCCACCCCCGAGAAAAGTTTTTGTCCAGAGAATTGAATTACAAGCCATTTGGTTACACTCTGCTGACGAAATCATTGCAATTTGTTTAAACTTAAAAAAAAACATTTCTCGCGTGACCTTACTTGTCTTCTCTTTGCTCTTACGAATAAGAGTTTGATTGGGGATTTTCGTTTTCTATTTTTTTCTGTTTTGTTGTTCTTCTTCTTGTTTTTTACGAGGTGGTAGTGATGGTGGGGGTTGGAGATAAATCGTTTCGTTTTGCTTTTTTCTTTTTTTTTTTTAACTGGAGTCCACATTTAGATACTTGCTCACTTTTTTGATATCGTACACTGTACATAGATTTCAGTTTGCACTTCTATTTTTGTTGCTTTTTGATATTTATCTGTTTATTTATTTGTTTTTTCTAACAGCTCTGGAGATTTCTGGAAGCCCCGGAAAAATCCCCCCCCCCCCCCCCCCCCCCCCCCCACCCTTCCTTTCACAATCCGCTCTAAACGATGAAACACTTAATATAAGCCAGTGGAAAACGAAATACAACAACGCCTACGTGTGAACTCTCTCTCTCTCCCTCCCCCTCTCTCTCTCCCCTTCCCTCCCTCCCTCTCCGAAAATAGAGTAAAACTTAGGGAATTCTGGGTTTTCTTTTACAGAAGAAGATATACATCAGATCCAGTTGTGCAGAGGAAAAGAGACAGATGCGCGTTCACACTCTCACCACTCCACCCCAAAATGCCTGCAACTCCCCCACGTTCACATTAATGTATAAATGGCCTTTTTCGACTATACTCCCCCCCCCCCCCCCCACCTAACCTTCCCTCTCCCCCTTTTTTCTGTGGTGGGGGGGGGGGGGGCGGGCTTGCGGAATCTGATTTGATGTTGTATGTGCTAATACACACGGAAGGGGTTCAGGCACCAACAGGTCTGCAGTATGTGCTGACTTGGGAGATGGGGAAAATCTTCATCCTTTCACCCACTATGTGATACCCAAGCAGGTTCGTATCCAGGTCTTCCGATAAAAAAATAAACAAAACAAAACAACAACAAACACACATACACACACATAAAATAGCACCAGCGTTGAACCATTCGACTGTCGTGCAAATTCTCTCTCTCTCTCTCTGTGCGTGTGAGTGTGTATGTGTGTGCGTGCGTGTGTGTGTGTGTGTGTGTGTGTGTGTGTGTGTGTGTGCGTGCGTGCGTGCGCGCGTGCGTGCGTGCGTGCGTGCGTGCGTGCGTGCGTGCGTGCGTGCGTGCGTGCGTGCGTATGTGTGTGTCGGTCTGTCTCTCTCTCTCTCCCCTCTCTCTCTGCCCCCCTCTTTCTCTAAATTCTTCATTTCTTCTGTATCCGCCACCTCCACTCCCTCTCCTTGTATTTTCGTGTCCTGATACATACCTGATGTCTGTACAAATCACATATTATCCCAGGGTAACATCACCCGGACTGCCCTTCACTGGACACCAGAAGGAAACCGTAAGACAGGAAGACCCAAGAACACCTGGTGACAAACAACAAAATGAGATCTTAAGGCCCTGAAACACAAACCTGGGGCACTATACAGAGGCTGGCTGAGAACAGACACAAGTGGAAAACCTTCGTTGCCGCCCTACTTGCTAATGGTATAATGGGCAGTGAGTAAGCAGTATAACTACGACCGTCGCCTTGAAGAAGCCAGCAAGGGCTCTTTTCGCTCTTCCCATATAACCAACTGAATCGACGGGACCATGTTTTTGTGTGTAGGATGGTTGGTTGTTTTGACAGAGGTGTGAATTCAAGATCTTATACCTCAAGTTATCCCCCCGTGGGGATGCCAGGGGCTCTTTCAATATAAACAGTATCCCCATCTTCTGGAAATTCTGTGCTACAAATTTCCTCTTTTCTGTCACTCTCTTTGTTTCTGCCGTGCTCCTTTACTTTCTGTCATTTCTTCCTATCATTTTCTGCCTTGCTGGTCCATTCACTAGTATGTATTCGATAAAGTCTTACGTACTTTCTCTTAGGATTGACAAATGAGTGCATTTTTTGGCTCTAAGTAAACGTGTTATGCAGGAGCAATTTTAGGTAATTTAAGCCTATTTTATATATGTTTTAGTGTTTTTTTAATTATGTTTAAATTTGTATTCAGGTATGTTTTTTAAATCCTTTGTGTGATCAATTGGACGGAGTGGTTAACGCCAGGGGCATCTCCTTAGATTATGTGCACGAATGCCCTGATGTGTGTACTTAAGTCCCCCCCCCCCCCTTTTTTTTTTTTATTTTCCTGTTGAAATATTGCGTACGTTTTGATATGGTTGTAGCCCTGATATGGCTCTACGCAGTCGGGTGGGCTTTAAGCAAATATAACAATAACAATAACCTCAAGTTCAATCCCAGCCCGCAACAACGAAAACTGGCCTGCTCGCTGTCCATCTCAATGCTCCCATCATTCAAGACCTTGACAGCGCACAGGGTTTTGCTCAGGCCCAGTGAGTCTTCCAGGTAAATGCTGGAAGATTTAGGTGGAGCTCATATGGAATTGCCCGTGTGCGATACCACCACCCCCCCCCCCCCCCCTGAAAAACTCCGAACTATACATGAATACACAGAAACAGACACACAGACACAGACTCAAATACACACAGACAGACAGACAGACAGACAGCACACACACACACACACACACACACACACACACACACACACACACACACACACACACACACACACACACACACACACACAAAGGAAAAAAATGCCGGGGATCAGGCCCCGGTCCAGGGGCAGAGCCCCTGGTGGGGTCTGGAGCGTTGCCCCCAGAAACTGAAGCATTTTAGTCTAGTAAATGGAAATTTAACCCCCTCTGGTGAAAGATAAATCAAGTATTTCAATAAAAGAAAAAAAGGACACAAGCATTGTTAACGAGCAAAATATGCAAATACTTCCCTTTCGCGGATATCCGCGAATTAACGGACATTTGGATTACCTGCGGTTTCCAATCGGAAGGTCTGGAGTTCGATCCTGCCTTGATTTCTCCTGCCTGATGGGCACAAGGGTGGAGATTTCCTCCTTTTCCTATCTTATACATCAACATGTGTGCAGACCTATTCAAACCTAATCCCCTTCATATGCAAACGCGCGCAGAACAATCAATACGCACGTTAAAGATCCTGTAAGTAATGTCAGTGTGTGGTGGCTTAAGGAGGCGTGAAAACACCCAGCATGCATGCCCACTTAAGACATGCTACACAGACTATGCAGCAACATACCGTCTACATTGTGTGCGTCGAAAACGTGCCTACATACATGTACATCCGAGCAAATCGGAACGTTAAAAAGAAAGAAGAAAGACAGAAAAAGAAGAAAGAAAGAGAAGAAAGAAGAAGAAGAAGAAAGAAGAAGAAAGAAGAAGAAGAAGAAAGAAGATGAAGAAGAAAGAAAGAAAGAAGAAGAAAAGAAGAAGAAAGAAGAAAAAGAAGAAGAAGAAGAAAGAAAAAGAAGAAGAAGAAAGAAAGAAAGAAAGAAAGAAGAAAAAGAAGAAGAAAGAAGAAAAAGAAGAAGAAGAAGAAAGAAAAAGAAAGAAGAAGAAGAAAGAAAGAAGAAAAAGAAAAAGAAGAAGAAGAAAAGAAGAAAAAGAAGAAGAAAGAAGAAAGAATTACAGAAGAAAGAAGAAGAAAGAATCCTGCTGCCTATATAAAACGATAGCCGCTTTGAAGAAGTTGGCACGGTCCCCCCCCCCCTCTCTGTACAGGACATAAATATGTCCGTAAACGAATGGAAATGTAAAACCGCCAAGTATACAATGTACCGATACACCACCACCACTCAAACTGGCAACACAAAAACAGAATCAGTAAAATAGACTGCTCTGCGACAAAGCTGTTGTATAAGTTGTGATATTGATCACATCATACACGTATCATCCGGTGCATGTTCTTGTGGCCCAGTCGGTCGCGAAGGTCATGTCAGTGGTGACACATGCAGCATGCATTTCAATGCATCATGGAGGACTTTTTCTGTGTTGTTATCACTCTTCGAATCATCCCACCTTCGCTTGTCCCACCTTTCTCTTGTTCCTTTCATTTTCTGCAATTATCTGATTCGTGGATCACAATGCCTTTTACACTGTTTTGTGTGCGCACGTGGACCACAACAATAACATATGCAACTGACACAAGCTCACACTCACGAATACAAATTGCACACATCAAAAATGACACACGACAACAGTATCACACAGCAACAACATCTGACACACCACACACACTACACACAACACAGACTGCACACCAACTGACACACACAAAAACACACGACACAGCTACAAACACAAACATCAACAACACACCGACACAACAAGTATACAAAATCAGCAAAACAGATATACAAATATTCACAACACGTATACAAATAGTCCGCATACGTATCCCTCCCCCCCCCCCCCTCCCGCCTCTCTCTCAAACACACACACACTACGAACACACTCTACACACTACTACAGACAAAAGACAAACAACACACACACACACACACACACACACACACAACGACACACAGTCACACACACAGCGCACACCACGACAACACACTCACACACACACTGACACACACACATAAACCTCACGAATATTCACAATTTCAATTCAGTTTCTCAGATGGTGTTTCCGCATTCAAACAATTTCATTTTATGCACTGGCGCCAGAGTCATGTAATGGATCATATCCAAATGATCATGGTGTAAGCACATGAAGCGCGTAGCGTATGCAATGGCAGGGTTTGGTGAGAATGCTCATGGACAACTTAACACGGAGTACACCAACACACACACAACACAACAAACAAACACACACACACACACACACACACACACACACACACACGCACACATCACACACCACACACGAACACAACACACACGCACACACACGCACGACATACACACACACACGACACACACACAGACACATACACAACACTGACACATACACACACTGAACACACACACACATACACACACACACACACACACAAACACCACACACTGACACACACACACACACACACACACAACACACACACACACACACACACTACAACACACACCCACACAAGCGCACATACACACACACATCACACAACACCACACAAAAACACACACACAGATTATACAAATATTCACAGTGATATCAGAATACACAAATTAAGTTACACACATACAACGTATAAAATCCGCCGCCGCCGCCCCCCCCCCCCCCTCGCTTCTCTCTCTCTCACACACACACACACACTTACGAACACACACACTTACGAACACACGCACACACGGACACACACACACACACACACACACCACACACCACACACACATACTCACACACACTCACTCACCACTCACACACACACACACCACACACACACACACACACACACACACACACACAACACACACACACACACACAGCACAGCACAGCACAGCACAGCAACAGCACAGCACAGCACAGCCAGAGGGGTTACAAAGAGGGGAGATCAAGTTAACGTACACACATACACATCCCCACCGGATGTGTGTGTGTGTGTGTGTGTGTGTGTGTGTGTGTTGTGTGTGTGTGTGTGTGTGTGTGTGGTGTGTGTGTGTGTGTGTGTGTGTGTGCGTGAGTGTGTGTGTGTGTGTGTGTAACAACAGCAACATAAACATGAACAACAGTAACATAACAACAAAAACCAACACACACAAACATGGTGGCAAACCGCGGCGTACCGGCGATTGAACGGGTATAAAGCACACAGAGGAGAATCACACGTACAGTTAATTCAGTGCAGTATAAACTTGGACATTGTTGCGCCTTTATTTCAAGTCTAAATTATCATTTTACATGTAATTTTTGTTGGAAAACGCAAGCACCCTTATTGACGCTTTTAATCTGTGACTGGATCTGAATACGAGTATACACGATACACAGACCAGACACCCACACATACACACTCCATAAAACCGTACGCAGGTAAGTTGTAATCAACAACAGCAGTGATAATAATTAATAATAATAATTAATAATAATAATTACAGTATTTATATAGCGCAAAATCTTGATAAAATCAAATCTAAGCGCTGAAACAGACACACACGCACGCACGCACACCACCACACACGCACACACGCACGCGCGCCGCGCACACACACACACACACACACACACACACACACACACACACACACACACACACACACACACACGCATGGCTATAAATGGGGAGAAAGATTAAAAGCAATGGAAAATTATAGACAGCATATTATATACAATTATATATTACAATGTTATTCCCCTCCGAGTGGAGACAGGCTGCAGAGGGGGTTGAGTGAGGTCAGGATTTTATGCAGAGGAGAAAAGGTGAGTTTTGAGAGCGGACTCGAAAATAGTAGTAGCAGTAGTAACAGCAATGATATCCACATTATTAATGTTTATAGCGCAGTCGACTGCGCGGAGCCAACATAAGGGCTATAACTACCTCAAAACATAAACAATATCTCATTGACCCTGGACAAAAAAACCAAAAGCAAAGGGAAAAAAAACATAGACAAGAAAAGTACACATTAATGCAATCGCGCACGTAATCTATGGACATGCCCCTGGCATTGACAATTCTGCTCAGTTTATCGCCAAACCTGAATACAAATGTATAGACACAACTAAGTCCACGAAAAAGTATATACACATATGTACACACACATACATATTATATATATGAACTTGCCCGAAATTACCTAAATTTGCTTCTGCTCATCACATTTCCCAGAGCCCCAAAATATAGTTAACACAAGGACTTATTATCAATCCTAATAAAAAGTATGAGACGCTTTAACATATAGCATACGTACAGGTGAATGAACCAGCAAGGCAGAAAATCAGAGGAAGAGATGACACAAAGCAAGAGAGAAAGACAGAAACAAAGACAAACAAAAAAGAGGACAGTTTCCAACTCAGAATTTACACAAGGTGGCGATACTGTAGTTGTCATAAAAGAGCCCACGGCATCCCCACCGGATGTGTGTGTGTGTGTGTGTGTGTGTGTGTGTGTGTGTGGTGTGTGTGTGTGTGTGTGTGTGTGTGAGTGTGTGTGTGTGTGAGTGTGTGTGGTAGTGAGAGAGTTGTGAGTGTGTGTGTGTGATGTGTGAGATGTGTGTGGTGTGTGTGTGTGTGTGTGAGAGAGAGAGAGAGAGAGTGTGTGTGTGTGTGTGTGTGTGTGTGTGTGTGGGTGGGGTTGTGTGTGTGTGTGTGTGTATAACAACAGCAACATAAACATGAGCAACAGTAACATAACAACACACACACACACACACACACACACACACACACACACACACACACACACACAAACAGAGCGCGCGCACATACGGTAACGCTTTCAACAGACACAACAAGGATGACAAAACAAAGCAAAATCTAGCCATTCACTTGTACTTCATTTCTTATATTGTTTTGTGAGAGACTCAATCATGGAGATAACAGAGAAAGAAAAGGATATGTACATATATATTATATATAATATTATATGTAATTATGTATGTATGTGTTGTGTACATATGTATACATATATACATATAGACAGACTAGACAGATAGACGACAGGAGACAGAGAGAGACAGAGAGAGACAGAGAGAGACAGAGAGAAAGATTGAGAAGAGAGATCGACTTTTGAGTATAGTGGAATAAGCACAGTTTTTTTACATCCAGTCCTCGGCCCATACAGGATCTACACTCATACAAGTATATACA
>CM060309.1:87291940-87294440 GCA_030674185.1 Monoplex corrugatus
TGCACGTGCGTGTGCACGTGTGTCTGAGTGCACGTGTGTGGTTGCACTTGCGCACTGTTTGTGTGTCTGTGCACACCTGTATTCATTTTATGTTGTACGGCTCTTTTCTGCTGTTTCCCAGTGTTTATGTTGCCGTGCTCCGTGATGCCTGGGGTCGTTTTATCGGTGTCTGGTTTTACTTAAAAAACTTGGTAACATTCTGTTCCTGGAAAGCACAAGCAACATGCTTTGGACATGGACCTTCTGCGCCATATATGTGGTGGTGGTGGTGTGGTGGTGGTGGTGGTGGTTTGGTGGTGGTGGTGGTGGTGATGATGATGATGATGATGATGATGATGATGATGATGACGACGACGACGACGACCACGACAATAACCAATACTACGCTGCCGACGACGACGACGATGATGATGATGCGACGACGACGACGACAAACGATAAAGTTGAGGATGATGATGACGACCACAACAACGACAATGATATTGATGATGATGATGATGAGGAGGAGGAGGAGGACGACGACGATGTTGATAAATAATGTCACTAGTACATTTTGCTCTCTCGAAAACGGAGCGAGGAAGAGGCCCAGCCGACTGATGAGATAAAAGGCAACCACTCTACAGCATTGACAACAGGGAGCTACCAAGGTGTATGCACCAAACCATCTTCCTTCCTTCCTTCCTTTGGGCTGGAATAATTACAACAACCACGCGAAGGCACAAATACACACACGCACACGCACACGCACACGCACACGCACACACACACACACACACACAACACACACACACGCACAGAGAGACAGAGAGAGAGAGGCAGACGGAGACAGAGACAGACAGACAGAGAGACAGAGACAAAGAGAAACAGAGAGAGGCAGACAGACAGAGACAGAAAACACACACACACACACACACACACACACACACACACACACACACACACACACACACACACACACACAGGCAGTCAGACAGAGAGACCGACAGAGACAGAAAGAGAGACAGAGACAGACAGACAGACAGACAGAGACAGAGAAAAACTGAGAGAAACACACACACACACAGAGGCAGAAACACACAGAGACAGACAGAGAAACAGAGACAGACACAGAACTGAGACAGACAGAGACAGAGAGAAAAAAAAAAAGAGAGAGAGAGAGAATTCAGAATACTTTATTATTCGATAGCAACATCAGATCCCATAGGACCTGTGTTACAGCCTATCCTTGAAAGAGAGAGTGATAGACAGTTAGACAGACAGACAGACAGTCAGACAGACAGAAGACAGACAGTCAGTCAGACAGACAGAGTGACAAAGACAGAGAAGACAGAGCGAAACAGAGAAACAGAGACAAACAGATGCAAAAACAGAGAGAGAGAAGAGAGAGAGAGAGAGAGAGAGAGAGAGAGAGAGAGAGAGAGAGAGAGAGAGAAAGACAAGATTCCTTAAAGAGAAAAGTATGGCAGTTTTCCAAAGTGCTGCCAACAGGTGGGTTGCCGAGGCACCTGCAGCATTCATCTTTCTTCCAACAGCGAAGAAAAGCTTACGCGGGTGTGCGCGTGTATGTGTACACACCACAGACCTGTTTAAGAGGTGTGTGGTACACACATACGTATATATACACATTCATACATACATACATACATACATACATACATACATACATACATACACACATATAAATTATTATACATAAATACATGTTTACATACATACATACATACATACATATATACATTGATACATACATACACACATATACATAAATACATACATACATACAAACACATGCACGAAAGACAAGAAGAAGAGGGACAGAATAAACATACGCATGTGCACGTGCTTGCACACACACACACACACACACACACACACACACACACACACACACACACCACACACACAACAAGAGAGAGAGAGAGAGAGAGAGAGAGAGAGAGAGAGACTAGGAGACAAATATGGACAAAAAACACGCCGAAATACAGGAGAAAAGAATACTCCTCAGAAGGACTAAGGATATGTAGACAAAAAGACCAATACATAATTCAGAAAAACAGTGCGACGTCTTTTCATAAAGCTCTCTGTGAAATCTGTATCACAAAAATAATCCATTCTATATAAGCAGAGGATCTAAGACTTCAGATTCCCGATAACAATTCATACAGACTACACAGTCATATGATAAGGACAATCATTATCATCATCATCAGGTGCCCTGCCGCATGGCGTTGGCGACCATGGACTTCCAACCATCTCTATCTCTCGTTGCCCCTAGCATCTCCCCCACCCTCCTCGTCCCCAGCCACTCTGCAAGTCCGTCCAGCATTCTCTCCCTGGGTCTACCCGTGCTTTCTTTCCCTCCAGCTTTCCCGTTGTGACCAGGTGTTCCAAATCCCCCTTCCTCATAAAATGGCCTATAAATGTTGTCTTTTCCTAATCTTCCTTATGAGTGATCTACTTGTGTCTGCCTCCATCAAGACTGTCTCGTTTGTTTTCTTTG
>CM060309.1:87299440-87306940 GCA_030674185.1 Monoplex corrugatus
TCATCGCTACAACTGAAATAATTTCGACGCAGAGTGTAGAGATACAGCTTATTCAAAAGGGGCTCATTACACTGCGAAAAAATCCATATGCACTTCACCTAATAACAGAAGATCATTCTTTAAAGGAGACATTTCAAAACTGGTGATAAATAAAAACCTAATGCTACCAATTTTGAAGAACAAGGTCTCCCAACAGTGTAAAAATCGCTACTCACAGTTCCGTAGCTTTCGATGGCGTTCTCGCCATCTTCGTCAGCGCTCTAATGCTGTCTGCGTGAATCTCTACTCAGATCTCGCGAACATGGGATGAACCCAGTTCACGAGATCGAATCAGAGAATGGTACACCGGGGGCAGGGTGTAACGGCCCCGGTCCCTGTTGAGCGGGGGGTTGGTGGCTGCGATGTAGATGGCCTCCTTGACTCCTCGCTGGAACCACTTATTTTCTCTGTCCAGGATGTTGACATTGTCCGCACTGAATTGATGTTTTTCGGCGTGTAGGTGAGCTCCTACTGGAGAAGAGTCCCTCTTGTGTTCTGTTAGTCTCTTCTGAAGGGGGCGTTCAGTTTCACCGACATAATGTTGGTTACAGTCCTGGCAGTCTATTCTGTATATAATGCCAGCTTTGTCGAGTTTGCTGGTTTTGCCCTTCCATAGCATCTTTTATCTTTTTCTCAAGAGTATCGCCAAGTTTTTTCATTTCTTCTTAGTCCCTTTTGAGAGAAGTACAGTAAAATGCATCTTTACATAGAAATTCAATGCGGTGGCATGTGGTGTGTGTGTGTAGTGTGCTGTTGTGGCTGTGTGTGTGTGTGTGTGTGTGTGTGTGTGTGTGTGTGTGTGTGTGTGTGTGGTGTGTGTGTGGGGTGTGTGTGTGTGTGTGTGTGTGTTGTGTGTGTGTGTGTTGGGTGTGTAAAGGATTTCTTTTCTTAAGACAACAACAACAGGGTACCTCAAAAATAAGATGCATTTCATCATCAATGGCACTATTAGACAATGCATATGTTCAAATCATACTTACAAAACACTGTATATTTTTCAAACAATTTCTGACATGCCACATCTAAACGTTTTAGTGGTTAATTAAAACATGTATCCATATTCATCACTATGTAGGGTCCTGATATGGCTCTAATAGTCGGCTGGGCTATGAGTAATCCGCGTTTAAATTTGAATTTCCTTCTTTATCAAGAATGACTATATGCAAGTATTTGCAACTGCCCTTCCTCCATCTACACCCTTCTCTCTCTCTCTCTCTCTCTCTCTCTCTTTTTTTTGTCTAAAATCACTTAAGTGAATAGACATTAAACCAATGATCACCACCACTACATACATACATGCATGCATGCATACGCACACATACATACATACATACATACATACATACATACATACATACATACATACATACATACGTACATACATACTACGTACATACATACATACATACATACATACATACATACTACATACTATACATACATACACAACATACATACGTACGTACGCACGTACGTACGCACACATACACACACACACACACACACACACACACACACACACACACATACACACACAATACATATATACAGCCTACACAGATAAATGTAGACACACAAGACACGGGACATCAGAGAATCAGCAGGATCCCGAAGACACCTGTAACATCCATCTTCTTTTCATTATTTCTTCCCCACTCCTCCCATCACAACACAGTAATGGATGCCAGCAAAGAGTGATGCCAGCTAGCAACGATTAAACGCTAAATGAGGGAAGGAGAGAGGGTAGCGGGGGGAGAGAAGTAGAAAGAGAGAGAGAAGAGAAGAGAGAGAGAGAGAGACAGACAGACAGACAGAGAGAGAGAGACAGAAAAGAAGAAGAACAAGAAGAGACAGACAGAGAGAGACAGAAGAAGAGAGACAGAGAGAGACAAATACAGACAGACAAAGACAAGACAGAGAGCCCAACCGACGACTAAGACAGAACGCAGAGACAGAAATAGAGATACACAAAGACAGAATCTGAAAACAGAGACAGAGATAGAAGACAGAAACATACAGCACAAGACTTCATCATCATCAAGTGCCTTGCCACACGACGTTGGCGATCATGGCCCTCCCATCTGTTTCTATCCCTTGTTGCCTCAAGCACCTCTTCCACCCTCTTTGTCTTCAGCCACTCTGCAAGTCCGTCCAATATCTTCTCCCTGGGTCTCTACCTGGTGTTCCTCTTTCCCTCCAGCTTTCCTGTTGTGACCAGGTGCTCCAATTCCCCTTTCCTCATAAAATGGCTTCTCTCTTCCTAATCTTCCTTATCAATGATCTTCTTGTGTCTGCCTCCATCAAGACTTCTCGTTTGTTTTCTTAAAAGACAAGACTAGGGGAGAGAACCTGCAGACAGACAGAAGGCAAAGACAGAGACTGAAGACAGAGACATCCAGAAACAGACATAAGACAAAGACACACAGAGGACAGAAGACGGAGACAGAGACAGAAGGTAGAGAGACAGAAGACGGAAAAAAACAGACTCAAGACAGACAGAGACAGACATAACAGACACAAGACATAGACAGACAGACATAACAGACACAAGACAGAGACAAACATAACAGACACAAGACAGAGACAGACAGACATAACAGGCATAAGACAGAGACAGACAGACATAACAGGCATAAGACAGACAGACATAACAGACAAAAAGACAGACAGACATAACAGACACAAGACAGACAGACATAACAGACACAAGACAGAGACAAACATAACAGACACAAGACAGAGACAGACAGACATAACAGGCATAAGACAGAGACAGACAGACATAACAGGCATAAGACAGAGACAGACATAACAGACACAAGACACAGACAGACAGACATAACAGACACAAGACAGAGACAGACAAACATACAGACACAAGACAGAGACAGACAGACATAACAGACACAAGACAGACAAACATAACAGACACAAGACAGAGACAGACAGACATAGCCCAAGACAGAGACAGACAAACATAACAGACACAAGACAGAGACAGACAGACATAACAGACACAAGACAGAGACAGACAGACATAAGACACAAGACAGACAGACAGACATAAGACACAAGACAGAGACAGACAAACATAACAGACACAAGACAGAGACAGACAGACATAACAGACACAAGACAGAGACAGACAACATAACAGACACAAGACAAGAGACAGACATAACAGACACAAGACAGAGACAGACAGACATAACAGACACAAGACAGAGACAGACAGAACAGACAGACATAACAGACACAAGACAGACAGACATAACAGACACAAGACAGACAACATAACAGCATAAGACAGAGACAGACAGACATAACAGACACAAGACAGAGACAGACAGACATAACAGACACAAGACAGACAGACAGACACAAGACAAGACAGAAAACAGAAACAGACACAGACAGACAAACAGACTCAAGACAGAGACAGACAAACATAACAGACACAAGACAGACAGACAGACATAACAGACACAAGACAGAGACAGACAGACATAACAGGCATAAGACAGAGACAGACAGACATAACAGACACAAGACACGACAGACAACATAACAGACACAAGACAGACACAGACAAACATAACAGACACAAGACAGACACAGAACAAACGACATAACAGACACAACAACATACAGACACAAGACAGAGACAGACAACATAACAGACACAAGACAGAGACAGACAACATAACAGACACAAGACAGAGACAGACAACATAACAGACACAAGACAGACACAAAACATAACAGACACAAGACAGAGACAGACAAACATAACAGACACAAGACAGACACAGACAAACATAACAGACACAAGACAGAGACAGACAAACATAACAGACACAAGACAGGACAACAGACATAACAGACACAAGACAGAGACAGACAAACATAACAGACACAAGACAGAGACAGACAAACATAACAGACACAAGACAGACGACAAACATAACAGACACAAGACAGAGACAGACAACATAACAGACACAAGACAGAGACAGACAAACATAACAGACACAAGACAAGACACAAACATAACAGACACAAGACAGAGACAAACAAACACAAACAGACAGACAAGACAGACACAGACAAACATAACAGACACAAGACAGGAAAGACAAGACAAACATAACAGACACAAGACAGACACAGACAAACATAACAGACACAAGAAGACAGCAAGACAGACAAACATAACAGACACAAGACAGAGACAGACAAACATAACAGACACAAGACAGAGACAGACAAACATAACAGACACAAGACAGAGACAGACAACATAACAGACACAAGACAGAGACAGACAACATAACAGACACAAGACAGAGACAGACACAAACAAACAGACAACATAACAGACAGACACAAGACACAGACAAACATAACAGACACAGACAGACAGTAACAGAGACAGACAGACATAACAGACACAAGACAGAGACAGACAAACATAACAGACACAAGACAGAGACAGAAACATAACAGAACAAGACAGAGAAGACAAACATAACAGACACAAGACAGGACAGACACAAGACAGAGACAGACAAACATACAGACCAGACAGACACGACAGACATAACAGACACAAGACAGAGACAGACAGACATAACAGACACAAGACAGAGACAGACAAACATAACAGACACAAGACAGACAAACATGACACAAGACAGAGACAGACAGACATAACAGACACAAGACAGAGACAGAGACATAACAGACACAAGACAGGAGACAGACATAACAGGCATAAGACAGAGACAGACAGACATAACAGACACAAGACAGAGAGACAGACAAGACATAACAGACACAAGACAGAGACAGACAGACATAACAGACACAAGACAGAACAGACAGACATAACAGACACAAGACAGAGACAGACAAACATAACAGACACAAGACAGACACAGAACAAACAGACACAAGACAGAGACAGACAAACATAACAGACACAAGACAGAGACAGAACATAACAGACACAAGACAGAGACAGACAAACATAACAGACACAACAAAGACAAGAAGACAAGACAGACATAACAGACACAAGACAGACGCTAGACGCAAGAAACACCGAGGGTGCTGGATGGGACCCAGAGCAAAAATACCTCACAGTGACAGGATAGAAACACGCAGAAACAGTATAAAGCGAAAATGGCAAACTGAATAAAATACAACACACACTCACACACAGGCACAACACACAAAGTACCACCAAACAGCACACCGCCGCGCCGCCACGCACATACTATCTCCCACTCACCAAATCATCGCCACACATGCTCGTCTTAATCTAACCCCACCCACCCACCCAAAAAGAAGAGATTTCATAAACTCTCTCTCCTCTGTCTCTCTCATACACACACATATATACACATACACTCATACACACATACATTCACACCACTCTCACACACACACACACACACACACACACACACACACACACACACACACACACACTCTCTCTCTCTCTCTCTCTCTCTCTCTCTCTCATCAATCAGGAATTAAGAGAGCAAGCAAGAAAATATACCACCAGTACATTATACACTCGGAAGGCGGCTGCCAGACTAATTGTCTAAATATCCATATCACGCTGCTCGCCTGTCAACATCACACACACAATACACACACAGAGACAGATACACACACACACACACACACACACACACACACACACACACAACACACACACACACACACACACAACACACACAGATGACACACACACACACACACAAACACACATAGCGACACCGACACACACACACACACACACACACACACACACACACACACACAACACACACACACACACATAATATATATAATAATATATATATACACAGCGACACACACACACACACACACACACACACACACACACACACACACACACACACAGCGACACACACACACAGACACACACAAACACACATACATACACGCACATAGACACACATACACACAAACGCACGCACACACACATGTACACACTAATTGCACACAAACGCACACACACGCACGCACACACATGCACCACACGCACACACACACACACGCACGCACACACACACACACACACACACACACACACACACACGCACGCACACACACACACACACACACACACACACACACACATACACACACACTAATCACTGCCTAATCACCCGTATCAAGTACTCACCACCAAATGACAAACCAACAACTACACACGCCTCGCCCATCATTAGTCCACGGCGTGCACGAGTAACCCAGTGAAAGATCGTATCTACTTCTATTTGAAAAATAATATCTATATCTAATATATTTGTTATTGCTGTTTAAAGCCCAGCTGACTGCGTACACCTATATCAAGAGCTATAACAATTTGAATACACACAATACTTCAACAGAGGAAAAAAAAAGGGAAAAAATTAAGAACACATATTCAATGCATTAGCGCACATAATCTAAAGAGACTGCCCCTGGCGTTGACCACTTCCGTCCATATCACACAAGAATTTAAAAAAACATGCCTGAATACAAATCTAAATAGAACTAAAAATATAAGAAACAGACCTAAATCACCTAAAATTGCTTTCGCAGTATTCATTTCCCTAAGGCCAAAAATGCATTTAATACATGGACCTAATTATCATTTCTAAGAGAAAGTACGTAAGATTTTATCGAACACATGCAGGTGAATGGACCAGCAAGGCAGAAAATGATAGGAAGAAATGACAGAAAGCAAATGGAACAAGGCAGAACAAGAAATGACAGAAAGTGGAAATTTCTAGCACATAATTTCGGAAGGTGGGGATTCTGTTTATACTGAAGAGCCCCCGGCATCCACACAGGGGGAATATCTAGCAGTGTGTTTGTTTACTTATTTTGTTGCCCCATCTTTTCGCTCCTGTGTCACTAACCCAAGACCCACTTAGGCTCCCCGACACCTCCGAAAATCCACTGAAACTGAGACAATATGACATGCTGGAATGAGATCCACAAAATCTGGACATTTTTTTCGAAATGCTGATGATGATGAAAATAAGGATGAGATTAATGATACCGTGAAGATTCATTGAGACTGAAACCATCTGGGTGATAGAGCTGTAATCTACGTTACTTTCGTTTAAAGTGTCCTGGCGTCAACCAGGCCCGAGAGATACAGACAGCTGAAGTGTTTGTCAGGATATTCAGGCACCTCCCTAATGGTGCATTCGCAAATAGTCGCATAGACGTGACCGTGGATCAGTCTTCCAACCAGCCCATAGTGCGCTCGACTCTGAGTAGGAACTGCCGAGATCGAAAGATCCCGCAATTAATTTTCGAATGAATAGGGTCTGAACACACGATATCTCAGTCAACAGTCCTTTGTGCTAATACTCAGCCACAATAACTTGTATGATCATTGCTATTTCAATGTAATTTCAGTTTAGGCTTTGT
>CM060309.1:87311940-87321940 GCA_030674185.1 Monoplex corrugatus
ATACTGAGACAGAGACAGAGAGAGTGGGGAGGAGAAAGAAAGAAAGCGAGAGACAGAAACAGAGAGAGACTGAGAGAGAGAGACATAGAGAGAGACACAGAGAAGTCACAGACAGACAGACAGACAGAGACAGAGAGAGAAGCAGAGGCGACATAGGAAAAAAGAAAGAGTAAGAGACAACAGAAAGAAAGGCAGAAGCACACAGGAAGAACGAGGTGACAAAAAGGATGGAATAAAGAGCAACATAAAGAAAACGAGGAGGAAATGATGAACACAAAAGGCAGAAATTAAAACAGAAAAGAAGACAACAGAAAGAGAAGACAGAAACACGACAGACAAGAGGACAGAATGCAGAAAAGATAAAGTTTCTAGCACACACACGACAGACAAGAGGATAGAATGCAGAAAAGATAAAGTTTCTAGCACAAACACGACAGACAAGAGGACAGAATGCAGAAAAGATAAAGTTTCTAGCACAAACACGACAGACAAGAGGACAGAATGCAGAAAAGATAAAGTTTCTAGCACAAACACGACAGACAAGAGGACAGAATGCAGAAAAGATAAAGTTTCTAGCACAAACACGACAGACAAGAGGACAGAATGCAGAAAAGATAAAGTTTCTAGCACAAACACGACAGACAAGAGGACAGAATGCAGAAAAGATAAAGTTTCTAGCACAAACACGACAGACAAGAGGACAGAATGCAGAAAAGATAAAGTTTCTAGCACACACACGACAGACAAGAGGACAGAATGCAGAAAAGATAAAGTTTCTAGCACAAACACGACAGACAAGAGGACAGAATGCAGAAAAGATAAAGTTTCTAGCACAAACACGACAGACAAGAGGACAGAATGCAGAAAAGATAAAGTTTCTAGCACAAACACGACAGACAAGAGGACAGAATGCAGAAAAGATATAAAGTTTCTAGCACACACACGACAGACAAGAGGACAGAATGCAGAAAAGATATAAAGTTTCTAGCACACAGAACTCCCAGAAGGTGGGACATACTGTTTATACTGACAGAGCCTTTCCTCCACCCCCCATCCCATCCCCAGAGTCTCCACGGAGGCACAGTCAGTCCAATTTGTACAAATAATAAAGACGATCCTTATCTATACTCAGAACCATCCCTAGCAAGCCCCAGGTGTTCTTTCTTTCCCCTTTTATTTCCACTGGAACCGATTCTGGCAACGTTTTCGCTGGGGTCTTTGTTGAACCAGGAAATGGGAGAGAGGATTGCTTTACCACACTCACGATCCAATCTGCATTTGGTACAGAAACCTCTCAAGGTGGGTGAGCGAAGCTATGTTTGCCATCACACACACACACACACACACACACACACACACACACACACACACACACACACACACACACACACACACACACACACACACACAACACACACACACACACACACACACACACTTTACACAAAAAGTTCCGCCTACCACAAACCAATTTTGTTACGATCTGAAGTGCTGCTGTCGTTTAAAAAAAAAATGCAATTTGTATTAATTAATGGAATGTTATATTTGAAGGTTTAGAAAGTACAGACAGTAACTATTCTTCCAAACCTGAAGCCATGTTGAGTCTTGGGGGGCGGGGGGGGAGGGTGCGCGTTTCAAAACGTCACAGGTCCGATACGTCACAGGTAAGGTACATCACAGGTCCGATACGTCACAAGTCCGATACTCACAGGTCCGATACGTCACAAGTCCGATACATCACAGGTCCGATACTCACAAGTCCGATGTGTCACAGTTTCCCAATACGTCACAAGCCCGATACGTCACAAGTCCGATACGTCAAAGGTCCGATACGTCACAAGTCCGATACGTCAAAGGTCCGATACGTCGTAAGTCCGGTACGTTTAAGGTCCGATACGTCACAAGTCCGATACGTCAAAGGTCCGATACGTCATAAGTCCGATACGTCACAAGTCCGATACGTCACAAGTCCGATACGTCACAGGTCCGATACGTCATAAGTCCGATATGTGATAAGTCCGATACGTCACAGGTCCGATTCGTCACAAGTCTGCCATCCGGATTTGTTGGATGAGTGCTGTGGGTAGGTATGTGCTTGGGTACGAAGCTGCGGGAACACAGACTCGGAGGAACACAGACCTGGGGGAACTGAGGGCAACAGAGACAGGAAACACACAGGGGAACAGAGATGGGGGAACAGACAGGGGAACAGAGACAAGAGTACAGAGGTGGGGAAACAAAAAGAGGGAAAACATGGACTCGGGGGAACACAGACTTGGGGAAACATGGGAGGTATTACGGGGCAAGTGGTCAACAGTGACAGATGAAGAACATGTGAATCTCTCTCTCTCTCTCTCTCTCTCTCTCTCTCTCTCTCTCTCTCTCTCTCTCTCTCTCTTCTTCCTTGTGTGTGTGTGTGTGTGTGGGTGTGTGTGTGTGTGTGTGTGTGTGTGTGTGGTGTGTGTGTGTGTTGTGGTGTGGTTTGGGATGGTGGGTGTGGTGTGGTGTGGTGAGGTGTGGTTGTTGGTGTGGTGTGTGGTGGTGTGTGTGTGGTGTGTGGGTGGGGTGGTGTGGTGTGTGTGTGTGTGTGTGTGTGTACGTGTACACCACAGAGATCTTCGCGTACAACTGAAAAACTCTCTCCTCTCTCTCTCTCTCTCTCTCTCCTCTCTCCTCCCACTCTCTCCTCTCGCACACATAAATACATACACACACAGTTGCAACACATACACACCCGTACAAAGCCACACATGCACGCACAGATACACACATATATACACGTACGCAGGCACACACACACACACACACACATACATACACACACGTACGCAGGCACACACATAAGCACACACGAACACCCACACGCACGCACTCCCCCCCACCCCCCAAAAAAAAAAAGACTGTTTGATCCTGTGACAAGGCCTATCCACTGTTCGCCCTCAAACGGAGCTCCCGAGCTTGAGACGTAGCGTTACGTAACCTAACCGTCATCTTCCTCGGGTTACAGAGATACGATGTGCGTGCGCGAAACGGTTGCAAATTAAACCGACACTTGCCGACACGTCTGTTTATGTACTCATCATGCTGGGGCTTTTAAGGCCGCGTCAACCTTGAAGGTCAATTGTTGTAGTTTGCCGTTTCACTCAGTGTCAGTGTGAAAAGGTAAATTTAGAACTGTACTTTCTACACACACTCTCGCCACAAAGAGAGAGAGAGAGAGAGAGAGAGAGAGAGAGAGAGAGAGAGAGAGAGAGAGAGAGAGTTACAAGTACTATTCAAACATCACACAGAAAAGAACACACAAACACACGTTCTCTCTCTCTCTCTCTCTCTCTCTCTCTCTCTCTCTCTCTCTCTCTGTCTATCTATGACACGCACACACATCTATCTATCTATAACAACACACAAATACACACACACACACACACACACACACTCTCTCTCTCTCTCTTTCTCTCTTTCCACAAATATACTGAGATTTCCCCACATGGATAATGTTAAACTCTGCTTCTCCCAACAAGTAACAAAAGACGCATTAGAAACTGTGTATAATTTTCATACAAATCTCTGAAAAGGGTTAAATGTACTTTCATAAACATCTCCGCCTTTGTGCAAGGTTTCCTCCTTCATCGCTCACTGAGATTACTCCAATTTGATTGCCTGAATTTCCCACTTGATTGAAAAATTACTGTTTTGTAGCTTACATCCATACATAGAAGGGCTATTACCTAAATGAATAAATCCATCAGAATCTGAACCTCCCCCACAAGTCGAAGTTTCCCAGAGACAAGAACGCTCAGTGGGAATAAAATGAGGGGGATTAGGAAATCAACAAAACTTAAAACCATGGTGGTACAAAACAGTTAATGCACACCTTGCTGTACGACTGGTATGAGCCTTTTGACCTGTATAATGATGCGCAGGCCACACAATGACCATACCCATGCACCTGTTAGAAGTTATACATATAAATGATGCTTAATAGTATAATACACCCCCTTCATACGGTAGTCAGGTGCGTGAGATGTCAGAACTCTAATCGAAAGGTCTGGGGAACGATCCTGCTGGGTACCTCCCTGGCTGTGGGTAAAGAGTGCAGATTTTTCGATCTCCCTGCTGCAGGGCTGTACTCTATGCTTACTTTCATAATATATCAAGGCATCAACCAGGCCCCAGAAATGCAGGCACTTGCGGTGTTGATCAGGAAATGTAAACCAGACCCTAAATGACGCGTCAGTTAAGTGAACGAAGCTCGACTATGTGGTCCCACAGCCTTCCCAATGAGCCCACAGCATGCTCAACTTTGGATAGGGACCGGATGGGGCCGAAAAATCCAAATGATTTTGAGATGAGTGACGAATCTGAACCCACGACCTTCAGTTGTTAGTCTAATGCGCTAACCGCTGCACAGACTGCCACACAAACTACGCATAAATGAACTGGATATACATACGGTAACACCTGTGCATGGGAAATCCCAGGCATGCAATATGAGTCGTAACGCCAAAATGTTCTTTCAAGTCAGACAAGCAGGCGGGCAGGCAGACAGGCAGCAGACAGGCAGACACAAAGACAACAGAATAAGTAAAGTGTATTGTTTTTTCATGTTAAAAAGGCAAAAATAAAAGAAGTGTTTAGTACTCTAACAAAGGAATACACAAAACAAAACAAACAAGAAAAGAAGAAAAAGAATAAACTTGCTCCACAAGCTACATGCACTTAAACTTCCTGATAAATAAGTCGGTACATAAATACTAAATACATCGATAAATACCAGTCAACATCAAGGCACGGAGGAAATCGTGTCCTGATCCCGCCATTCAATAAATCTATGCACCAATCAATCAACGAATATATACATTAATAAATACATAATAAAACAATACTTACACCTGAAGAGAGTGTCCACAAAATCACATCAAACAGGCAAATTTGCAATGTAAAAGATTTCTTTGAAAATCCCAACACTTACAAACACCGCCAGTTGAACTTGTCAAACAAATTACGTCTGCCTTCTCTCGTGCAGCCAGAAACGAAATATGAACCCTTTTCGGTTCAGTTAGTTTCTCTTTGTCTCATATACTATGTCAACAAAAACCACGGACAAGTCACATGGGTTTTTTTTGGTATTTCCCAGAAACACGGAAATTTCAGCATGGCTAATACACTCAAAACATGAATCATGAATGTGTCAGGTTATGTAAAATAAAATACATATCCTGACTTCCCCACCAACAGCAGTTGCGTTTTGAATGACGTTGAGGAAGATTCTGATCATACAATGGATATTGTTCTTTCTTGTTCCTTCTTTCTTGTTTGTGTACTAGTATTTGGTTTGTTGTTGAGTTAGTCTTTATTCTTTTCCCTGTCGCGCAATGTATACAGCCTTCAAGAAACAAGACAGCTATGTCTTTCTGAAAAATTCCCGTGCGCGATGTTTGTCAGATACGTTTTGCATGTGACCTTCAAACCATGTGAAATCACTGCCCAACACTGCAAAAAGCAGGACATAAATTCTGTCGCCGGATATGATGATTAACCACATGTACTTCATCTAAAAAGTAAATTTGAGTAGAAGCTCACAGCTTCCTTGCAGTAGCCAGCAGGCTTAAGATTTTGTAAGCAAAATCACTTTCTTCTTTTTATAGTCCTGTAACTATCGATTGTGTGGCATCGTACAATCATTCATGTACGTATGGTTAGGACCACAGCTATACTAGCGAGGGAGAGAGGATGAGCGCCGCCCTCGTGGTGCTGACCCCGGGAAAAGTTGTGGTCTCAGTCCACCTCACTCCCCTACGACCCCTAGGGTTATGGAACTATCTAGGTAGGACCTCAGGACCCGGCCAGCTCATGGGTTTATGTGCAGGCTAAAGGCTTGTGCCGTGATCATTCTGGATCTTCTCCATCACATGGCACTATGACGTTGGTGCATATGGAATTTATCCCAAGCGCGGAGACGCCATCTTGAGAAATTGAAACTGAAACTGAAACTATGTGTGTACAGTGACAACTGTCAGTATTTTACACAACACATACGTCAATCTGAATTAATACCTGTGGCCCTCTAGCTCACTTGTTACAGCGACATGCTCATAACGTAAGGGCTCAGGGTTTGACCCCCGGACAGGCCACGCTGATTTTTATCTGGCGAGCTGGTTGGTTTTACTGTCGATAGAGCGGTGAACTCAAGATCTGATACCTGGAGTTCGATTCCAACCCTCAACATAAAAAAAAAAAATCGCCTGATCGTCTCAATGCTGCCATGGTTCTAGTGGTGTAAACCTACTGTGTCACAGGTCTCACAATTCACAGTTGAGTGAGTTTTAAAGTCCTACCACTCTTAGAGTATACGAGGACTAGCGAAAAAATTTTTTGAAGAAGCCTTCAATATTTTAAAGCATTGTGAGAAACCGACGCTTTATTCGGTTCTCTGATCCACCCTGGATGGCAATCGAATGGGTGAATGCTCATAGGATAGGTCTCTCTCATCTCTCAACATTTCAAGACCTTACCAGCACATAGTTTTGCGCAGGCCCATGGAGTCTGCCACAAGACTGCTGGCATATTTGAGTGGAACGCACGTGGAATGGTCCGAATGCAATGAATCCCCTTGAACAAAGCCCAAATTCCCACCGATTACTGAAGACCATGTCAAGAATAAGCATCATTTAGCAGCAAACTGGTCTTCAAATGTCAAATCATTTTCTGTTGACAGCCCATGCAGTCAGTGCACCGGTGAAATGTCGTTTACATTCTATGATCTGATTATGCTGGGTATACACCGTTAGTCAGTTTTGATTATGCTGGGTATACACCGTTAGTCCGTCAAAATTCCCACATACACTCCCCACCCCCACCCTCGCTCTCTCTCTCTCCGCGTGTGTGATGTGTGCGGTCTCCCGCCCCCCCCCCCTCTCTCTCTCTCTTTCTGCGTGTGCGCACTAGCGTGCGAGCGTGCTTGCATGTGTCTACTTTACTTGACTTAAATAATTTTTATGTTATATTTTATGCTGTTCCGTTAAAATAGATTAGCAATAGTAGATACCTAAGTTGGTCAACGCATTTTTATTTCTCTGCTTTCTTCTTCTTCTATGTCCTCTTGTACCAGCTTGAGAGCCGCAGGGAGGTAATGTCAACAACGACCTGGAATGCCAGAAGAGGACAAATGCCGTATGATGTCAACATCTACTTCACACAGTCTTATCTATACCATTGGAAAATAAATCTTTAAATCTTTACTTTTTTCCTGCCTTCCGCCCCTTCCTCTTTCTCCACTTCATGGCTTTTTGTTGCGATATGAGTTTTTTTTTATAATCATATCATTAAGAATCTCTTGTTCTCAGACACGGGAAATTGACCAATTGATTTCATTGCCTTAATCGTTGGACAACTAAAACAAATCAATAAATCAATTGATAAATAAATCTGTCTCTCTCCCATTCTCTCAGATATCTGCCTAGATACCTGTCAAAATTCAACACTTGTAAATTTTAAGGAAATCAGTGTTTTTAAATGTTAAAATGAACAGGAAAAAATACGTGAAAAACTGATTATACTAAGCATTCTTATAAAAACTCTGAAACTACGAGTCAGTCTGCTCAACGTATGAAAGTACTGATATAAATCATGTCAGATATTCACTGTGTTTCTCTGTCTTTATTTTCATGTTTGTGATATTAATGTAAATGCTGCTTACAGCTTACTTTTTTGTGTTATACATTCAGTGTTGTATTATGTCCTCCTTGAGAAAGGGTTATGACCTAATCTGAATAAATTCTCTCTCTCTCTCTCTCTCTCTCTCTCTCTCTCTCTCTCTCTCTCTCTCTCTCTCTGTCTCTCTCTCTCTAGTGTCACCCCCCTCCCCGCAAGCGTTTGGAATCAATCCACAAGTCTGTGTATGGGTCAGTGGCCTTAACAACTGAAGTAATTGTTAGTGTAGGTGTCAGTGCCAGTGTCTCTCGTCAGCCACACTCAGCTGGAAGAGTGTAAAACCGAAGGACTGTAGTTCAATCCCAGAGTTCCGGCGCGGAACAAGACCCGGCAGTTGATTTTTAATTTTTTTTTTTTAGGTATCATCATCAGCATCAGCATCATGTGCCCTGCCGCGTGGCGTTGGCGATCATGGCCCTCCTTATGCATCTATCCCTTGTCGCCGCAAGCACCTTCTCCACCCTCTCTGTCCTAAGCCACCCTGCATGTCCGTCCAATATTTTCTCCCTGGTCTACCTGGTGTTCTCTTTCCCTCCAGCTTTCCTGCGTTTTTAGGGATGGGTGTTAGAACAAAACGTTGTTCTTCTGTTTCTATCCTCGAAAAAAACAACATTATTCTGCTCTCTCTCTCTCTCTCTCTCTCCTCTCTCCTCTCTCTCTCTCTCTCTCTCTCTCTCTCTCTCTCTCTCTCCTCTCTTTCTCTCTTGCTCTCGCACACTCAATCACACACTCACATACACATACGCACATGCTCTTTCTCTCCTTTCCCTCTCTCTCCATTGACCCTGACCAAATACAGTCAGCGGTTTAGTATACAATAAATCATGATTGAGCATAGTGACCAAGCGTACAATACCGTCACTGGACTCTACTGATCCATTGAATCAATATTACACTCACTATAGTCTTCGTCTGTGTCAACAGACCTCTACACCACACTGTTTGCGCTGTCGGCTCTATACACAGCTAAGTACGCTGTTGGCAAACATTGTAGACCATAAATACAATTATAAACCGCTTTCTAGAAAACGTGCCTAATCTTGCTTGAAAGCTTAAATTTCCTTTCTAAGGCCTTAAAACCTTGTTAAAGATTGTGAAATTCGCATAAAACCTGAAAATTCTGTGAAATTTGTATAAGACTAACATTTGCGGTTCGTATCTAAAATCTTAAAACTGTACTTAAGACTGTTATGTGGAATTTAAATCAGACTTTACCGTAAAATTTGCATGAGACTTTACATTTCCTGTTCATCTCTAAGACATTAAAATGTTTATGACTGTGAAATTTCCGTAATAATTTATCGTTTACTATTAGTTTTTAAGAGCTTACAACTGTAAAAGACGGTGAAATTTGCTAAAGAATTTACTGTGAAATTTGAATGAGACTTTACATTTGCTATTCGTTTCAAAGACCTTAAACTTAATAATATGAATGTGAAATTTGCATAAGGCATTACATTATTTTTGCTAATGAATTTTATGCTTTTCCTGATTTTAGAACTTGCTTAATGATCATACCTAGTCTAAAACTTGCTCAGGAAAGAGAGAGAAAACTTGAGTGAATGAGCGAGTGAGAGAGACACAGGCAGGGAAGGAGGGAGAAAGAGAGAGACAGAAGAGAAGAGGGACACACACACACACACACACACACACACACACACACACACACACACACACACACACACACACACACACACACAGATAGACAGACAGATAGAGAGGGAGATATTCAAACTTTGTGTTTCTATCTGGATATGATCTCAGGTAGACAGGCAAGCACGCGCGCGCACACACACACACACGCACGCACGCACGCACGCACGCACGCAGAGAGACAGAGACAGACAGACAGACACACAGACAGTGAGAGGAAGAGAGAATAGACAGACAGACAGATACAGCAAGCTGGCTGTAATAATTTCCCATCTGCTAGAGAAGTAAGCAGTAATAGAACAGCTAACGAGGAGCGGCTCATGTCTGAGTCCGAATGCAATTAACGTTAAGTCTTGTGTGTGAACACTTACAGAGAGAGAAGAGAGAGAGAGAGAGAGAGAGACACAGAGAGAGAGACAGAGACAGAGACAGAGAGAAAGAGAGAGAGAGAGAGAGAAAGAAAGAGAGAGAGAAATGGGGGTGGGTGGGAGAGACTGATTCAAATTCTGAATCCATGTTTCCATCTGGACATGATCTCAGACACACACACACACACACACACACACACACACACACACACACACACACACACACACACACACACACACACACACACACACGTACACACAAGTAG
>CM060309.1:87324440-87331940 GCA_030674185.1 Monoplex corrugatus
CACTCACTCTGACATGCAGACAGGCACAGAGAGAGAGGGAGAGGCAAACACACTTTTATCTTTGATCGGAGCAATGTTTTCTTGAGGAGTGTTTGCACTTTTCTGACACACACAATGCAGACGCTGCTCTACTGCACAGTCTGCATGATCCATCTTCGGTGGGTATACGTAGTCTGGGTGTTTTCGAGTTCCCTCAGTCATCAAACACAAGCGTGGTTTACAGAATATTTAACGTGCGTATTTGATTTCTACGCGCGCGCGTATGTATACGAGGCTGGTTCAGGTATTTGCAGTTCTGTACATAATTATGCTGACCTCGGAGATCGGAAAAATCTCTTACCTTTACCCACCAGACAATATCCTGCCAGATTCGAACCCACACCATCACACCCATGTGCCCTGCCGCATGGCGTTGGCGATCATGGCCCTCCATATGTATGTATCCCTTGTTGTCGCAAGCACATCTTCCACCCCTCTTTGCCCTCAGCCACCCTGCAAGTCCGTCCAATATTTTTTCCCTGGGTCTACCTGGTGCTTCTTTCCCTCCAGCTTTCCTGCTGTGACCAGGTGCTCTAATTCTCCTTTCTTCATAAAATGGCCTATAAATGTTGCCTGTCTTTTACTAATCTTCCTTATGAATGATCTTCTTGTGTCTGCCTCCATCAAGACTGTCTCATTTGTCTTCCTTGCTGCCCATGGAACTCAACATTCTTCTTAGAAACCACATCTCGGTTGCCTCAATCTTGTTCTGGCTTTGCGTGTTGACTGTCCACGCCTCACAACCGATTGGAAATGAAACGTTTGAACCAAGTGACTATTGTGTTAAAGTCTTCAAACAGAGAAAGCAAGCTTGTTCTGATAACTTCACTGTCACAGGAAGGCAAGGCAGAGGGTTTCTCGCATTATAAACCAGCTAACTAAGAACACCGGCAGTCGAAAATTGACCACAATTGCATAAGTCCTGTGTGCAATCAACCCGACAGCCTGAATAATTCACAGCGTGATGAATACTCGAGCTAATCTGTGAAGAGTTCTCGTTCTTGTATCCTACCGTACACGTACATCCACATAGGAATATGCTATACAGACATATACGCGTAAGTACGTACACACATACGCGCTGCACACGTTGGCAAGCACACATACTGTAAACTGATTATGTCTGATTCTTTTTGAGTTTACCTGATTTTGTCCTGATTGTTTGCTCGATTTTCATCACACTTGAATTTTGATACAACCCATTTTTAACTTAAACACATGGTGCATCCCCCCCCCTCCCCCCTCCATTCTTTTATTGTGATTCCTTTTTTTTTTTTTTTTTTTTGAGATCATTTTTCCACAAGCTTGTGGAGAGTACAGGAATCTGCTATTTATCTTTTTACAATTCTAATGATGAAATTAGATGACAGTAGTGCATGCATTCCTCTCTCCTCTCTCTCTCTCTCTCTCTCTCTCTCTCTCTCTCTCTCTCTCTCTCTCTCTCTCTCTCCCCTTTGATATCGCTGTTTATGATGGTGTCTTCTCTTTGTCCCTTGGTCTTTCCTCTTCTCTGGTGGGCTTCTTTGGTTGTTTGATGTTCGTGATGGTGTCTTCTCCTTGTTCCTTGGTCTCCCTCTTCTCTAGTATGCTGCTTTTGGAGTTTGCTTTGGTGACTGTCATATGTTGGTTTTTGTGGATAGAGTAGCTCTGGCATCAGTTGTTTGTTGCTGTTTTCTTGGGTTCTCCTCTCTTGTTCCTTGTCTTCGTGGTTTGTTGCAGGAATTTATTGTGACTGTTGTTAAATTAGTAATCTAGAAGCACGTATCTGAACATATGTTAGAAGAAATAACATACGCACTCTCACTCAAGCTCAGTTGGGAAAACTGTAAGTTTCTTAGTTATTCAAGCATACACATTCCCATTAATGATGGCAATGATAACGTGAACGTGAAATGTTTAATTATTATCTGTTGACATCATTCACTTTTTGAGCCAACTCATTATATAACCAATCTGTGTTTTGGATACTTAAGTCAAAAATGAGTACCGCGTTCTTCTGAGTTACACACACACACACACACACACACACACACACACACACACACACACACACACACACACACACACACACACACACACACACACACACACACACACACACACACACAAACCCAGCGCGCGCACCGGACAGATTCAGGTCAGATAATTTAATCATAAAGGACATGGCCCCTCTGAAGGTGGGATAAGGAAAATACACCAAAATTGCACATTCATGAATACAGACAGCGATTAAATAATATGCTGTAATGTTACAACATCTCAATCGTCTTAAACAAATGAATGGCAAATACACACACGGAGAAAAAGAGAGAGACAGAGACACAGAGAGATAGAGGAGAAAGAAGAGAGAGAGACAGAGACAGAGACAGACAGAAACAAGAATGCAGGCAGGCAGGCAGGCAGACAGAGAAAGAGACAGAGACCGACGGACCGACAGACAGAAAGGAAGGCAGGCAAACAGAGAAAGAGACAGAGAGAAAGGGAGAGAAACATACGACTACAGTGACAGACAGAGAGAAACACACAGAAAGATACAGACAGAGAGAAACACACAGAAAGATACACAGACAGAGAGAAACACACAGAAAGATACACAGACAGACAGAGAGAAACACACAGAAAGATACACAGACAGACAGAGAGAAACACACAAAAGATACACAGACAGACAGAGAGAAACACACAGAAAGATACACAGACAGACAGAGAGAGAATTATACAGAAAGATACACAGACAGACAGACAGAGAAGCAAGCTGGATGCCATAATTCCCCATTAGCAGGAAAACCCAAGTACATGTATAATAATCAAGTTAACTACACCACAGGCCCTCGTGTACAATGCCTGCACGTGCCAGAACGTCTAGTACATCATCAACGGCGTTAACGATACTCGCGCTAAGTCTGTTGGTGTTCTTTTTAACACACACGTAGTCATATACACGTAACACCCAACACATCTTAAGTTTTCTGAACATCTTTTGTGTAGAAGTATGACAAGGAGGGGAGACAACAGTGTACGTTACAATGTTAAATATTCAGAATCGAAATTCGATCAGTATGTTCCCTCATTCTGTGTGTGTGTGTGTGTGTGTGTGTGTGTGTGTGTGTGGGTGTGTGTGTGTGTGTGTGTGTGTGTGTGTGTGTGTGTGTAAAAAAGGGGGGGAGAGAGAGAGGGAGGAGTGAGGAGTGAGGAGAGAGAGTGAGAGAGAGTGAGAGAGATCGAGAAAGAGAGAGAGAGAGCTAGAGGAGAGCAAAAGAGAGAGAGCTAGAGAGAGAGAGAGAAAGCGAGAAAAGAGAGAGAGAGAGAGAGAGAGACTTGAGAGAGAAATAGAACTTGAGAAAGAGAGAGAGAGCTTGAGAGAGAGATACACACACAGAGAGACAGAGAGACACCATCTTACTGACATACATACAGACAGACAGACAGACAGGCAGAGAGGCAGGTCATTTGACAATGATGAATTTATCTCCTCTAAAGTATTTAGCGCGATCGAGACAAGGGGCTGATTTAAAAAACAACAACCATCCTATTGAAAACAACACAAATCAGTTAAAGATACGTTAACCAAGACATCATACCGGAAGTCAAACAATAATCATGCAGCTGTGCACACTTACCTTAACAGATACGTTATCTATTATATAACGCAACCCAACAACCTTGTAGTTTGACTATAGATATCACACACACACACACACAGAGACAGAGAGAGAGAGACAGACACACAGAGACAGAGAAGAGAGATAGACAGAGAGAGAGAGACAGACAGACAGACAGAGAAGAAGAGAGAGAGAGAGAGAGAAAGACAGAGAAAGAGAGAAGAGAACAGAATGTATGGCCCAGTGATCAAAAGCACCTGGCACGCCAGAAACATGGGTTCGAATCCCGACTCGAACAGATTTCTCCTGCCCTCCCCAGAACCACCTCCATCAGACCTTACCAGTAGTCTGGGGCTAGTCTACAGTGGGACGATAATCTGAGGCCCATTATGCAGCACGCATTCAGTGCATGTTACAGATCCCATGACAACAAAGAAAATGTCCCAGGCAAAACTGAGCAGGCCTCAGTAACTCGGCTGAACGTCGGATTCACACTCAAATGCCGTGGGATGAAGTGTGCTACGTAAACTGGCCTTCTTACTGCCCGTCTTCATATAATTGTGTTTTGTGATGTCGGTGTAGGATTATGTAAGTTCCATTTCCCTCATTTCTTGGGATGGTTATCCCCGTCGGCCATGTCACCTGAGATGGGTGCTGACGTAAAACTTGAATCAAATCAATGAATCAAACCTGGAAAAAATTCTGAAGAAAAGTCCAGTTTCACAGGTTTCCCGTTCAGTTCAGTTCATATTGCTTATAGCCCAGCCGATTACTGGAGCCATATCAGGGCTAACACCACGTCAAAAAACAAAAACAAAACAAAAGAAAACAAAAAAACAACCGTTAAAAGACAACAGTTAAAAACCATGCTCACCGTTAAAGTTTCACAGGTAAACAGAAATAAACGCATACAGTAAAAAGAAAACGGGTGGCGCTGCACTACGGCGACGCGCTGTGCACAGGAAAGCAGCCGGAATTTCACATGGTGAATCCATTCTGACACACAAAGAAAGACATACAAAAAATACAACACTACTAAAACCTGCAGTATATACGTTAACAAAACAGCCACATGTTACACTTTTCAAATAGACCGGTTCTTGTTTATGTATTGTTCACAGTAATACTAATAGGCAAGGCTGGTTTCTCATTTCCGTTGATCTATTGTTTGTGTTGCACACACACACACACACACCACACACACACACACACACACACCACACATACACACACATGCACACACACACACACACACACAATGCACACATACACACACACCACACTCACGCAACACACACCACACACACACACACGCGCACACACACACACGCACACACATACACACACGTGTACCACACACACACACACACACACACACACACACACACACACACACACACACACACACACACACACACACCACCTATGATTCTCTCTCCTTCATTATACTGTTGATGATGATGTTACACTACTGCTGGCAGAAGCAGCACTACCGGAAGCACAAAACAGGTAACAGGTTCAGTGCACTGACACAGATCAATAAACTCCCCCCCCCCCCCCCACACCTTTTTTTTTCTTTTGTCTCCCTTCCCATTTCCTACGCCACATTAATGGCTACACAATATGGAACTTTTGTCCACAACGCTATGATGATGACGAGCGTGGAGATCATAATCATGATGCTGTCGAATTCTAAATATGGATTAAGACTGCGCGACAAGGCTGTGCTCTACGCTTACTTCCATGATATCTTGTGCATGTGGCGTCAACCATGCCGGAAACACGTAAGGTTGGTCAGGAGATTCGAGCAATACCCTTAATGACGCTTCCATAAAGTGGATGAGACTCGACTGTGTGGTCTCTGTGTTTCCAGTGATCCCCATAGCACAATCATCTCTGAGTAGGGGCCCGTTGGGATCGACAAACACCTCAATGATTTCGACAAGGCTGATGGAATTCGAACCCACAACTTTCAGTCGGTAGTGCGTTGTGCTAACCACTGCACCCCGGCGACTGGATAGATCAATACATATCTTGCTGATTCAAACTTGGACCTCTAGATGAGATATACGTTGTCTCATAACTCTGAGGCCATGCAGGCCTCTGACATCTACACAGAGTTAAAGATATATATATATATATATAGAGAGAGAGAGAGACAGAGACAGAGACAGAGAGACAGAGAGACAGAGACAGACAGAGAGACAGATGGACAGAGAAAGAGACAGAATGAGAAAGACAGACAGACAGACAGACAGAGATAGACAGAAAGCAAGAAATACCAATAATAAGAAGAAGAACAACAACAATATTTGTGCAACGCCTCATCACATAAGAACCCTAAGCGCTTCACAAAAGCTCGAGAGAGAGAGAGAGGTAAACACAGGTAAAGCAAATACACGGCAACCTTTACTACTACAATGAAAACAGATGAGCTATAATACGCGCGTAATACAATACTAAGCAACAACAACAAAAAACAAAAACAAAAAATTAAGAACGAATAATTATAAAATATCCATTTCCATATGTCAATCATTCAGGCAATGGAGAAACAACTGTCTATACACCAGCCACAGTCTATATTTGTACATGTGTTTGGCTCCTCTTATTTATATATTTGTCCATAGTAACGCTCAATGTAGCAAAGACAAATACAGCACTGTCCAAGCAGAAAGCTGTATGGAAGGACAAGGACATATCTGTAGAACACAAGGTCAAGCTCTTACGTCCAATGGTATATACCACCTTCCTGTAAGCATGTGAGACATGGACCCTCATAGCGGATTTGGAAAGACCAATCCAAGCTACGGAAATGACGTGTTATCGAAATAAACGTCAGACACACTGATGACGACACCAAAAGAAATGACGTGTTATCGCAATAAACGTCAGATACACTGATAATGACACCAAAAGAAATGACGTGTTATCGCAATAAACGTCAGATATCTGATAATGACACCAAAGAACAAGTGCGCCAAACCTTCAAGCAGCACACCAGACTATAAATTATGAAGATCACGAACCAGAAAAAAAAACACGAAGAAAGAATCAGAACGCGTATTTAATACAACCAGACAAGACAGGCGCAAATTTTCGGCCACTTGGCCTTTGTCAAGCGTAAGATCACAAACAAACAAACACCAAATACAAAAATTAGGAAAAGACTGAAACTTCCCTGCTGCTTCGTCCGGTGTGAGAAAAGGACTTAACTAATTTGCGTTGTCTGGTTGTATTAAATACGCGTTCTGACTGTTTTTTCGTGTTTTTTTGTTTTTTTCCGATTTCTTTTGCTTGAACGCGAGCAGTCACATTTGTTTTGGATTTCATATGAAAATTAGTTAAAATAAAAACTACGTGGGTACAACCTGTAACAAGACCCAATGGCAGTGCTAAATAAGTCTTCCAGGGAACTGTTGAAGGAAGGAGACGGAAGGGAAGACAGGAAATGCGATGATGGACAATATCGCAGGGGACAAAAAAAAAAAAAAAAAAAACATTTGCAGAGACCCAGGCTTTGGCATACAACCGACATAGCTGGAGGCATATGGTAAACAGTTTTATAGAGCGTCGCCCCAATGACCCAATGTCAACAATGCTAGCAAAGCAAAACACTTAACCCTCCTGCAGGAAGCTGGTGGATAGGGTGTGGGAGTCAAAAGGTTAAGTTTTTGCAGCTGGCGGAGAGGGTGCGGCAGTCAAAGGGTTAAGTTTTTGCAGCTGGCGGAGAGGGTGCGGGAGTCAAAGGGTCAAGTTTTTGCAGCTGGCAGAGAGAGGGTGCAGGAGTCAAAGGGTTAAGTTTTTGCAGCTGGCGGAGAGGGTGCGGGAGTCAAAGGGTTAAGGGAGAAGAAGAACA
>CM060309.1:87334440-87336940 GCA_030674185.1 Monoplex corrugatus
TATGCCTGCGTACAAGCTCGACGTGCTGAAAAGGTCTTGTGGGAAAATTGCAAAACTGTAGGGGATGGCGCCAACGTTGTCGTTCCTCACACGCGCACGTGCGCGCGCGCGCGCGCACACACACACACATATACACACACAAACACACCCACACACACTCACTCACACATACACACACACATACACACTCACTCACTCACTCACACACACACACACACACACACACACACACACACACCTCTCTCTCTCTCTCACACACACACACACATCCTCTCTCTCTCTCTCTCACATACACATACACATACACAAGCACACACACAAGCACACACACAAATACACACACGCACACCACACGCACACGCACGCGCACACAAACAGACACACACACCACACACACACATCCTCTCTCTCTCACATACGCATACACAAGCACACACACAATCACACACACAAATACACACACAAATACACACACATACACACACGCACACCACACGCACGCACACGCACACACACACACAACACACACACACACACACACACACACACACACACACACACACACACACACACACACACACACACACACACACACACACACACACACACAAAACTGCACTCGAGTCACCTACGTTAGAGGTTACCGCAAGGGTCAACCCGCCCCACGTGCACTGGACATGCTTCGTCCTGGCAGAACACCCTTGCTGGTCAGGGTCTCTCTGGTACCGATAATATGTCCAATCAAAGCGGTATCTTTTCCAGATTACATTAAATGCAGTAAGTCTAAATTTCATAACTCTACTGTCAATCTCCTGGGGCAGTTCAACTTACCTGTATTTACTGCACGTAATTTAGCTGGAAACACCCTAAATATCCTTATAAAAACACGACATATTAGCGTTTAAAGCCCAGCCGACTGCCCAAAACCATATCAGGGCTCTAACTACGTCAAACAAAATACGTACATGGCCATGACTCTGCAAAAAACAAAACCTGGAAAAAAAAGTTAAGTACACTCACCACACCGCAATCACGCAAATAATCTAAGGCCATTCCGCCAAATTTATTACAAAGAAGGGGTGGGGGTAAAAAAAATCTGAATACAAATGCACCTAAGCATAACCAAAAATCTGAATACAAATGCACTTATGCATAACCAAAAAATCTGAATACAAATGCACTTATGCATAACCAAAAAATCTTAATACAAATGCACTTAAGCATAACCAAGTACTCAAGAACGTGCATAAAATGGTCTGTAATATCTACGATTGCCATTATGCAGTTTATATTTCCAGACAGCTAAAAATGCAATGAATGTATATGTGCCCAATTATCTACCCTAGCATCAGAATAACAAATTTTATTCAATAAGACCAAAGCCCCATTTGAAGGGGTGTGAACACATTATAAACATTATGCAAATACAAAATATACTACATAGTCGTTCGTGGATAATGCATACTTCGAATAGTTTGGAATAAATACAATATGGGTCCCACAGTCATACTTGAACAATACAACAGGAACATATACATGTAAGTAGGTTTGACAGACACACATTACTAGAATTTAACTTTATGACAAGGAAAACTCTCTCTTTACATCAATAAACTTTCACTTTAGGACAGGCAAACTCTCTTCTCTTAAGAGCTTTATAGACGTATGTTGCCAGATTTCTAATTGTACGCTCGGTTGTTTTTTTGTTTGTTTGTTTGTTTGTTTGTTTGTTTTATTTTGTTTTGTTTTTTGTTGTTGTTGTTTGGTAGCCATGAGCATTAGCAATCTGAAATCATTTGGATTATGGTGGTATTTTGGCTGAATTAACTGGCGTCTCACATCTTCAAGGGCTGGACAACATAGTATACAGTGATTGATCTATCCTAGTAGACAGTATGTATGTGAGGCTTTATGGAATGCATACAGGTAAACGGACCAGTAAAAAGAAGCGATGACTAAAGGCAAATGAGCAAGTCAGAAACAAAGAGAGTGACGGAAAGAGGAATTTCTCGTACAGAATCTCCAGAAGGTGGAGGCAATATAGTGAAAGAACTCCCAGCATCCCCGCAGGGGGTAAGAAACAAAGGGCAGACAAAAAGAAAAAAAAATGAACGGACAAACGCGTTGTTATCTATATGGCACGTGTACGTTACAATGGCTTATCTCGGAATATTCATCATAAATCAATTTGTCGCTAACCCTGGCTGTGACAGTTTCAGGAACCCAAAGATAACTTACTTCGTCGTCCTTCTTCTCCCTTAGTTAAACCCACAGTCGTATTGTCAGCAATGATAACTTCTTGAAAAGCCCTAGCTATATGTTTCGTTCCTGTGGAACCTTCTGAGAATTGGCCACGGTCAAGCCCGTCCATTCCTTGATGCTGGTCAAGTAGATAAACATCCGTTTTCTAATCAGAAGGTCCTGGGTTCGATCCGCCTAGACACCTCCGCCTTGAGGGTAAAAGATGGAGATTTATCTCATCTCCCAGGTCAATATGTGT
>CM060309.1:87339440-87344440 GCA_030674185.1 Monoplex corrugatus
ATATTCAAAACCCGATTCTATCGTTGAAAAGATACATGATATTTGAATATTGCGATCCACACGTCCAATATGTTTAATTCAAATTGTCCCTAATTCAATTCAACAACCACTTATTGTGACATTAACTAATACAATACTGACAAATAAGGTGGGTGAGAGAGAGAGAGAGAGAGAGACAGAGACAGAGACAGAGAGAGACAGAGACAGAGAGAGAGAGACTTCAGACTTCAGATAGTTTATTCATATTAGGTCTTGGCCGGCCCCTTATGAAGGGGTATGTGAACAATACAATACCTTCTAAATAATGCACAAAAAGGTTTGAATTATACATATCAATAACTCATCTTATGACACAGCATTTTCTCTAAATTGAGAGAGAGAGAGAGAGAGAGAGAGAGAGAGAGAGAGAGAGAGAGAGAGAGAGAGAGAGAGAGAGAGAGAGAGAGAGAGGTAGCTTTAACTACAAACGCAGAGACTTTTACGCTGATTTCAAGAAAACAGCAAAATTCTGTTGGAAAAGAATCTGTCTAAAGTTTCGTTTCGTCGTCGTCGTCTTACACAGACTATAGTGCCTGCTAGCACTCCCTATCTAGGAATATGAATTCATACAAACCTACCTATCCAGCAGAGGGAGCAGATTTTTGCCTCTTTAACCATTCTTCATCGCACCTTAAAGGCAGCCATACTTTTGCTATGGGGAGCTAAGGCGATTACTTGCAAGAAATACACGTGGAAAAAAAAATGGAAGGGTCTTGTGAAGAAAAGACAGCATGATAGAAATGAGGTTCCCCTAACTACCAACAAGCGAAGTAGATCTTATATATAATCTCCTGTGGTTCCAAAACAGGAGGGGACCTTAATTTCCGCATCCACAGTACCCCAGTGCGGATGAGTTTCCAGTTATTCATGATTTCCGAAGCAATATTCCACTGCTACGCCACAGTCATGGACGATTCCATTCCGTGCTGTCCTTGACTTCATCATCATCATCATCATCATCATCAGGTGCCCTGCCGCATGGCGTTGGCGATCATGGACTTCCATCTGTCTCTATCTCTCGTTGTCCCTAGCATCTCCCCCACCCTCCCTGTCCCCAGCCACTCTGCAAGTCCGTCCAGCATTTTCGCCCGGGGTCTACCCAGTGCTCTCTTTCCCTCCAGCTTTCCCGTTGTGACCAAGTGCTCCAAATCCCCCTTCCTCATAAAATGGCCTATAAATGTTGCCTGTCTTTTCCTAATCTTCCTTATGAGTGATCTACTTGTGTCTGCCTCCATCAAGACTGTCTCGTTTGTTTTCTTTGCTGTCCATGGAACTCTCAACATTCTTCTTAGAAACCACATCTCGGCTGCCTCAATCTTGTTCTGGCTTTGTTTGTTGACTGTCCACGCCTCGCATCCTGACTTATGAAGCTATATTTCACTGATACGCCAAAGCCATGGACGATTCCATTCCGAGCTCCCCATGACTTCCGAAGCTATAATTCACTGATACGTCCGCCACAGCCATGGACGATTCCATTCCGTGCTGTCCCTGACTTACGAAACTATATTCCACTGATACGCCACAGCCATGGACGATTCCATTCCGAGCTGTCCCTGACTTACGAAGCTATATTTCACTGATACACAAAAGCCATGGAAGATTCCATTCCGAGCTGTCCCTGATTCCATTCCGAGCTGTCCCTGACTTCTAAAGCCCACACTGTGCAGGTGGCGTGTTGCTGGAGAATCTGTGTAATCTGCTGGGCGAGCACGCTGGATGTTTTCATGTTTCCAAAAGTCACTGGACGCTGACACGACTTACAGGATCCTTGACGTGTATACTTGATGTCCTGTGTGCGTATACACACCACGAAAAGGGGGGAAGGTTTCAGGCACCAACAGGTCAGCACTCATGTTGACCTCGGAGATCGATCAAAAAATCTTAACCCTTTACCCACTACGTGGGAAGTACCAGGCCAGGATCGAACCAGGATCTTCCCGTTGGAAATTTGACGTCTTATCCACTTGACTACCGCATCTGTCGATGGAAGCATAAAGTGTACTGAATTGACTGACTAACCCTTGACTCACCCTACCCGTCACCATCCCGCACCGTCAGCCATGACAGCCAAGCAATAACAGTCCTTCCACTCCCTCACCCTATCCACCAGCTTCCTGCAGACGAGTCTATTTAAATCACTTCTGAAATCTATTTTTAAAAAAACAGTTTAATTCAGGCCGTGTTGTTTATAAGCCTATCCAAAATCCAGGTCTAACTGAAAAACCAACAGTTAAAAACCTAGCACCCTTTTTTTAAAAACAAAAAGAACGAACTGGTCATGTGTGAGCGCCATAGAGAGAATGAATACATAAATGGAAAGGTTTAATGTGTCGGACTGTGTAAATATTTCGTTAGAACAACTAACAGTTTCATGACTAATACCAACGAAAACATAACTTTCACTACACCATCCCTACATTCTCGCCAACTCCTCAATAATCTCATTTCTTTTTTCTATTGTTAAAAAAAAATTCCAAGCAAAACCTCTCGACAAAACAAGCCTCGTAACACTTCCTGCACATTATATAAGCAGCTTGAGTACTTACTCGTATTCTTCACTGCTGTTGCCATGTTTTTATGTCCTGTGTTAGGCTGTAACTTGGGTGGGCTTCTGCAACCGTTCAGTGCCATCAGGCCTACACACTGGCAGAAACGTGTATGTATTCACCTTCTCAACAACGCTAATCTGAAAATAAAACGTTTAACTGGTCGCTGAATTGAACTAAATCGTTGAGTAATTTCTTACTGGCCGATTTTCCAAACCACGGGACAGGGATGATTATCACGACGCTATGTTATGAACTGACACTGCATCACAGGGCTGTATTTATACATTCGCTTTCGTAATTATATCCTGGCGTCAACTAGCTCGACAGATACAGACACCTGCGGTGTCGGTAGGGACATCTGAGCAATATTCCCAAAGACACATCCGTGAAGTGGATAAAATTCGACTGTGTGGCCCAGTCTTCCAAGTGAACCCATAGCACGCTCAACTCTGGGTCTAAGCCAGCTGAGGACGAAAAATCCCGCAACGACACTGACAGGGCTGACGGGATTAAAACCCACAACCATTCAATCGTTAGTAGTCCTTAGTCCGTTCGTCCGTTGCACTCACCACTGCCACGGCGACTGATTGTTACGTTAATTCGATCAAATGACCGAATTATCTTTATTGGCATTTTGTTCACATATACAGAGAGAGAGAGGGAGACAGAGAGAGAGACACACACACACACACACACAGAGACAGAGACAGAGACAAGACAGAGAGACAGACAGACAGACAGACAGAGACAGAGGCAGAGGCAGAGAGACAGAGGCAGAGAGACAGACAGACAGAGACGAAGAGAGCGACAGCGACAGACAGACAGAGAATGACGAAGAAAGACAGCGACAGACATACAGACAGACAGACAGACAGAAAAAGTCCCTCCTGTCCATCTGCCCAATATTAAAATCTGTACAGTCCATGGCCTAACCCTACAGCACATATCAACGACACGCTCAAAGCTTACACCAAGGCTAGGTGTCTGATCCTAAAAATCCAACACTTTTTCTCCACGAAGATTTTGACACTTGTTCACACAGAAGCAGTCCTTTCAATCAGTAATACAGCATCACGTGCAAACACTTCATACTTTTCATGCAGTGTATTACTACCTCGTTTCGTTTTATACAATAAAAACAAAAGTTTAAAAGAAGATTAGAAAATTAAGAGACATGCAACTGCACTGATATACCCGCGCGTGTATTCTTGCACTAAAAGAGATACATTCAAGAAAATGATACAAACAGACAGCAAGTAAAGAGACAAGACCAAAAAATGAAAGAAGAGAGCAACTAAGACCCCCGAAATCATTTTAAAAGTACGACACCAAATATATCACTTTTTACTTGAATTAATCAATGTGACTGATTTAGTAGAAAAGTTGTACCAAAAACAAAAAACAAAACAAACAAAAAACCAACTGTTTTTCGCGTTACTCTTCAAAAAAATGTGATCTCACCGAAAAACTAAAGGCAGTCTTTCAAATAGACAAAGTGAAGAAATAAGGACACTTTCCTATACCCCACCTCTTGCTTACTTAAAAAATATATGTTGGGAGACACAGCCTCAAGGCAACTGACACAGACAACTACATCTATTGCAATGACTGATCACAATCGATGGTCCACGTGTTGTGCGTCTTCTTTCAATTGTTGTGTGTGTGTGTTGGTGTGTGTGTGGTGTGTGTGTGTGTGTGTGTGTGTGGTGTGTGTGTGTGTGTGTGTTGTGCGTGCGTGCGTGTGTGTGTGTGTGTGGAAAAGAGATAGAGTCAGTCTTTATCTTCGCCTGTAAGTGTGTGTGTGTGTGTGTGTGTGTGTGTGTGTGTTTGTGCGTGCGTGCGTGCGTGCGAGTGTGCGTGCGTGCGTGCGTGTGTGTGTGTGTGGAAAAGAGATAGAGTCTGTCTTTATCTTCGCCTGTAAGTGTGTGTGTGTGTGTGTGTGTGTGTGTGTGTGTGTGTGTGTGTGTGTGTGTGTGTGTGTGTGTGTGTTTGTGTGCGTGCGTGCGAGTGTGCGTGCGTGCGTGTGTGTGTGTGTGTGGAAAAGAGATAGAGTCTGTCTTTATCTTCGCCTGTAAGTGTGTGTGTGTGTGTGTGTGTGTGTGTGTGTGTGTGTGTGTGTGTGTGTGTGTGTGTGTGTGTGTGTGTGTGTGTGTGTGTTTGTGCGTGCGTGCGTGCGAGTGTGCGTGCGTGTGTGTGTGTGTGTGTGTGTGGAAAAGAGATAGAGTCTGTCTTTATCTTCGCCTGTAAGTGTGTGTGTGTGCGCGTTATAGTTGTTTCTGTGTCTGTACATGTTTTTGTCTTTTCTCTATCTTCCATAAAAATGTTTTCTTTTTACAAGTGTTCGTTTCCATTTAAAAGCATTTTCAACTTTGACAAAGCCTGCCTTGCTGAATATCTTATAAGAGAAAA
>CM060309.1:87349440-87351940 GCA_030674185.1 Monoplex corrugatus
ATTTTGTGCAGGCTCAATTAAAGAATCTGCAAGGTTACCACATTAAGATTTGGGTGGAGCACATATGGAATTGTCCGAGTACGATGAATCCCTCTCGAACAAATTAAATTCAGTGATTATAGCGAATATCAGTCTGCCAAAAAGACAACAAAAATATTTTTTTCATAATGTTCTTATTCTTATTATTATTATTGTAGTTCTTTTTCTTATTGTTATTCTTTAAAGCCCAGCAGACTGCACAAAGCCATACCAGGAGGTAAACAGAAATACACGCTTGTGGAGGTAGGGGATAGCAGCGCGAATTTCACATGGTAAACTCATCGTGGAAAAAAATAAAGCAATACAATATAAATTTTAAAAAATGCGAAACACACAGGCATATAGCGTAGAAGACCATAAGAGAGAGAGAAGAGATCAAGTGTTAATCAGATGTAACCCTTTCATGACCAGTGTGCCCACCTGGGATGGGCCTGGAAAAAAAGACATATCTACCTATCCTTCAGGAAATTGAGAGGTTTCGATTCGAATCCCCTCTGTCTCCCTATCCAAAAAGGATAGATAGTTTTTTAGATTGAATTTCCCTTGGTGAAAATAAACAACTACCGCCCGATCCAATAACGGAGAGAAAAGGTAAAAATCAAATCCCAAAAATGAAAGTACACACCAATCCCTGTATATCTAAAAAAAAAAAATGAAAATTGAAAAAACAAAACAAGAAATTCTCTCTTCTCTCTCTCTCTCTCTCTCTCTCTCTCTCTCTCTCTCTCTCTCTCTCTCTCTCCTCTCTCTCTCTCTCTCTTTCTCTCTCTGTCTTTCTCTCTCTCTCTCTCTCTTTCTCTCTCTCTCTCCCTCTCTCTCCTCTCTCTCTCCCTCTCTCTCTCTTTCTCTCTCTCTCTCTCTCTCTATCTCTCTCTGTGCATGTGGGTGGTGTGCATTTGTCTGTGTGCATATGTGCTTGTATGTCTGTGTGTGAGCGTGTGTGTATGTTTGCTCTCCGTGTGTGTTGTGTATGTGTGTGTGCGTGTGTGTGCGTGTGTGCGCACGCGCGCGTGCGTGTGCGTGAGTGCGAACAAGCAGATGTGCGTCTTTATATTTTAATTAACCTTCAGTTTAAATTTCTTTGTCATTTTACGTGCAACATCAAAAAACACACATTTTAATCTAAAGACAGATTTGTGTGTGTGCAAAATACAGGTAAGAAAAAAGGACACGTTTTTACTCACTGATTATCTTTAACGAGAACACACACACACACACACACACACACACACACACACACACACACACACACACACACACACACACACACACACACACACACACACAGAGATACAGAGCAGCAGCAGCACACACCTATAGCGGTACACATGTACCGACAGGTTCTCTACAGTACAAAGGCTCTTAACTGACGTGGGGTCAAATCAGGACACTCACACCACAATCACAACCATGGCCATTATACCGACTGACTGACTGCGCCAGTGGCAAATCAATGTTCAACCGACAGGCGCGGTGGTCAATAGGGTAAGACGTCAAATTTCAAATCTGAAGGTCTGGGGTTCGATCCTGCTTGGGCACCTTCCGCTTGGTGGGTAAAGAGTGGAGCTTTTTTTTTCGATCTTCTAGATCACTAGTTCCCCTTCGTGTAGTATACGCACATAGAACATTAAAACCCTTTGACTCCCGCACCCTGTCCACTAGCATCCTGTATTGTCAACTACGCTAGCAAAGCAAACACTGAACCCTTTGACTCCCTCACTCTAGGATGAGGGACTCAAAGGGTGAAGTTTTTGTAGTTGATGTATAGGGTGCAGGTGTCAAAGGGTTAAATATGCACTTTATTTGTTTGTTTTCAGTTTGTTTGAGAGGGATTGATTGTAGTCGGACATATCCATACACGCTTTATCTAAATCCGCCAACAATTATCTGACAAACCCCTTGAGCTTGCGCAAAACTTTACACGTTGGCAAGGTTTTGATGTGGGGGGGAGGGGGTTAGGGGAGAGAGGAGACCCATGAAACACTCAGCAGACATCACCAGAATGATTGTAGCATTAAGATGAGCAGTGAACAGGCCAGTAAATATAATGCAGGATACATACGCACGTTAAAGATCCTGTAAGTCATGTGAGCGTCCAGAGGCTTATGGAAACGTAAAACACCCAGCAAGCACGCGCACCTAAGACGGAGTGTGCAGACCGTGCAGCAACATACCGCCTGCACAGCGTGGACAAAACTACGTGCGCGCATACACGCATCCGAGGTTAGAGGTTATTTTACAGAGATTATCGTACTCGGTTAATTCCATATGCGCTCCACCCAATCTACCATCTATTATCTGGCAGGCTTCATGAGACTGTGGAAAACCTTACGCGCTGGCAAGGTCTGGACAGTGAAATGGGGAAGGGAAGGGAAAGGAAGGATGGACGGGATAGAACTTATAAAACATTCAGCTGATCCCACCAGAATGATCATCATCATCATCATCATCAGGTGCCCTG
>CM060309.1:87359440-87364440 GCA_030674185.1 Monoplex corrugatus
TTAAAAGCAAGGTCTGAGATTGTCTTCTGTGTATGTAATAGATTAAAAGCAAGGTCTGAGATTGTCTTCTGTGTATGTAACAGGCTAAAAGCAAGGTCTGAGATTGTCTTCTATGTATGTAACAGATTAAAAGCAAGGTCTGAAATTGTCTTCAGATTAAAAGCAAGGTCTGAGGTTTCGTCTTCTTCTCCTCTACTTCGCGAAGTGTAATTGGGGCGCTGCACTAAAACAAAAACTGTTCACCAGGTGCTTCCAGCTCTGTCGGTTGTGCCCAGAGCCTGGGTCTCTGCAAACAGTGATGAGACTGTACTCTGTGACAAATATGAACCATGTAGCTTTCCATTATCGTCAGAATTTCTTTTTCTTTTTCTTTCTTTTTTTTCTTTCTTTTTTGTTGTTGTTTTTTTTCTTCTTTTTTGTTGTTGTTTTTTTTTTCTTTTTTGTTGTTGTTTTTTTTTCTTTTTTTGTTGTTGCGTGTTTCACAACAGGTAGTGTCACTTTGCCGATGGTTTAAAGTGGAAGCGATTTCCAAACTGTCTCCTGCTCTGTCTATATCCATGCTTGTTCAAGAACGATTCCTTATACTCAGACATATTTACGTGCGCTCCACCCAAATCTGCCTGCATTAACATTCCTGAATCATGGTGTCTATGCAAAACCAACACTATGCGCCGGCAAATTCTTGAACTGGGGAGGGGGTGGGACATATGGAACAGCGATGCCACCAGAATGTTTGAAACGTTGTTACTGTTACTGTTGTTTAAAGCCCAGCTGACTGCGTATAGCCATATCAGGGCTATAACCGTTTCACAAAATGTGCAAAACTTAAACAGGATAAAAAAAAATTGAAAAGAAAATTAAGTACACATATCAATGCACTCGCGCATACAATCCAAGGACATGCCCCCGGCGTTGATCACTCCGTCCAACCTATCGCACAGTGGATCCACAAAAAGAAAACACACACACACACACACACACACACCACACACACACATACCACACACACACACACACACACACATACACACACACACACCACACATACACAACACACACACACACACACACCACACACACACACACACACACACACACACACACACACACACACACACCTGAACACAAGCTGAAACACAACTAATGACACCAAAACATACATAACAACGGGCCCAAGATGGACAGTGAACAGGCCAGTACATAACAACGGGCCCAAGATGGACAGTGAACAGGCCAGTACATAACAACGGGCCCAAGATGGACAGTGAACAGGCCAGTACATAACAACGGGCCCAAGATGGACAGTGAACAGGCCAGTACATAACAACGGGCCCAAGATGGACAGTGAACAGGCCAGTACATAACAACGGGCCCAAGATGGACAGTGAACAGGCCAGTACATAACAACGGGCCCAAGATGGACAGTGAACAGGCCAGTACATAACAACGGGCCCAAGATGGACAGTGAACAGGCCAGTACATAACAACGGGCCCAAGATGGACAGTGAACAGGCCAGTACATAACAACGGGCCCAAGATGGACATGAACAGGCCAGTACATAACAACGCCAAGATGGACAGTGAACAGGCCAGTACATAACAACGGCCAGATGGACAGTGAACAGGCCAGTACATAACACGGGCCAAGATGGACATGAACAGGCAGTACATAACACGGCCCAAGTGGACAGTGAACAGGCCAGTACATAACAACGGGCCAAGATGGACAGTGAACAGCAGTACATAACAACGGCCAAGATGGACAGTGAACAGCAGTACATAACAACGGCCAAGATGGACAGTGACAGCCAGTACATAAAACGGCCCAAGATGGCAGTGAACAGGCCAGTAATAACAACGCCAGATGGACAGTAACAGCATTGTAGTGTTGAGCTGACTTCAGACATTAATCTTAAGTCTGCGGCTGTGCACCAGTTGTCTCTTAATGTCGTTGGTTTGATCCACAGATGGATCTCCAGCAAAATCAGCGTTGCCGATCTTCTAGTCGTGTCGCTGATGTGGTTTTTCTTCAGGTCGTCATGGTCAGAGCACAGACTTGATCAGTCGTCAACAGGACAGTGACAATGGACAAAGACCACGCACACTTCACAAACAACAAAAACCAGTCGTGCGTGACATTGTTTCGCCTCGGTTCGACGCACATTAACCTATGAATCATCTCTCTTACCCACTTGTTTTTGTTTTTGTTGTTGTTTTTTTCTTCTTTTACACCAACACTACCCCTTCTCCTAACCCTGGCCTTCACCTCTCCAACAAGGTTATTTTCTTTCTAGATAAATTAATCACTGAGTAATGTTTACATAAATGACACCACTTTGCCCGAGTTGAAAAATGCCATGTCAGTACTACAGTATACATAAATGAATCGTTTCAATTTGCCTGACTTAAAAATAAAAGAAAGAATGAAAGGTTTATGTAGACTTTTTTTTTTCTGAATGCAAGTCTTGAATCTGAGGGGAGGACGGGTGGTGGGGTGGTGGGGGTGGTGGAGGGGGTTGGGACAAGCCATATAACAGAACAGCATAATTTTGAATTTGTAGTTGTTTTTATCTTTCGCTGAGTATCTTTTTCGTTATTTTGTTTGCATCTAAAGAGATGCTTATGTTTTCACTGTTTCAGTTTGTTTTTAATGCAGGTGTGTGTGTGTGTGAGTGTCTGTGTGTGTGTATGTGTGTGTGTATGTGTTGTCTGTGTGTCTGTGTGTGTGTGTGTGCGCGCGCGCGTGCATGTGTGTGGGTGTATGTGTGTGTGTTGTGTGTTTTGTGTGTGTGTGTGTGTGTGTGTGTGTGTATGTATGTGTGTGTGAGTGTGTCTGTGTCTGTGTGTGTGTATGTGTGTGCGTGTCTGTGTGTGTGTGTGCGTGGGCGTGCATGTGTGTGTATGTGTGTGTGTGTGTGTTGTGTGTGTGTGTGTGTGTGTGTGTGTGTGTGTGTGTGTGTGTGTGTGTGTGTGATGTGTGTGTGTGTGTATTTTTAAAGATTTTTCATGCTGTCTGCATTTCGGGACTTGCTTTTGCGTTTGTTTGAAAATCTCTGAGGCCCAAATAATTTATTAGAATTTGTGAACCTGGAACAATACTGACTTACTACATCTTGAGATAAAAGTGCTGACTTCCCATTGTCCGTATAGCCCATAGTCTTTCCATGCTTTATCTCCTAACGAAAAAACAGACTTGTTCGTAATCAATCGTTAGAAAAATCCTCTTTCAAAGTCTGTGAGGCCCAGATCACTTTTGATAGAGCTTGTGAACCCTGAATAACCTTGACCTACCATATTCTATGAGTAAAAGTACTGACTTCCCAACGTCTCCACAGCCCATGAACTTTCCAAGCTTTATGTCATAACAGGAAAGCTGGAGGGAAAGAGAACATCAGGTAAACCGAGGGAGAAAATAGTGGACGGACTTGCAGGGTGGCTGAGGACAGAGAGGGTGGGAGATGCACTTGCAGCGACAAGGGATAGATTCATACGGAGGGCCATGATTGCCAACGCCATGCGGCAGGGCACATGATGATGATGATGATGATGATGATGATATGATGATGATGATGATGGTGGTGGTGGTGGTGGTGGTGGTGATCTCATAACGGAGTCACAGGCCTTGCTCGTCACTCATTCTTGAGAAAAACATCAATCAAGGAGTCGACGGTTTGGTTTTGATTTTTTTTTTTTCGCACATTGGACACAGCAACAGGGAAGTTTCAGTATTTTTCTCAAAATCTTTGTATCTGGTGTTTGTTTGTTCGTAATCTTTCGCTTGACAAAGGCCCGTTGGGCCGAATTTGCCTGTCTTGTCTTGTTGTATTAAATACGCGTTCGTATTCTTCTTTCGTGTTTTTTCTGGTTCCTGTTTGCTTGAACGCGGGCAGTCACACTTGTTTCGGATTTTGATTGATTTGGTTCAGTTTTTACGTCGGCACCCACCTCAGGTGATACGGCCGACGGGGATAACCATCCCAGGGAAGTGGAAAAGGGGGGAGGGTGCTATCTAATCCTATACTGACACCACCACAACAACAGTGATGGTAAGACGGGACAGTAAGAAGGCCAGTTTTAAGATAGCGCATCCCGGGATTCAAACCCACAACTATTAGCGTATGAATCCGACGCTCAACCAACTCAGTTATTGAGGGCTGCCCATCAATCAAGGAGTCGAAGTTTGGAAAGAGCCAATCCCTTAATATACGTTGACAAGCCCGTGACATAGAAACGTATGTATACATTAAATGGGAGGAACACAAAAGCAAAGGAGACTGTTTGCACGACGTTCAGGCCTATCCACTTAAGCTGTTTTGTGTGTTTTGTGCAGTGTCAAGTTGTGGTAGTGCCTGTGTCAGCGCTGTGGGCAAATTGAGTTATGGCTGACAGGTTTTGGAGTACAGTTGTGTGTGTGTGTGTGTCATGAAAATCGTTTTGAAAATTCACGGTTTTAAACGTGTTCATTCATTCATCTCATACGTTTGCTTTTGTTGTTGTAGTTGTTCTTGTCGGTGTTGTTGTGGTGGTGGTGGTTAGGTATTGGTTGTTGTTGTTGTGGTGGTGGTGGTGTAGTGGTGGTGGTCGGGAGTGTGTGTGTGCACACGCGGTGAACGCACGCGTTTATATATAGGTGTGTGTGTGTTGTGTGTGTGTATGTGTGTGTGTATGTGTGTGTGTGTGTGTTGTGTGTGTGTGTCTGTGTGTGTGTGACATTGTGTATGTGGTTATGTGTCTGTGTGTGTGTGTGTGTGTTGTGTGTGTGTGTGTGTGTGTGTGTGTGTGTGTTTTCGGTCTGTCTGCAAGCGTGTGGGCCAATCTGCTTGCCCTGTATATGACTTCACAGTGCTAATGCCCGTATATTGTACACATACAAATAGCCACTTGACACACAGACACATGTCAGTGTCGATTCAGCAACGTATGTAAATGGTAATTAGAAACATACGAAAACAGAAAAAGAACGCATAGGTACTCTACGAAGCAATACAGGTGCAATTTTT
>CM060309.1:87371940-87384440 GCA_030674185.1 Monoplex corrugatus
CTTCGTTCAGAGCATCTCAGCTACATGACAGTTACCACCAGATGTCTCAGCAAGAGCAAGTCATTATCCACAGTCTAAAGATGGGCACTACCGACTGAACCACCACAATGTCATGAACAAGCGCTTCTAACTTTTACCATTTCCCTCGGTGCCCCTGTGGAGAAGCTGACAGCAGAACACAGCTTCCAGGACTGCCAGAGCTACCAGTTTACGTTGAGGGAGGAGATCAGACCAACACCCTTGAGCCAGGGGGAGAAGCTGTACGGGCCTGTGGACACGATACAGAAGACGACCTATTTCATCCTCAGGATTAAACTCAAACGTTTGGCGGCAAACGAAAAGAAGAAAGAAGAAGATGTTTTCCAGTATCATTGTTTCATTGACCACCGTTACCCGTTCCACATGTTTCCTGTGAATGGACTGACAGCTTGAAAGTCCACCAATCGCCTTTCTTTCCTCTTTCTTTTCTAACAGGTTTTAACCATCTCTGTTCTACCTCCCACTGCGATCCTGGGGAAATCTCAAAGTTTTGCTGGGGAACACATCATCGTCATCATCATCATCATCATCATCATCATCATCATCATCATCATCATCATCATCATCATCATCATATTGCATCGATATTGTCTTATCAAGCGAAACGACAAGAACTGTGGCTCACTGCAGCATCACTGACCAGCAATGATCCACGCATGATGCAGATTAAGTCTCTCTCTCGCTTACCAGCGATCCAGTCACGGAAAAAAAACGGCGAAGGTGAAGTTTCTTCAGTACAGTTTACGTATATTCATCATCGGATGAGGGCTTAAGTCATAGGTACCTGGCCTGAAGGTGCCTACTAACACACCATGGCGCCATAATGCAAACGTCTAAACGGTCATCTGCGTCAGTCGAGAATGGCACTTGCACATTGACTTGAAACAAACCAACAAATAAACAATCAATCTACCAATTAACCGACCGACTGACCGACAACCAACCAACCAACCAACCAACCAACCAACCAACCAACCAACCAACCAACAACCAATCAATCTACCAATCAACCAACCAACCAACCAACCAACCAAAAGAACAAACAAACAACCAAACAAACAAATAAACACACAACCAACCACCAGCCAACCAACCAAACACACACACACAAATTAACAAACAAACACACAAACAAACAAACAAACAACAACAACATTAACACAGACACATTCATTACGAGATGAGACCTGACATACAGGCTAGACGGAGAACTCGAGGAAAAAAACGAAGAAGCCATTGACATACATTTTTGATACATGTAAGCATAAGCGATGTTGTCATGAATGTTAGGTATGTGCTCTTCATATTTTTTTCTATGTCGAAAATCTCTACAGGTTTTTCGGTGTGTGTTAGTTGTTGCACTCATCTCTCGCTGTCTGCTACCTTCCCTTTCTGCCAAACGTTATCTTTGTAAGTGGCCAAGCGCGTACAAATGGGCACATACACATACATACACACAGAGGCACAGACACACACATACATATACACACACAAACATATACACACACAAACATACACACAAACTCTCTAATACACACAAACACCGTCTGATATCACTCATAATGAAAAGACGTTAAATCAAAGAACGAACACACAAACTCTCTCTCACACACACACACGCAAACTACCACACACACACACACACACACACACACACACACACACACACACCACACACACACACACACTCTCTCTCTCTCTCTCTCTCTCTCTCTCTGTCACTCTCTCACACACACACAAACATACACGCATACATACACATCGCACACATACATACACACACATATATACATACATACATCTACCACACAAACACACACAGACACGTATACACACACCACACTCCAACACTCTACCAATCAACCAACCAACTAACCAACCAACCAACTCACACACACATACACACATAAAGGCACAGAAACACACACACACACACACACACACACACACACACACACACACACACACACACACACACACACACACACACACACACACACAAGATACATGAACTTTGAAGTTAGCAATATCCCTAAGCAGTTTCCTGCCAGCAGATGTATCCAATCCCTTATGTATAGATGGAAACTTGATGCATTCAAAACAAAATACACCAGGAATATAGTGTGTCTCTGTGTGGAAAAAAGATAACACATAGTCATATTCTTTCTTGCGTCAGGGTAAAACGACATGTTCCTATACTATCTACGAAGACAGTTTCTGATATATTTGCCTCTTCATCATTAATATATGAATTTTTTGTTTGCCTGTTGAAAAGTCCTATAGCGAATTATCTTTAAAATGTTATTTCACTTGTTCAGTGTTATGGTTAGCCAATTTTTAAGTTTCATTTCCTTTCATTTAGTCTATACATTTATAAATTTTGTTTTGTCAGTTTGTTTGTTTAAATCGCTAATTATGGTAACGTTATTAATTAGTTTTACCTTCCCCTCCTCGAAACAGTTGTTTTCTGGATCGTCTTTCTCAAGATCAAAATTGACTCTTTTCATATATCCTCTTCATTCCTCCCTGTGTCCCCCCCCCCCTTTTTTTTTTTTTTGGCTAAAATCACTTTAGTGAATAGACATTAAATTAAAGACCACCACCACACAAGACACAAAGAAACACACACACACACAACACACATGGACACACACAACACAAACACACATATACACACAAACTCACAAACACACACAAGACGCACACAACACGCACATACAGACATAGACACGCACACACGCACATATAACGGACAACACACACACACACTCGACAGACATACATACACGCACACACACACACACACACACCACGCACACACACACACACACACATATACGCACACACACACAGCACACACACACACACACAACCCCACCACACACACACACACACAACACACACACACAACGAAACCACCACACACACGCCAAACGTGCCGTCACACAAAGCACGAGAGCAAAACTACAATGATAGAAACAAAAACACATTGAGGACACAAGACTACAACGTATACAGGCACAAACGTCTGTGTATCAAGGACACAGAGACAAATAACGTAAGTATAAAGAACAAGACACTAACTATAAAGGACACAGAGACTACGTAACGTATAAAGGACACAGAGACTACGTAACGTATAAAGGACACAGAGACTACGTAACGTATAAAGGACACAGAGAACTACGTAAACGTATAAAGGACACAGAGACTACGTAACGTATAAAGGACAAAATAGAACTACGTAACGTATAAAGGACACAGAACTACGTAACGTATAAAGGACACAGAGACTACGTAACGTATAAAGGACACAGAACTACGTAACGTATAAAGGACACAGACACTATGTAACGTATAAAGGACACAGAGACTACGTAACGTATAAAGGACGCAGACACTAACGTAACGTATAAAGGACACAGAGACTACGTAACGTATAAAGGACACAGAGACTACGTAACGTATAAAGGACACAGAGACTACGTAACGTATAAAGGACACAGAGACTACGTAACGTATAAAGGACACAGAGACTTGGTAACGTATAAAGGACACAGAGACTACGTAACGTATAAAGGACACAGAGACTACGTAACTTATAAAGGACACAGACACTACGTAACGTATAAAGGACACAGAGACTACGTAACGTATAAAAACACTCGATACTCGGGCAATGTCAGCTGTGTGTGTGGTGTTTCAGATCCAAGTGAAAGATGTGCAATGAGTACACATGTCATCAAATGGTCTCCTGGAAAAGGCCGACTTCCAATTCAGCGGCGGGGCGACCATCCCCAACCCAGGCGGGTCACAGGTGGCGGATAGTGAAGCCCTTCAGATATGGAGGGTGGCTGTGAATAAGCTAGCTTGCTAGCAAATAAGCAGTCCCGGACCAAACTGGCGGTGTTCCTTTCAGGACGGGGTGGGGTAGCAGGTGGCGCTGCTATCCTTAAAAAATGCCCCAGGTGTCCTATGACGGGTTCATCAGCGGGTAAGGGCCGCTATAAGCCCTAGCTACGGGTGGGATCCCGGGAGAAACAATCCCCCCTGTGCTCCCAAGGCAGGACGTACGGGCCAGGAGCTAAGGGCGGGGCAACCCCTACAGAAAACCTAGAAGGCTGAAGACAGAGGTACCGGGCCAGCGTGCGCCTTCTAACAAACCACGGTACCATGCACTTTTCGCATAATGGACCAAACCACGGAACATATACTCCAAAGATGTCCCCTTCACCAGGTGGCAAGACAGGACGTGTGGCCGACAGACACTCCGCTGACAACCAAACTCCATGGCTGCAGACAGGAGCTGGAAAAGACGGCTGCATTCATCGCTCGGACTCAGATGATTGTGTAGCAGCGTACGCTAAGAAGAAGAAGATCAAATGGTCTTCCTCTAAGACACCCTGTGTGTTCTCCAGGTTCTGAAGAATGATAAGCTAACCCACTGACCAAGGCCTTCCAGCAGTCAAAAGAACCACAACAATGGTTCTAGAGTAGATCCCTACCCACTGTGATATACCTGAGAACGAGAGGGTAGATGAGCCAGCAAAAAGTGGAGCTCATGAAGACAGATCCCACAACAACCGTCAGCTGCAACGAGAAGAGAAATACTATCAGATCACTCCATAAGCCACAGACAGAAAGGGATGACTACCACCTTCAGTCCAGAGAGCAGCAAGTGGTCCTGATGAGTCTCCGCACCAGCCACAACTGACTCAACATAAACATGAAATCTAACTGGCATCATCACCAACCTGCCCTTCTCGGTAAAGAGGAGCAGCCTGCCCTTGTGTTAAAAAGGAACCAGACAGCTGAACATATTCTTGCAGCGATGTCACCTCAATCAAGCAGAGTGACAGAAGATATGGCCGACTAGGACACAGGCTGACCAACAAACTCCATAGTAGCCGGCAGGAACATGACTAAAACAAAACCAAAAACAAAAACAAAAACAAACAAACAACAAAAAAACAATACTCTAAACCAAAAACAAAAACAAAACAAAAAAAGGCCACGTTCGTTGACAGATATGACCTGACCATTCTGAAGCAAACGAAAGAAGAAGAACAGTATGAAGGTTATGATGACTTTCCAACCAGAGAATCTGTTGCATTAGAGTTTGTCTCTTTACTGTTTCTCTCGACCTTGTTTTACTAATCAACACACACCAACACACACACACACACAACACACACACACACACACACACCACACACACACACACACACACACACACACACACACACACACACACACCACACACACACACCACACACAAAGAGAAATCAATCGATTGTTATCAAAACATATTTACGATTGCCTCACAAGAGCTAAGATTTAACAAGCAAAACATACATGTGAGTAGTGTCACAATCTTATTTCTCATTTTGTGTGGACAATGCTGTGAGTACTTTATTTTTCTAATTCTTCTTCCAACCGTCATCTTTCTGGTTGCGTAACGTCATCACCATCAGAGGAATATCTAGCCAACATGTTAATTCCCTGTCTGCTGTTGTTATTGTGACTTTGTGCCTGCCCCTACCCCCACCCAACCCCTCTTCATCCTTCTATACCTGTCCTCCTCCATTCCGGACAAACGTGCTAGACATGCTGGCATTCATGAACATTTTGGAGACGTGTCTGTCCAACTACCTGCATGCCTGTCAGGGTTACTTTGACACAGCTCACAACCTGCAGAGCAAAACAGCCAAAGAAGTCTGGCATCACTTACTGCCCCATTATGCCACTGTCATGTACATGTAGTGCAGTAATAAATGTCTCCAATCTGTGTGTTCTGGGCCAGCCTGTGTGTAATACCCTGAGTGCATTTCAGAAAAGAAAGAAAGAAAAGAGAAGAAGAAGAAAAATAATAAGAAGAAGAAAAAATAAAACAAATAAAAAAGAAAACCAACACAGACACTACATACACGCACGCACACTCGCATCTGTAGACTTGTCTGACAGAGATAGTGTATCTTAGAACGATCAACACTCAGCTGCCAGGTTGATACAGTTTAATTCATGTTGTAAAGACTTGCTTGCCAAAACCAACTGCTACTTGGTACAACTTCTATTTCTTTTTGTTTAGTTTTTTTGTCCTGCATCCCACCCCTCACATACCCACGTCACCCCGCACTTAGTGTTTCTTTACGCAGACGTGAACGAGATGATACTCGACTTTTGTGGTTCTAGTCTTCGCAATGAACTTGCAGTATACTTAGCTCTGGGTATGAACTTGTACTACAAAATGCTCTAACCACCAGGGTTCATTGCAGCTGGTAAGAACTGAAAATACACACACACACACACACACGTACACGCACACACAGACACACACGCACACATACACACACACACACACACACACACACACACACACACACACATACAGACACACACACATACAGACACACACAGGCATACACAACACACACACACACTCAGAGACACACACACACACACACAGACACACAGACAACACACACACACACACACACACACACACACACACACACACACACACACACACACACACACACACACACACAGAAGCACACACACACAACTTGCTACATTCATCACTGGATGTGGCCTCGCCATGTAGATGACGAAGTAATGAAGGAGCATTACAAAATACCATAATAATTCAGATTGATGAGATTCGAACTGACAGTTTCGTAACTATAAGTCTGTTTGGTGTATTGATCATTTGCGATCCCGTGGAGATGCCGGGGTCTCTTTCAGTCTAAATAGTATCACACCTTCTGGAGATTGTGTGGCAGAAATTTCCTCTTTTCTGTCACTCTCTTTGTTTTCCTTCCTTCTTTGCTTTCTGTCATCTCTTCCTATCATTTTCTGCCTTGCTGGTCCATTCACCTGTGTGTGTTCCATAAAGCTGACTGCATGTTTGGTTTTAAGAAAATGCGTTGTCCGGGAGCAGTTTTTGGTAACCAGGGCCATTTTTCATGTATGCTTTTGCTTCCTTAAGTTATGTTCACATTTATACAAATTCACTTTTTTTAACCCCTCCGGTGATAAACTGGACGGACTGCTCAACGCCAGGGGCACGGCCTTACATTATGTGCGCACATGCATTAGTATGTGTACTTAATTTTCTTTTCCAGTTTTTTTTCCCTCCAACCAGATGTTCCGTACGTTTTGAAATAGTCACAGCCCTGCTATGGCTCTGTGCAGTCGCTGGGCTTTAAAACAGCGGAAATGAGAATAAGAATAACCACCTGCAAGATGAGCTGGACAGACAAGACGTCAACATTTGGACAATGTGTACGTACGTGTGACCGAGCAACACTCTTGCAAAATGACAGCTGTTAGAGTTGGTTTCAGCTTCATGCAGGTTGTGAAGGTTTTCTTGCCAGAACAGAATCGTTGTTGTGTTATTCTGATGGGTGCGGTCGTCAAACAGGTAAACGTTAGACTCCTAGATACATCCACCTTCACCCCCTTCACCCCCTTCGTGCGTAAACGCATGCAGAATGTCAAGTATACATGTACACAGTTAGAGACCCCTGTGAGTCATGTCAATGGCAAGCTTATGGAAACAGAAAAACACCCAGCATACACGACCACCAAAGATGCAGACTGTGCAACAAGTAGTGGAGTGTGATCAGTTCGTCTATGGAGTTTGGACTTTAGCAATTCCATATGCTCTCCATCCAGATCTACCAGCAATTATATTGCAGACTCCACGAGTGTGCGCAAAACTCCATGCGCTGGAAAGGTCTTGAAATGGGGAGAGGGGGTGAAAAGTTTGATGGATTTGGTAAAGTTTTTACGTCGACACCCACCCACCTCAGGTGCTATGGCCGACGGGGATATCATTCCAGGGAAGTGGGGGAAGGGGGACTTATCTAATTCTATACCGACACCACCAGAACAACAACGATGTTAAGATGGGACAGTGAGAAGGCCAGTTTTAATGGGGAGACTCACCTAATCCTATACTGACACCACCAGAACAGCAATTACATGTACGTTAAGATGGGACAGTGAGAAGGCCAGTTTTAACGTAGCGCACCCCGGGATTCGAACCCACAACCATTGGCATGTGAATCCGACGCTCAAACCAACTGAGCTATTGGGGCCCGCAGAGGAGAAAGGGATTTAAAAAGAATATATGTAATGCACAGTAAGTCCAACTGACTTTCAAGTATGGCTCGAAACAAGAAAAATTTATGATAATTTTTTTTAATTCATCGTTGCCACGATGGATTTACTGTGTGAAAATTAGGCTGTTTTTATTACAGAGAAAACGTATTTGCCATTGTGCAAGGAAGGACATCCCGTTTTGATGATCTTTTAAGCATGCTAAGCGCCTAAGGACTCGGTTTATCGTCTCATCCGAAAGACTCACATCAAGGTCTAGTTGAGGAGGGGGGATGAGGAGTAGAAAAATGTCTATCTGACCAGAAATCGAACCCATGTTCTTGGCGTCCTAGGTGGATGCTTTATCCGCTCGGCCTGACTGTGCAGACAGCAAACGATAGAAGAAGGAGAAGAAGAAATTTAGGCCAGGTAGTTGTGTGTTGTTCCAAGAATCCAGCAGAATGTACGAGATGAGCTATATAGGCAAATATTTCAAGACAGACGTGTATCTTCCCACATCTGTATGCGTTCAGGTAGAGCTCACCCACCCCACCCATACCCCCACCTGCCACTCCGTCCAATCTGAGAGCGTTGGTTTATGCGAGTGCAAATACGTCTCATAAATTTTTGTCTGTCCCATTCCCTGCATCATATTAATGGCCACAGAAGCTGGAGCAATTTTTCCCAACGCTGCCAAAATGCATGACGATAGGGACGATAGTCATGATGCTACGGAGTTCCTTTCTGGATTGAGACAACGTGACAAGGCTGCACTCTACTCTTCCTTTTTATGATATATCCTAACATTAACCAGGCCCGAGAGATACAGACACCTGCGATGTTAGTCAGGACATTTGAGCAACACTCTCAATGGTAAATTCAAGAGTGGATGAGACTCCACTGTGTGGTCCGATGTCTTCCAATAGCCTTAGCATCACGCTTAAATTTGGATAGGAACCGGTTAGAGCCGAAAAATCCCACAATGATTTTTGAAGGGATCGATGGAATTCGAACCCACAACTCTGTGGTATTCAGTTCGTTGCGCTAACCACTACACGACTCCAACTGGTTCTCAAGAAAATCTTTGTCCATGCCACCTACAATTCAGCCAGCTGTGAATGGATGCCTGGCCCTGTTTCCTGGTTTGGAAGGAGGATGAAAGGAGGTAAAAAGAGAGGAGGTTGGCGTTACCCTCGTTATGTTAGCCCTGAGAGTAGTTGAGACATGTACCATCTCCCTTCGCATACGAGGTCGGGTTAATGGGATGACTGTACCACTATTTTTTTTTCCTTGTTGTTTCTTGTTTTAAGGAATCACATATAAGTGCTTTGCTCCTCTGGGAACTGTCGTCTGCCACGGTTGTGTCTGTTTCCTTCTGACGGAGAAGACTTTCTTGCCATAGTACAGATACTAATATGTTCTGTCTGTCTGTCTGTCTGTCTGTCTGTCTGTCTGTGTGTCTGTCGGTTTGTCTGTCCGTCTGTCTGTCTGTCTCTTACTTTCTCTTATACTTTCTCTTCCTCTGTCCCTCTCTTTCTCTGTCCCTCTCTTTATCTGTTCCTCTCTTTCTTTCTCTGTCTCTCTGTCTCTCTCTCTCCGTCTCTCCTTTTCTCTCTGTCTCTCCCACTCAGTCTCTGTCTCTGTCTCCTCTCTTTTTTCACTCTCTCTCAGTCATTCTCTCCGTCTCTCTTTGTATTCTCTCTCTCTTCCTCTCTCTCTCTCTCCCTCTCTCTCACTCTCATTTTCTCTCTTTCTCTCTCTCATTCTCTCTCTCACTTTCTCTGTTTCTCTTTCTCTGTCTCTGTTTCTGTCTTTCTTTCTTTGTTCTATTCTCTCACTCTCTATCATTCTCTCTCTCTCTCTCTCTCTCCTCTCTCTCTCTCTCTCCCTGTCACTCTCTCTCTCCTCCCTCTCTCTCTAATTCTCTCTCTCTCTTTGTCCCATTCTCTCATTCTCTTTCTTTGTCTCTCGCTCTCTCTCATTCTCTCTCTCTCTCATTTTGTTTCTCTCTTTCTCATACTCACCCCCCCCCCCACTCTATCTCTCGTTTTGGGGGCTGTGCACGCTGGATATTCTTGTGTTTCCATAAGCCACCGAACACTGCCATGGCTAAGAGGATCTTTAACGTGTGTATTTGATGTTCTGCGTGTGTCGACACAGGACGGGGGTTCAAGAAATTGCATGTCTGTATTTAGATTGACCACCAACCCTTTACCCACCAGGTGGGTGGTACCCAGGCAGGATCGAACACAGACCTCCCAATAGTTGGAAGATCAGTGTCCTTACCACTGGACCATATCGGGTCTGCTTGATTCTCTCTTACATCATTCATTCATTCATTCATTCATTCATTCATTCATTTATTCATTCATTTATCCATTAATCCATTAATCCATTCATCCATTCATTCGTTCGTTCATTTATTAATTTATTTGTTCATCTATTCAACTATCTAACTGTCTCGCTGTTTCTTGTTGCTGTGTTATGGTTTTGGGGTATTTTTGGGGGGTGGAGGTGCGGGAAGGTGGGGTGAGGGAGAAATGTTCTGAGTGCTTTGCTCTTGTGATCCATCGAAATCTCGTTATCTCTCTGTGTTTTAAATAAACAAGTTCCAAATGTCCTTTCTCTTCTTCTCTCTTTCTCTTCTGTTCAACTCTTAAATACAATCACAGTGAAGAGGGTCAGGTACCTGGTCACAGCTGGATGAACTGGAGGCTGCACAGGCAAGTTTTTTTTTCACAAGACAGACTTTTATTGTATGACATTATTTTATTTATTCTCATTTGTTCATTTGCCCCCGTGGGATGCCGAGGGCTCTTTCAGTATAAATAGTAACCCTCCTTCTGGAAATTCTGTGCTAGAGATTTCCTCTTTTTCTTCACTCTCTTTCTTTCTGCCTTGTTCCTTTGCTTTCTGTCATTTCTTTCAATCATCTTCTGCCTTGTTGGTCTATTCACCTGTATGTGTTCGATAGTCTTAATACTTTCTCTTAGGATTGATAATTGGGTACATGTGTTAAGTGAATTTTTGGCTCTAGGGGGGGGGGGGGGGAGGTGAGATATGCGGAAGCAATTTTTGGTAATTTATGCCTGTTTCTATATATGTTGTGGTGTTCCTAGGTATGCTTATATTTGTATTCAGGTATGTTTTTTTTAAAATTTGTGCGATAAATTGGACGGAGTGGTCAACGCCGGGGGCATGTCCTTGGATTTTGTGCACGAATGCATTGAAACGTGTACTTACTTTTCTTTTCTTTTTTTCTTGTTGAAGTTTTTTATATTTGAAATGGTTATAGCCCTGATATGGCTCTATGCAGTCGGCTGGGCTTTAAACAACAATAACAATAACAACAACAATGACAATAACAATAACAATTCATTCATTTTCATATTTCAGATTTATTTCTATTCCGTTTTTTTTCTTCTATTCATTTATTTATTCGTATATTTGTTGTTTTTTCCTGTCTATCTTCTTCTTCATTTTAGTGGCGTTGTTCCCATGTTTCTTTTTTCCGGATCAATAAGGCACCACCAATCCCAAGTTCATTTAGTCGATGTTCCAGTGTCAATAAGCCCACAGGAGCCAGCGATATCCAGCCACCATGGGGCCACTCACAAGAAGACCCTGCTGCTGGACCGCTTCAGTGACGTTCAACAGTTCCTGTTCTGATTCAGCTTACTAAAAATATTGCCTTTTGAGTCCCTGCTCTGATCCAACTTTCTAGAGACATTGCCTTTTGAGTCCCTGTTCTGATCCAACTTTCTAGAGACACTGCCTTTTGAGTCCCTGTTCTGATCCAACTTTCTAGAGACACTGCCTTTTGAGTCCCTGTTCTGATCCAACTTTCTAGAGACACTGCCTTTTGAGTCCCTGTTCTGATCCAACTTACTAAAGACACTGCCTTTTGAGTCCCTGTTCTGATCCAACTTACTAAAGACACTGCCTATTACGTCCCTGTTCTGATCCAACTTACTAAAGACACTGCCTATTATGTCCCTGTTCTGATCCAACTTTCTAGAGACACTGCCTATTGAGTCCATGTTCTGATCCAACTTACTAAAAATATTGCCTATTAAGTCCATGTTCTGATCCAACTTACTAAAGACACTGCCTTTTGAGTCCATGTTCTGATCCAACTTTCTAGAGACACTGCCTATTAAATCCCTGTTCTGATCCAACTTTCTAGAGACACTGCCTATTGAGTCCATGTTCTGATCCAACTTTCTAGAGACACTGCCTATTAAGTCCCTGTTCTGATCCAACTTTCTAGAGACACTGCCTATTGAGTCCATGTTCTGATCCATCTTACTAAAGACACTGCCTATTAAATCCCTGTTCTGATCCAACTTTCTAGAGAC
>CM060309.1:87389440-87394440 GCA_030674185.1 Monoplex corrugatus
CCCACACACCTTTTACTCTCCCTCTCATCCCCCCCCCCCCCCGAATCTCGTTTTCAACATGTTTCACGTATTTTTCGTGCACATGATCACGTAACCCAGCTCTGTCTCTTCTGACAAAAGAGTTTAAAAATAACGCGTCTGATGTCGTTTCTAATTCAGACCTAACCGTGTCAGAGTGTCAGTTGAAAGATTCTTGGAACAGGAACAACCAATTCTTGAATCTTGGGCCGGCAAGGTTTTTCAGGTATGTTTTCGACGTAGACGGCGCGTTAAGTTAAATGGGTAAAGCTGAAGCTGAGCAACAAGGTGATGAAGGCATCGTATTAACGAGGCCTGTTCACCGTCAGGTATTTGTGAACTACTTTTTACATGTGCTGTGGCTGTACTGAGACTATTGATGGTATAGGCTGGCCTAGTGGATCGTTAATTGTCTGTAGGTTTGCCAGATGAGTATCGAGCTATGATTTGGAACTTTTCATTGTTGGTGCAGCAACCACATGTTCAAGCAGACGATTCCACGTATTGACAACATGCTCTGAGAAAAAAGTTGCTACGCACCTGTAGCCTGGAGGACCTTTTTTGTGAGTGTGAGGCCTTTGGTTTCTGTCTCGGTGTTCAGCTCGAATTTGGGATTATCCACAGTGTACACACCGTGAACATAACTTATGCAAATCTATCGTATCTTAACATATGCAGATTTATCATATCTTCACGGGTGCGTCACTGTTCAAGGCTGGGGACATGCAGGGGAGCCAAGTGCTTTTAATAGGGTTTGTTTCTTGAGTGAGGTCGGCAGTCATGTTGCTCTGACGATGAACGTTTTCCAACTCGGCACAGTCTTGTGACATGGCTGCCATGCCGAATGCCTGTACTCCAGTACGGGCCTTGCCATTATCTTGAACTTCATGCACATGCCCTGTTATGTGATCAAAGGAACGGCGAATCACTCCCAATTATCCTATCGGCTCTATTTGTCTTAACATCAGACATGCAGTCTTAAAAGTCCAGGGTTCGATCTGCATAGACACATCCGCTTGGTGGGCTTAATGGTGGATATTTTTCCGATCTCCCAGGTCGACGTAAGTGCAGACCCGCTAGTGTCTAAACATTATTGCATAAACCGTCAATTCATATCAATCTCTGTCTGTTTCCCCTCTTTCTGTCTGTCTGTCTCTCCCCTCTCACTGTCTTTCTCTCTGTCCCTCCCTCCCTCACTCTCTTTCCCTCTCTCTCTCCCCTTCTCTCTCTTTCGGTTTTACTTCATGGATGGAGAAACCTACGTTAAGCCACAGTTTGTTGCCGTTTCCAGGTGTACCGCCTTAATGACTCAGCTGGGTGGTTCTTGGAACAGGGAAAACCAGACTGACTGTTGGGCCACAGGCGACAGATATTTCAGGTAGGTTTTCACTTGTTGCCGGCACCCGGTACATAGGATAGTCCAATTCCATAATCATTTTGACGGATTTTCTTTAGCACATATTGCACATGAAAATCCACCTGGTTGAGATATACAACACAGCATTTTGCAGTAGAGTACATTACTCAGTAATACAACATAATGTAAAGCAGTGTAATACAATACGGTACAAAATATAATTGATTACTTAAAGAATATGTTACAATATAATGCGAGACAGTACAATTCATAACTTCTTTTATTTAAGCGTCTTCTTGATAAACTTGCGTGAACATGTAGGCTACATGTGTATAACGTTTTGCATGAAATGACATTTGTGAAGAAGCTTTTATGGATCCTCCGTAACATGGCTTCACCTCCTTCGAGGCATTATCATTATTATTGTTATTATTATTATTATTATTATTATTAAGCAGTAGTAGCAGTTGTAGTAGTAGTTGTAGTAGTAGTAGTAGTAGTAGTAGTAGTATAGTAGTATTTTTAACAGATAATAGAGACAAATGCAAATCGACACTGAAAAGCTTAATTGCAGTTTACATCGAAAGAAAAAAATCCAAATCACGTAAAATATTGATATGGGTAAACCACTAGTGTGTCAATACATCTAGATACGAGAAAGAGAGTTTCAGTTAACAAAACTCTGCATATCTGACTATCTGTACATTCTATCTATCTGTCTATCTGTCTGTGTGTGTGTCTGTCTGTCTGTCTGTCTATCCATCTATTTATCAGCCTGCCTGTCTACCTACCTGTCTACTTAACTGTCTAGCTATCTGTCTGTCTGTCCGGCTAGCTATCTCTATTTATTTATCTTATCTATCTCTATAGCTGTGTACCAAAGAAAACCCACACCTTTGTCAACATGCATGGGTAGAAAAATCTGACTTGCTATGGTATTTCATTACGTCTGTTGACAGTGTGTGTATTGTAAATTGAGTAAATAGTATTGCGTTTCAGTTGTTATTAATGGTAAATATGGGAGCCATTTTGTTTTAAAGATGTGCAAGTTTCGTGTCAGGTTTGCATTGTATGCTTTTATGTATTTTCTAAAGAGAAGAAAACAAAAACCTAGAGGAATGCCTGTGATGAAGGTTGGAAGAAAACTGGTAAACAGTCTTCGTTATGCAGATGACACCGTTCTCATTGCAGAAAACAAAACAAGACCTACAAAATGTTGTGAATATGATAGAAATAGAAAGCAGAAATAAAGCGTAAGAGCTAAATAGTAAGAAGACTGAAGTCATGATAATCGGTAAAAAACAAAACAAAACCAAAAACAGAAAACAAAAACAAAACAAAACAAAACAAACAAAAAACCAAAACAAAATATAAAAACAAAACAAAAAACAACAACAACAACCAAAAAACTCAAACACACAAGAGATCCCCTCGTGTGCAGTAACAGCAAATGACACAACATTAAGACAAGTTGATAAGTTTAAATATCAGGGAACAGTCATCTCACCAGACAGCAGATACACATAAGAAATATCTAGCAGAATTGACCATGCTAAAACATCGTTAAAGAAAATGAAATGCATTCTTACTGGTCAACAAATGTGTACCAATTTGCCTATCAGTTCACATCAGGAAGAGTTTTTCTATGTTATATAGAGCCAATACTGTTCTACGAATGCGAAGCCTAGACAATATGAATAAACACGCAAAGTTAGGACAAGATCGAGGCAACTGAAATGTGGTTTCTAAGAATTAATTTTTTAAAGAGTTTTATCGACAACGACAAAAACAAACCAAAAACCAAAAACAAAGAAAGAAACAAACAAACAAATAAACAAACAAAACAACAAACAAAACTGTCTTGAAAGAAGCGCGCACACACACACACACACACACACACACACACACACACAGACACACAGACACACACACAGACACACAGACACACAGACACACACACACACACACACACACACACACACACACACACACACCACTAATGAAGAAGATTAGGAAAAAAACATTTACAGGACATTTTATGAGGCAAGAGAAATTTGAGCACCAATCACAACAGGAAAGCTAGAGGGGGAAAGAGCACCAGGCAGACGCAAGGAGAAAATAATAGACTGTTTTGCAGAGTGGATGGAGGCAGAAAGGGTAGGAGATATACGTCAGGAACAGAAGATATATTCGTATGGAGGGCCATAATCACCAAAGCCATGCTGCAAAGCGCATGGTGGTGATGATGTATTTTGTGACGAGATATCTTTTGAGTAAGTCATGTTTAGTAGAATCTTTTCAAATTTGCGTTTATAGCTGCACATCTTCCCAAGAAGAATGATTATTCATATGTCGAATTTGCATATTTTTATCAACACTAAACAATACCATGTTTTCAGTTAATTTAGGTCTGCACAAATACCCTATTTTGATTTAACAGATCTTCAAATATTTGCCACATTCGTTCAATACTTAAACATTTCCAAACTTTGTGATCAATTATCTTTAGTTTCCAAATAAAAGTCACAGGAGAAACTGTTTTCAGGTCCCATTTCTTTCAGGAAGACAGTTCCAAGAATTCTGTGTACAATATTATATTTGTAGCCATTTTAATTTACTATCTTACATGAATTTTCATACGTATCATTTTTCCATGGAACATCAGTTTTCAGCTTCTGTGTCCACTTAGAAGTAGAATTTGCTAATATAGGCTACCATGTTTTATTATCATTTCATAAATTAACTGTTCCTTTTCGTACAAAGTTAAATTGTTTCAGTGCTGTAGGTGTCGTAACGTGGAATTTGTGAAGTAGCATATAAATCATGAAATTACATTTCTGAATCGGCGCATATAGATAATAAAATGGCATCAGCATATGATGTACGTAGATAATAAAATGGCATCAGCATAGTGATGTACGTAGATAATAAAATGGCATCAGCATAGTGATGTACGTAGATAATAAAATGGCATCAGCATAGTGATGTACGTAGATAATAAAATGGCATCAGCATAGTGATGTACGTAGATAATAAAATGGCATCTGTGAAGTAACATATAAAGATAATAAAATTGCACTCGTAAAGTAGTGTTTATAGATCATAGAAGTGCATTTATGAAATAATGTGTATAGATCATAAAATGGCATTTGTGAAGTAACATATATAAATAATAAAATTGCACTCGTAAAGTAGTGTGCATTTATGAAATGTGTATAGATAATAAAATGGCATTTGTGAAGTAACATATATAAATAATAAAATTGCACTCGTAAAGTAGTGTTTATAGATCATAGAAGTGCATTTATGAAATAATATGTTTAGGTCATAAAATGGCATTTGTGAAGTATTGTAAATAAAAATGCATATCTGAAGTAGAGTGTATAGATATTAAAATAGCATTTGTGAAAAAGTGTATTCAGATCATGAGATTACTTTTATGAAGTATCGTATATTAATCTTCTGTAGAATGGCATTTGTGTGAAGTAGCGGACAAAGAGCTTACATATAATAGCATTTGTGAAGTAGTGCATATACGTGTAGATCTCTGTAAAGTGGCAGGGGTAAAGTATACAGATTTTCCACAACATGGCATTTGTGACGTAGCGTATATAAATTTTCCACA
>CM060309.1:87396940-87429440 GCA_030674185.1 Monoplex corrugatus
GAGAGACAGAGAGAGAGAGAGAGAATTACTGGATATAAAAAAATGAGTAACAGAAAGAGAGAGACAGAGAAGAGAGACAGAGGAGACAGAGAGAGAGAGAGAGGAGAGAGATTACTGGATATAAAAAACGAGTAACAGAGAGAGAGAGAGAAGAGAGAAGAGAGAGAGAGAGAGAGAGAGAGAGAGAGAGAGAGAAGAGAATTACTGAGTAATAAAGAAACGGAGTAAAGAAGAGAGAGAGAGAGAGGAGAGAGATGAAGAGAGAGAAGAGAGAGAGAGAAGAGAGAATTGGAAGAAAGAGAAGGAAGAGAGAGAGAGAGAATTACTGGATATAAAAACGAGTAAACGAGAGAGAGAGAGAGAATATGGATGATAAGAAAACCATTGAGTAGAGAGAGAGAGAGAGACAGAGAGAGAGAGAGAGAGAGAGAGAGAGAGAGAGAGAGAGAGAGACATTACATGGATAAAAAAAAACTGAGTAACAGAACAGAGAGAGAGACAGAGACAGAGAGAGACAGAGAGAGAGTTAGACAGTCTTGGCGTTTGGAGTAAGTCCAAGAGGGATTCGTCGTACACGGACATTCCATACGCACTCTACCCAGATCTGCCAGCAGCTTATCTGGCACACTCTGTGGGCCTGCGCTAAGCCCCCTGCGCTGACAGTGTCTTGAAATAGGAACAGGGCGAAGGGACCCAAGAAACACAAAGCTAACACTACCAGATTGATGGAAACATTAAGACGGGCAGCAAACTTGACAGTTGTTAGAACGGGCAGGCTGAGATTGAATTCGAGATAACAAATCTAGAGTCCACGGTTCTCCTCTCTCTCTCTCTCTCTCTCTCTCTCTCTCCTCTCTTATATATATTATATATATATGTGTGTGTGTACACATATATAAGCCAGCACGTAGGCAATATAAAACAAAAACTTACAAGTATCTTCGTATCTAGTCTACACAAGCACAGTGTGTCGCGCGCACCTGGTTTACGTTCGTCACACCATGGGGGGTTTGTTTGTTCTTGGGGAAAAGGACTTCTTTTGGGAAAAAAAAAGGATGTTAACAACATACGCACGTCTGTACATGTATAACATCCAGGACCCCAAAAGGATGGAAAACAGATAATCGTTATCAGCCTGTTCTGCAGTCAGGTTGAAAGAAGCTTGTAACCCAGAGTCAAAGGAGCGGCAAAGCATATATTCTGCGATTACAGATTAGCTGGCATCTTTCAGAGAGTGCGAGTGAATAAAACAAGATTAAAGACATTCTCAGGCGATGCATTCTCAGAACTCGTTTTTATTATTATTATTTTGTATTTATTTGCTTTTTTTTATTTTCTGATTTTTCTTGGATGCGTATATGCACATTGACCTTGCCCGCGTTGCGCAGGCGTTATGTTGCTGCACATTCTGCGTTCTCCGTTTTCGGCAGGAGGGCATGTTGGGTGGGTGTTTTCGTGTTTCGATAAGGTCCTGGACACTGACATAACCTGCAAGAGCTTTAACGTGCATGTTTATATTTTGCATGTGTACACACACGAAGAGGGATTAGGCACTGACAGGTGTGCACCACACACATTGAACATGGCTGGAAGATTGGTGAAAAACTCCACCTTTTACCGACCCAGGAGGTATCGAAACACGCACTTTCTATTTGGAAGTGCCACGTTTACCCGCACGAGTACTACGCCCGTCACAATCATGTTCAAAGAAGTTGACGATCACAATCACTGGCAGCTTGAAACGGAGCCACAGTTTATTCTACGATAGGAGGTCAGATTGTATCTTTGAAGTGTGGGGTGTAAAAGATAAAAAAAGATATTCTCAGTGATGATGGCGAAAAACACGCGTGGGTATGGTGTATAGGTGGGGGTAGATACAATTTTCCAATGTTACACCCCAACTAAATGATGTCAAGAGGATATTATGGAGTGTTGGCATTTGGAGGTGGCCCCTTGTTGCCAGTGTGCTCCCCCTGTCTGTTATGCCTCTGACCTGCTATATACCTGGCCTGCTATATCCCTGGCCTTATATGTCCCTGGTCTGCTCTGTCCCCATCGTGCTATATCACTGGCCTGCTATATCCTTGGCCTTATATGTCCCTGGCCTGCTATGTCTCTGGCCTGCTATGTCCCTATCGTGCTATATCCCGGCCTTATATGTCCCTGGCTGCTATGCCCCATCGAGCTATATCACTGGACTTATGTGTCCTGGCCTTGCTATGTCCTGGCCTGCTATGTCCCATCGTGCTATATCCTGGCCTTATATGTCCCTGGCCTGCTCTGTCCCCATCGTGCTATATCACTGGCCTGCTATTCCTGGCCTTATATGTCCCTGGCCTGCTCTGTCCCCATCGTGCTATATCCTGGCCTTATATGTCCCTGGCCTGCTCTGTCCCCATCGTGCTATATCCTGGCCTTATATGTCCCTGGCCTGCTCTGTCCCCATCGTGCTATATCCCTGGCCTTATATGTCCCTGGCCTGCTCTGTCCCCATCGTGCTATATCACTGGCCTGCTATATCCTTGGCCTTATATGTCCCTGGCCTGCTATGTCCCCCATCGGCTATATCCCTGGCTTGTATGTCCCTGGCCTTTATGTCCTCTGGCCTGCTATGTCCCCATCGTGCTATATCACTGGCCTGCTATATCCTTGGCCTTATATGTCCCTGGCCTGCTCTGTCCCCATCGTGCTATATCACTGGCCTGCTATATCCTTGGCCTATATGTCCCCTGGCCTGCTTTCCCATCGTGCTATATCCCTGGCCTGCTCTGTCCCCATCGTGCTATATCACTGGCCTGCTATATCCTTGGCCTTATATGTCCCTGGCCTGCTATGCCCCCATCGAGCTATATCCTGGACTTGTGTCCCTGGCCTGCTATGTCTCTGGCCCTATGTCCCTATCGTGCTTATGGTATATCCTGGCTTATATGTCCCTGGCCTGCTCTGTCCCCATCGTGCTATATCACTGGCCTGCTATATCCTTGGCCTTATATGTCCCTGGCCTGCTATGCCCCATCGAGCTATATCCCTGGACTTATGTGTCCCTGCCTGCTATGTCTCTGGCCTGCTATGTCCCTATCGTGCTATATCACTGGCCTTATGTCCCTGGCCTGCTCTGTCCCCATCGTGCTATATCACTGGCCTGCTATATCCTTGGCCTATATGTCCCTGGCCTGCTATGCCCCATCGAGCTATATCACTGGCCTGCTATATCCTTGACCTTTATGTCCCTGGCCTGCTCTGTCCCCATCGTGCTATATCCCTGGACTTATATGTCCCTGGCCTGCTCTGTCCCCATCGTGCTATATCACTGGCCTATATCCTTGGCCTTATATGTCCCTGGCCTGCTCTGTCCCCATCGTGCTATATCCCTGGCCTTATATGTCCCTGGCCTGCTCTGTCCCCATCGTGCTATATCCTTGGCCTTATATGTCCCTGGCCTGCTCTGTCCCCATCGTGCTATATCCCTGGCCTTATATGTCCCTGGCCTGCTCTCTCCCCATCGTGCTATATCACTGGCCTGCTATATCCTTGGCCTTATATGTCCCTGGCCTGCTCTGTCCCCATCGTGCTATATCCCTGGCCTTATATGTCCCTGGCCTGCTCTGTCCCCATCGTGCTATATCACTGGCCTGCTATATCCTTGGCCTTATATGTCCCTGGCCTGCTATGCCCCCATCGAGCTATATCCCTGGACTTGTGTCCCTGGCCTGCTATGTCTCTGGCCTGCTATGTCCCTATCGTGCTATATCCCTGGCCTTATATGTCCCTGGCCTGCTCTGTCCCCATCGTGCTATATCACTGGCCTGCTATATCCTTGGCCTTATATGTCCCTGGCCTGCTCTGTCCCCTTCGTGCTATATCCCTGGCCTGCTATATCCCTGGCCTTATATGTCCCTGGCCTGCTCTGTCCCCATCGTGCTATATCACTGGCCTGCTATATCCTTGGCCTTATATGTCCCTGGCCTGCTCTGTCCCCATCGTGCTATATCACTGGCCTGCTATATCCCTGGCCTTATATGTCCCTGGCCTGCTATGCCCCCATCGAGCTATATCACTGGCCTGCTATATCCTTGGCCTTATATGTCCCTGGCCTGCTATGCCCCCATCGAGCTATATCCTTGGACTTATGTGTCCCTGGCCTGCTATGTCCCTGGCCTGCTATGCCCCCATCGAGCTATATCCCTGGACTTATGTGTCCCTGGCCTGCTATGTCCCTGGCCTGCTATGTCCCTGGCCTGCTATGTCCCTATCGTGCTATATCCCTGGCCTACTTTATCCCTGCCTTCTATATCCTTGGCCTGCTATGTTCCTGGCCTGCTATATCCCCATCGTGCTATACCGCTGGCCTGCTATATCCCTGGCCTGCCCTGGCCTATGTCCCCATCGTGCTATATCCCTGGCCTGCTATGTCCCTGGTCTGCTATGTCCCTGTCCTGCTATATCCCTGGCCTGCTATGTCCCTGGCCTGCTATGTCCCTGGCCTGCTATGTCCCTGGTCTGCTATATCCCTGGCCTGCTAAATCTCTGGCCTATATCCCTGGCCTGCTATATCCCTGGCCTGCTATGTCCCTGGCCTGCTATATCCCTGGCCTGCTATATCCCTGACCTGTTATGTCTCCATCGTGCTATATCCCTGGCCTGCAATATCCCTGGCCTGCTATATCCCTGGCCTACTATGTTCCCATCGTGCTATATCACTGGTCTGCTATATCCCTGGCTTGCTATGTCCCCATCGTGCTATATCCCTGGCCTGCTATGTCCCTGGCCTGTTATGTCTCTGACCTGCTATATCCCTGGCCTGCTATGTCCCTGGCCTGCTATATTCCTGGCTTGGTATGTCCCTGGCCTGCTGTATCCCTGGCCTGCTGTATCCCTGGCCTGCTGTATCCCTGGCCTGCTATATCCCTGGCCTGCTATATCCCTGGCCTATGTCCCTGAATTGCGATCTCCCTGGCCTGCAATATCCCTGGCCTGTTGTATCCCTGGCTTGGTATGTCCCTGGCCTGCTATATCCCTGGCCTGCTATATCCCTGGCCTTCCATATCCCTGGCCTTCTATATCCCTGGCCTGCTATATCCCAGGCCTGCTATATCCCTGGCCTGCTATGTCCCTGACGTGCTATGTCCCTGGCCAGCTATATCCCTGGCCTATGTCCCTGACCTGCGATGTCCCTGGCCTGCTATATCCCTGACCTGCTATACCCCTGACCTGCTGTATCCCTGGCCTGCTATGTCCCTGGCCTGCTATGTCTCTGGCCTGTGTATCCCTGGGCTGCTATGTCCCTGGCCTGCTGTATCCCTGGCCTGCTATGTCCCTGGCCTGCTATGTCCCTGGCCTGCTATATCAGCGCTTAGATTTGATTTTATCAAGATTTTGCGCTATATAAATAAAATATATTATTATTATTATTATTATTATTATCCCTGGCCTGCTATGTTCCTGGCTTGCAGTGTTCTCCGACCTGCCACGTCGTGTTTGCGCATAAATGATACAATACCGGAAAATCACAGTTTCGTGGGAAATACTAAGAAAGACTCTGAAGACTACTTCAGATAGTTTATTCATAACATAGGCCATAGCCTCTTAGGAAGGGTAATGTGTAAAATACATAGTGCGATACGTCTTGAATACTGAAAAAGAACATGAAATTTACATCTCAATGATTCATCTTTCGACACGGTACAGCCTTTTCTTGAAATCTCGGTCTAATTATTATTTTTTATCCCGTTTGGTAACGGAGAACAAAGTGCACAAGAGAGAGAGAGAGAGAGAGAGAGAGAGAGAGAGGAGAGAGAGAGAGAGAAGAAACAATCAGAGAGAGAGAGAGAGAGAGAAACAGACATACAAAGAGAGAGACAGAGAGAGAGAGAGAGTCGTACGAAAACAAACAGATATGTTTTTCTTGGAAAATACATTTAAAAAAGCAAACAGATAATGAATAGATAAGTACATGGATAAATGGCAGGATGGAGATGTAGACCCGGATTTTCACGTGGAGTATCCCGGACTATAAAAAATAACGGCCTGATATTTCATCAGCAGATATTTTACAATCGCGGTTGAAGAAGATGGAGACCTGTGCCATCACCGGCACCCACAGAGTCGCAAAATTTAACTGTGTGCCTCAAGATTAAAGGAGATGGGATGGGGAAGGGTTGGAGGGAAAGGGTGGATGGAAATGGTGGAGGGAAGGTGGGTGGTAAGGGGAGAAAGTTGTGTTGAGAGGTACATTTGTGTTCACTTGACGCAAGAAACGTGGAATGAAGGTGACTACTGGGAGTTGAGGGTAAACTGTAAATACTGATAACGACGATAACTAGCTGCGTTATATAAACTTGGGTCGAAGGGGTGACGGTTGGGGTTTGGGGTAGACTGTAAATAACGATACGATAATAATGATATTAAGTAATTGCGTTATGTAAACTTATGTCAAAGAAGTGACGATTTGGATTCGGGACAGAATATAGATAACGATAATAATAATGATATAACTAATTACGTCATATAAAGTTTTAATGGTGTTATATAAACTTTACCTCCAAGAGGTGTCGGTTGGGATTTTGAGCTGAACATAGATAATGATAAGAATGTTAACAAGTAATTGCGTTATTCAGACTTGTGCCGAAGAAGTGACCACTTGGATTCGGTGCAGAATATAGATAATGATGATATAAATAAGTGATTCCTTTAGGTCGAAAAGGTAACGGCTGGGAGATGGGGCGGACTATACAGAACGATAACAATTTATCACTGGGTTACGTGGTTTAGTGATTCAGACATCTGGCCAGGGCGCGAAAAACCCGTGTTCGAATCACATACAACAGGGATTTTTCTCTCTCCACCTCTCCATATCTTCATTGGTGGTGTATGTGCTCGTCTTTCCGATGAAACGATAAACTGAGGTCCTGTGTGCAGCGCGCACTGACCATATGTTAATGATCCCTCGGCAACAAAGGATGAGTTTGGGCAAACTTCTGTTAAAAAAATCCACATTCATAAATCAACAAAAATACACGCATACACACAATAAAAGGAAAAAAAATGCTTTGCGTTTAAGTGACAAGTAACGCAAACTGATGCTGTAGCTTTTGCGTGTAAGGATTTCTTGGCATATCAGTGGGGATTTTTCACCAACTGTAAATTGAATGAATTTCTTAACGGGGAATATCCTGTTGGAAAGTTTGGTTGAAACTGAGTCTAAAAGTTCCAGTAAACATAATGCGCACACGCACATACACACTCACATACACACACATTAAAGCTGTTTAAGTTTAAAGATTCAAATGAACACACACTGCTCGCACTAACATACACGTACGTGCGTGCGCGCACACGTACACATCACACACACACACACACACACACACACACGCACACGCACACGCACACGCGCACACACACGCACATTACAGTCTTTAAAGACGACATAGAGCAGGGACGGTAAAACGTTGTTTATTAGTATGGTTTGTCCATCGTATTTTGCCGAGTGCGTCAGTCAGGCAGTTCACGAAGTTGAAAGCGGTGAGAGTTTGTTCGCCTGTTTATCTCGTCTGGAAAAATTCATTAATCTTTTAACATTCTTTTTTTTCAAAAGTATCATGCAAGTGACTTGTGTACTGGTCTTGCAAAATCAGGTGATATTTTCTCGATAAAGAGCGGTCTCTTTAAGGTAAGGTAAACAGTTCACACACTTTGATTTGCAATTTTCTTCAAGACTTTGCCGGTGCATAGGGTTTCACGATGGGAAAAAAAAGTGCCAGAAAACTGCTGGCAGATTTGGACGGAGCGCACACGGACCTGTCCGAGTACGACGAAATTTGTTTTGAATGGTCTTTAAACTCACTCAGTTTGCATGTACAGAAAATGAGCCTCCCGTCGGGATACCGGGGACTCTTTCAATATGAATAGTATCCCCCACCTTCTGGAAATTCTGTGCTTTTTGAGTCACTCTTTGTTTGTACCTTGCTGCTTTTCTTTCTGTTGTTTCTTCCTATCATTTTCTGCCTTTCTGGTCCATTCATCTGTATGTGTTCGGTAAAGTCTTATGTACGTTCTCTTAGGATTGATAATTAGGTACGTGTATTAAGTGCATTTTTGGCTCCAGGGAAATGAGATATGCGAAAGCAATTTTAGATAATTCAGGCCCGTTTTTATATATGCTTTACTGTCCATAGTTATTTTTAAATTGTATTCAGGTATGTTTTTTAAATCCCCTGTGCGATAATTTGGACGGAGTGGTCAACGCCAATGGCATCTCCTTAGATTATGTACACAAATGCAATGATATGTGTATTTGATTTTCTTTTCCTTTTCCTGTTGAAGTATTGTGTATATTTTGAAATGTTTATAACCCTGATGTGGCTGTACGCAGTCAGCTGGGCTTTAGACAAAAATAATAACAGAAACTGAGATCTCGCTTGTGCCGTTATTTCGTCTGTTTTCATCGTGGCGATAGGAGTCGACACATTTACGTGCGTCTCACTTTTGTGAAGCGTTTAAGACCTTTATCAGACAAGGCGCTGTACAAAGAGTAATCATTTTTATCACTATTATTATTTTCATAATTTCGCTGAACAAAATATGCTCGAAAGGATTTCAACGAGGTTGTCTTAAAAAAAAACCCCACAAAACAAAAACAAAAAAAATGAGGCAGAAGTCAAAGATGGCGTAAAAGGTGAAGCCGTTAGACCAGAGAAATGTTTCATTTCTACTGGAGTGCAACTATTTTCAGCGTAAGGCCTGTCAGCACGTAATTGCGGTAAGTCACACTTTTTACGTTTTGCACGAATACATTACGTCTTGTCTTTTTAACCCTTCGACTCCCGAACCCTGTCCACTGGCATCCTGCATTGTCAACCACGCTTAGAAAGCAAAAACTTAACCCTTCGATTCCCTCACTGTATCCAGGAAGCTGGTGGATAGGGTGAAGGAATCAAAGGGTTAAGTTTTTGCAGTTGGTGGATGGGGTGTGAGTGTCAAAGGGTTAACTTGAATTGACTTGGCGTTTGTCCCGATAGCGCTTTTGTGTTCGGGCTGGCTGTAAGCAGTATGAAATAAAACGAAGACGTGTCCTCGAAAACATGCTTAAAATAGGAGTTACAGGTGCTCGTATAAACTCTGAAAACGAAGTGCGACGTTTCGATCTCGTACAAGCTTGCTTTTCTTCTTCTTTTCTTTTCTTCTTTTTTTTTTTTTTTTTTACTCCTAGTTTTTGTATTTGGTGTTTGTGATCTTACGCTTGACAAAGGCCAGTTGGCCGAAAATCTGTGCCTGTCTTGTCTGGTTGTATTAAATACGCGTTCTGATTCTTTTTTTTTTTCATATTTTTTTTCTGGTTCCTGTTTGCTTGAACACGGGCAGTCACATTTGTTTTGGATTTTGTTGATAATGTTTGATTTTGGTGACGGATTTATTTGCGAAAAACAAAAGGATTAAGGTTGAAATAAACTAGTATGACAAAATAGCCTATACTGTCACAAGAAACACAAATGCAGAATCACAGAGCAGAAATAGAAACAAATTATCGATTTCAGTATTGATTTGGAACACAACAGCAGAGCTGAAAAATGTAGAGAAAGGTTTGCGTGTGTGTGCATATGTGAGACAAATTAACAATCTCTCTGTCTGTCTCTGCCTTGCCTGTCTGCCTGTCTGTTTGTCTCTCTCTCTATATATACATATGTATATGTATATATACATCATCATCATCATCATCATGATACACCAGTCTATCTATCTATTTATATCTATCTATATGTCTGTCCATCTATCCATCTGTCCATCCATCTGTCCATCCATCTATCTATTTATCTGTCTTATCTATCTGTCTATCTATCTTTCTATCTACATATATGTATATAGATCTATATATTTATAAGTCTATAGATCTCTGTTTCTCTTTAAGCGTAATCGCAAGAACTTGCGTAAAAGTGACATGATTAAAATTGGACGGTTTCCTGCCAGAAAGGTGCATTTGCCTTCTTTATTCCTTTAGCGCTACATCCCTCTGGAAGATTGACTGATTCATGGTTCCGTTTGCCAGATCAGACAATGGATGTGCATTGAAGACTGTATTGGATGCTGGACAGCATCGACTGTGGTTGAACAAACCAGTTCTTGAGTGGCTGTCCTTGGCACACATCCTCAGCACATAAAAGCTGGTAACTGTGGCTGGGTGGTTGCAGCTGCAGCTTTCCTTTTCTCTTTTCTGTCCGACCATAGACGAATTTCATAATAACTCGATTGAGATTGAGGCAACTGGAATCTGGTTTCTACGAAGAATGTTGAGAGTTCCATGGACAGCACAGACAAGACAGTCTTGAAGGAGGCAGACACGAGATGAATATTAGTGTAGAAGGTTAGGTAAAGACAGGCAACATTTACGAGACATTTTATGAGGCAAGAGAAGTTAAAGCAACTAGTCACAACAGGAAAGCCGGAGGGAAAGAGAGGGTAGACCCAGGGAGAAAATATTGGACAGACTTGCAGAGTGGCTGTGGACAGAGAGGTTGGGGGATATACTGGAAGCGACAAGGGGTAGATTCGTATGGAGGGTCATGATCGTCAACGCCATGCGGTAGGGCACATGATGATGATATCAATCGAGTTCATTTTTTCTCTGCAACGGCGATACACAGCGATGTCCCGTGACTTCCCAAGTGTCAACACTGGTACCAGCAGCATTTCAGACGCCCCAGAATGGCAGCAAAGGGCGCCCTGTGGGCCGTGATCTTACGGGGGAGCTTATTGTTGAGGAATTCGTTTTAGGTACGGCCATCCTGCATGCGGCGAACATGTCCAAACAGTTAACTCTCAAAATGATGATACAGGAGACAGGAGACTGAAATGTGTTGTGCATTTGGGTCTTAAAGTTGTGGTGTTTTTGCCCTGATGCTGATCCTGGTTGTAACCAGGGATATACTATAACTTCATTAACCCTTTGACTCCCGCATCCTGTCCACCAGATCCTGCATTGTCAATCGATCTAGCAAAGCAAAAAACAACCTTTGACTACCTCACCCTATCCAACAGCTTCCTGAGGGTTAATTTTTGCAGTCTCCCGTGTTAAGTATAAGTCCCCATCTGGAGAAATTCTGTGCTAGAAATTTCCTGTTTTCTGTCACTCTCTTTGTTTCTTTCTTCTTCCTTTGCTTTCTGTCATTTCGTCCCGTCATTTTCTGCCTTGTTGGTCCATTCATTTGTATGTGTTCGATAAAGTCTTATGTACTTTTTCTTAGGATTGATAATTGGGTATTAAGTGCATTTTTGGCTTTAGGGAGGTGAGATATGCTGAGGCAATTTTAGGTAATTTTTGCCTGTTCTTATATATGTTTTGGTGTCCTTAGGTATGCTTATATTTGTATTTAGGTGTCTTTTTTAAATCCCCTGTGCAATAAATTGGACGGAATGGTCAACGCCGGGGGCATGTCCTTAGATTAAGTGCGCGAATGCATCGACATGTGTACTTAATTTTCTTTTCTTTTCTTTTTCCTGTTCAAGTTTTGTATGTTTCGAAACAGCTTATGGCCCTGATACGGCTCTACGCAGGCAGCTGGGCTTTAAACAACAATAAGTTTTTACAGTCGGTGGATTGGGTGAGGGAGTCAAAGGGTTAATACAGCGGGATGGCCGGGTCTTCAGAAAGCCCTAGACTCAACGTATCATGTCTCGAGTTCAATCTGTGCCCGCAACGTTAAAGTTGACTTGTTCGCTGCCCATCTAAATTAAATACCCAGTCATTTGGTGGTGGGTGTCAAGTATTTGATAGATCCGATTTTACCCTCCCACCCCCTTCCAATTTCCTCCTGCCCATTTCAAGACCTTGCCAGCGTATAGGGTTTTTGCGCAGGGTCAAAGATTTTATCAGGTAATCGTTGGCAGATTTGGATGGAGCGCATGTGGAATTGTCCGATTGCGACGATTCCCTCGTAAAAAGTTTCCAAAACTCCGAAAATAGATTTTACTAGTATGCCTACCCAGTCGCCGTTTTTGCTGTGATTAGCGCAAGGAATTTTAGTGGTGGGTAAAAAGTGAAGACTTGTCCAGTCTACCAGGTCGACATGTGTGCGCCGTTCTTCGTGTAGACACGCATGCAGAACATAAAGACAGTATGGGCTGAAAGATCCTGTAAGTCATGTCAGTGTCTGGTGGCTAATGGAAACGTGAAAACGCCTAACATGCCTAACTGCCGCCCACCCGCAGACTATGCAGCAACACACCGCCCGTACAGCGTGGGACAAAACTATGTGAATACTACATACACTTCGAGAAAAATTGAGATTTGCTGAATCTCCCTTGTATCATTGTTGATAGAATTGTTCCCAAACTTTGCCATAGATTATCGTAATACTTACAACTAGTTAAAGTGTCACTGTGGCTGCCCATGATCGGCTAAGTCGACAGAGACACCAAAACAAGTATAACTCGGAATATTGGTGTATAAAACAGATGAAACATATTAGTTTGAATTAGGGAAAAAGTGTGGTGGCTTAAGATTTAGAATGAAGATATTATCAGTCCATGTGTGTTTGATGCATTGCTTTCATTTGTCAAAACAAAACAAAACAAAACAAAACAAAACCAACACCGCAACACCAAACCCCCACAACCAAACAAAAAACACAACACACACACAACAACACACACAACACACAACACACACACACACACACACACACACACACACACACACACACACACACACACACACACACACACACACACACACACACATCACACATCACACACACACACACACAACACACACACACACACCACACATACACACACACACACACACACACACACACACACACACACACCACAACCGGAACATTGTAGAAGTTAGTGTCAAGAACAGGCCGAAAATAGAAAACCGCCAGACTCCAGTTTTGCTGGAATGCCTTTAGTCTTGTCAATTTCCATTTAAAAAAAAATGAGAATAGGGGGGAGGGGGAGGGAGAGTGAGGGTTGAGGAATCACATGTTTGTCCGTCTGTCTGTCTCTTTCTTCCCCCTTTGTTCGTTCGTTTGCTTTAGTGCTTACTTTTCTTCCTTCTATCGTGTATGCGTATATTGTTAATGCACATATTTGTGTATCATGTCTTTACTGTAAATGTATTTATTAGTATTTTGTATTATGCATTGCGTGTATAGAATTGCAAGGACTAGCTGTGAGACAGATCCACTAAGACCTGATGCTACTATCCTTGAGTATAGTCTTTTCAAGTTTCACGTTAAAAAATCCTCTGTAGGCCTACATTGTTTTGACGTTCTTTCAGTTTAACATTATTTATGATTTGATTTTTATGCCTTTAAGCCAAGAACCTCAAGACGTTGGCAGCATGTGAGGCTTAAGCATAGTTTTCTGCATGATCATTTTGGCGTCTGAGGCGATATTGCACATGGAGTTTATTCCGAGCTCAGAGTCGTTATCTTGAGAAAGTGAAACTGATAGGGACACTGATGTTTATATCCAGTCAACGTTGATGTTAACATCCAGTCAACGTTGATGTTAATATCCAGTCAACGTTGATGTTAATATCCATCAAGATGATGTGATATCCTAGTACAATGTTTGTATACAGTTTTGACGTTATTTTTTAACAGTTATTAAGTTTTGATGTTTAACCAGTCAAACGTTGATGTTTATTCAGCATAGTTTGCATGTTTGCATCAGTATTGCACGTGAGTTATTCCAGTCATGTCGTTATTTAATGAACTGTAACATTGATGTTTATATCCAGTCAACGTTGATGTTTATATCCAGTCAACGTTGATGTTTATATCCAGTCAACGTTGATGTTTGTATCCAGTCAACATTGATGTGATATCCAGTCAATCGTTGATGTTTATATCCAGTCAACGTTGATGTTTAGTATCCAGTCAACTTGATGTGAATATCCAGTCAACGTTGATGTGAATATCCAGTCAACGTTGATGTTAATATCCAGTCAACGTTGATGTTTATATCCAGTCAACGTTGATGTGAATATCCAGTCAACGTTGATGTTAATATCCAGTCAACGTTGCCAAGTGGTTAGTGCTACAGACTACTGATTCAGATCGTGGGTTCGAATCTTCATCAGTCCAACAAAATTGTTATGGGACTCTTCGGCCCTAACCGGCAACCACGCAGAATTGAGTGTGTGCTGTGAACTCACTGGGAAAACTGGAACCAGACACTAGGGTCTCATCCACTTCTCGGATGCATCATTGAGGGTGTTGCTCAAATTTCCTGACCAACACCGCAAGTGTCTGTAGCTCTGGGCCTGGTTGACACCAGAATATCAAAAGTAAGGTAGAGTACGGCCTTGTCACGCGGTTTCAACTCTAGATGGAACTCGTAACGCCATGGTCATCATTCCCGTTATCATAAGATCAGCGGTCGTTATGACATTGTGAAAAGTACTTCAGATTCTTGGCCCTTCACGCCTGAATTTCTTGGTGACTTCATTTTGGGTTTCTTCTTCCGCTTGCATGCCTGAGGTAAATCCGTGTTGGGGTCTTTGGTGTCAGTGGTTCTTGGGGGCTGTCATTGGAAGCTGAGGTGGTGTCTGCTTACCAAGGGGCTTCGCCCGGTCTGGCTTCACAGCTGAGCGATTACTGTCCTAAGTTGGGGGCTGAGTAGGCACTGGTGAATCAGAACAGACAGCGTTTTGAACCACAGTAAAAACGATCCAGCAGCAGTTGCAAGGTGTCGCTCTAGCGGGTGGCCTCGTGGCGGCCTGACATTGCTGACTCCCAACGCCTTTATAAATGGCACTGACATTTCGGTTGAGTGATCTTTAAATTTGATGGTATGTTTAGGAGCCGGCATGAGAAACGTGAGATAACGGTATTAAAGCGGAAATGAACGAGGAAAAACACAAAAAATGCCACCTGACGCTCATACTTCAAAATGGAAGTTTTGTTCTCCAGTGAGATATATTTTGGGTGAAAGCAGAAATGAACTAGGGGAAAAAATGATGCAGCACCTTAAAAAAATCTTGACGTTCTATTTTTCATACTGACATGTTTGTTATCTACTGAAATCTATTCTGAGTGAAAGTGGAAATGAACGATGGGAAGAAACACAAACGAACGAACGAAGAAAGAAAGAAAGAAACAAAAAAAGAACCTAGTGCGTATACTTTCAAATGATATATTTGCTTACCAGGTAAAATACATTCGAGTGATTTATGATTGGACATTAGTTTTACGTTTCCCAAATTGTTCTTATTCCCGTTTGCAAGTGAGAGGAGAAGGGAGAAGGAAAGGGGGGGGGGGGGGGAGAGGAAGATATTAGCCTTGTGCACGAACATTTTGTGCTTGTATGACCAGTATACTAATGTTCTCTTCCTCCCCTCTCTGGTTGTCTTTCTTGTCCTCCCCCGTGGGGTTGCCGGCGGTTCTTTCAGTATTAATAGTAATAGTATCCCCACCTTCTGGAAATTCTGTGCCAGAAATTTCTTTTCTGTCACTCTTTGTTTTTACTTTCTTCCTTTGCTTTCTGTCATTTCTTTCTATCATTTTCTGTCTTGCTGGTCCATTCACCTGTATGTGTTCGATAGTCTTAACTACTTTCTCTTAGGATTGATAATTGGGTACTGTATTAAGTGCAGTTTTGGCTCTAGGCAAACGAGTAGTTAATGCGGAAGTAATTTTAGGTAGTTTATGCCCGTTATTTATTTTATATATGTTTTAGAGTCTTGGTTATGTTGAAATTTGTAATCAAGTATGTTTTTTAAATTCCCTGTGTGGTAACTTGGACGGAGTGGTCAACGTCATGGGCATCTTCTTAGATTACGCACACGTATCGTACACTTTTATTTCTTTCCTTTTTTTCCTGTTGAAGTTTGTGTGTGTTTTGAAACAGTTATAACCGTGATATGGCTCTACGTAATCGGCGGGCTTTAAACAAAAACAACAATAAGAATTGTCTCTTGTCCACCTTCACCCCACCCATCACGTTTGTCTGACATTTTCCCCCTGGCTCGTCCCCAGTATTGGATACAGGCCTGTTAATCTTGCCACGATTCAGTTATCTTGAAATTCCTTTCAGCTGAAAATGATAACTGGTGCAATAAAACACACACACACAACACACACACACACACACACACACACAACACACCACACACACCACACCACCAAACACACAACACAACAGCAACGCAGAGAGAGAGAGAGAGAGAGAGAGAGAGAGAGAGAGAGAGAGAGAGAGAGAATTTAGGCCAGTTTTTATGTATGTTTTAGTGCACTTAGTTATGTGTATACATTTATATTCAGGTTAATTTTTTAACCCCCCCCCCCATGGTGATAAATTGGTCGAAATGGACAACGTCAGGGGCATATCCTTAAATCATGTTCACAGATGAGTTATTGATACATGTACTTAATTTTCATTTGCAATTTTTCAGATAATAATGATAATGATTATGTGTGTTTGAAATAGACATAGCAGTCTGCAGGGCATTAAACATAAACAGCGTCAATAATGAGTATGGTGTTACTTTCTCCAACCGTAAGGTCAGTGTCTTAGACAAAGACCGGAACATGCAAGAACCAGAACGGGAGATACCTCAAACTGAAATCTTTGAAGTGCAGATGGTGCTGAAGCGTACATCCTTGATCGTTCCAAATTGTCTGGAACGTTAAAGGCGGTTTGGGAAATTGTAAGGCGTGACTTCTCTGTGAGCGTAGACGCTGAACCCCAGGGAAATGTTCAGCCGGAAGCAAGGTTACTCCTTGAGGCAACACCCCGTCATGGACAGAGACAGGGGTGTCCGGTTGATGATTTTGTTGGTGGAGTGGTGGCTTTGTGCATAAATTACAAGCACAGGAAGCGACAGGTGTAGGGTTTAACCCTTTGACTCCCGCACCCTGTCCGCCAGATTCCTGCAGGAAGCTGGTGAAAAGGGTGTAGAAGTCAAGAGTTAAGATTTTGTACTCAGTGGATAGGGTGTGGGAGTCAAAGGGTTAATCGCCTAGTTGGGATTCCTTTACGCCCCTTCTTCTCTCTTCTCTTTGAAGTAATGATCTGGGTTATTTCCCGCTGGGCCGTTTGAATCGGACGATAAAGATAAAGTTTCGTGGTAGTTTGTAGGCCTTCCTAGTGAATAGTAAATATGTTTAGAAAGCACGTCACTGGGCGAATTACACTAACAAACATAAGGAAAAGAAACAGAAAAAGAAGACGACGAAGAATGATAATAAATAAGTAGAGATGCACTGTTTGCTGGAGACCGTTCAGAATTTTACAGACAGTTCCTTGCGACAGGCTAGCAAAATACGACACCAACCTGTCTTTGAGAAAGAATGAAATCTGAATCAAAGTGACTGCCGACGTTCAATTAGAAACCAGAAACACAGTGAAAAAAGAGAATGTGTATTTAATTCACAAAACAAAACGGGTGCAAATATTCAACCAACTGACCTTTATCAAGCATACACAAAATGCCAAAATAAAACAAAAGCAAAATATCCCTCCCCCCCCCTTGAAAAGAAAAGAACACAGCAGATACACAAAACTCAGGCCATGCTTTGTGTATTTGTTGTCTTCTGTGTACGTTCGACAAAGAACAGTTGGCCGAAAATGTACACGTGTCCTGCCTTGTGAGATATGTAAAGAAGGAAGCGAAGGACCCACGTAAACATCGTATCACACGTATTGATATCTTCATTTACAAATAATTATTTTTGTTTGAGACCCTCGATAATTCTCATGTCACACGTGCTGATATTTTCATTTACAAACATCTGTTTTTGTTTCTTTCTGTGATAATGAATAATCGGGGGAAAGATTTTAGTTCTTAGAATAATATCTCAGAAGAACTGGGCCTTCTGATGGTTGAAAGAGCTTTTACGGATCGCATTGCTTACCATCTTGGAGGGGTTTAATTTCTGTCAGTTATATTGTCACCTTTACACATGAATCATGATTTTTGCCCCTTACTGTCTCCGTATGCGGAATTCAATTAGATGAATTCTCATACGTAGGGAACTCGTCAGGCTCATGTCTGTTTTTCTCTTGCGTTCTTTCCCTGTTTCTGCCTTTGCCTTTGTCTTGCACATACATTGGCTCGCGCGCATACACGCATACACACACGCGCGTATTTACGTGCAAACACTTACACGCCCATACACACACATCACAGCCACGCTCACAGATTAATAAGGCACACATTACACACATACACACACACATGCACACGCGCGCACACAGACATGCATATACACACGCGCGCGCGCGAGCGCGTATACGTGTACAGACACTCACGCACACACACACACACACATGCTCCGACACAAGAGCATACAATGAACATACAAACACGCCCACAGATTAATCAAAATTCTCTCTCTCTCACATATACACACACAGGCAGATAGGCATGCATGCACACATGCAGGCAGTGAAACAGGCAGGCAGGCAGGCAGGCAGCACAGACAGACAGACAGACAGACAGACGAAGATATATATATATATATATATAGATAGATATATAAATAGACATATAGATGACACAGACAGACAGACAGGTGTATAGACAGACAGAGCGACAGATCTCTTGTCCCATGAGTGACTTAAAGAAATCGTAAACAGACATCTGCTGTTTCACATACGTCCTTGATAGAAGCATGTTTTGAGATGTTTTGTGGAAAAAAAAACCTGGAAAAAAACCGCTTCAGGCACTTCACTTCTCCACGACCTTCCAGGTAATGGGAAATTCTTTACCTTACTTTTTGCCTCGCTGCAGGAGGGAGTTATGGAGGGCCGAGACAGCTTTAATTGATACTGCAGGCCTTAGAGTAAATCGTACTGTCCGCATGAGAGAGGTTCTTAAAAAAAACGGAACAGGGAAGAGAGAGAGAGAGAGAGAGAGAGAGAGAGAGAGAGAGAGAGGAGAGAGAGAGAGAGGTCCAGCCTCTGCAAAAAAAAAAAAAAATCTTTTCCTTTCAAGTTATAGATTCTACGTCATTGTACTTGATTTTGTACACAAGTGTGGTTCGAGTACGGTAAGTATTTGTCTGTAAACAGGTGAGAAATCCTTGAAACATATCGTTAAACACACACACACACACACGCGCGCACGCACGCCACGCGCACGCACGCACGCACGCACGCACGCACACGCACGCACGAGCACGCGCGTGCGTGCACACACACGCAACACGCTCCGTATACAGACACACACACGCGCGCTCAGGTGATGTATATCAGTTCTCATTCTTTCTTAAGTTTTCTTTAGTTTGCGCGCAGAACCATAGCGCTTGATATGACTAACGCAGCAATAGTCTGATAAAACATGTTGACATGCATAGTCTGATATAAACCATGTGTGACATGCAATAGTCTGATATAACATGTGTGACATGCATAGTCTGATATAAACCCTGTGACAGCAATAGTCTGATATATACCATGTGTGACTATGCATAGTCTGATATAACCATGTGTGACATGCAATAGTCTGATATAAACCATGTGTGACATGCATATCTGATATAAACATGTGTGATGCAATAGTGATATAAACCATGTGTGACATGCAATAGTCTGATATAAACCATGTGTGACATGCAATAGTCTGATATAAACCATGTGTGACATGCAATAGTCTGATATAAGCCAGTGTGACATGCATAGTCTGATATAACCATGTGTGACATGCAATAGTCTGATATAAACCATGTGTGACATGTACACCCGTGCGTAAAAGGCCTGGGTTTGATAGGTATGGCTGGCTGTTCCCACATTTTTTTCTTATTTTCCTTTCTTTTAAATCATTGTTAAAATCCAGTCAGGAATTTGATGTCATTTGAAGTCATGTCATGTTATACCTTTATGATACTATTGTTTTCCTTTTCGTGTTTAGTGTCATATCATTTTCATGCCAATGATTCATCGCTGATTTACAAACCTTTAGGCATAACACTTTCAGAAAAATGCAAAGCGTTTAAGGAGCACGTGTTTTGCGTAATATAAATATTTCATTACTATTACGTTTTAAGTAGCGTGCTTCCCAGGATGTTGGCCTTAGAAATCTGTTATCACTGTTTTTGAAAACATCGTAAGCCCTAATATAAGGCACAGGTGGTGCTGAAGTGAACTTTCTGCCAGAAGAGCGGGCAGGAAACCGGCACCTTCTATCAAAATCCTTGATCACTGCAAATGGCCCAGAACCTCAGGAGCCGTTTAGAGAATATCTAAACATAGCTCAGCTGTGAGTGATAGATGAGCACTCTAGCGAAACTGAAAGGGCAGCAGCAGTGAGTACAGTTAACTGCTGCAGCTGGGCTCCCCTTGAGGCCTCGTCATCTTTGACAAACTGGGATGGGGAAATGTTGTCCATCATCTTGGTGGAGAACGGTGGTCCGGTGGTTGGAGTGTCATCTGCGAAAGTGAGAGGGACCCAGGTTTATGTCCAAGTTGGGATTTATCTGCCCCTACGTGCAGTCTCTTCCCGTACCTTCTGTATAAGATCTTGAGTGATGGTCAGGTGCTAGACTAGTGTTGTGTAGTATGCAGTTTTCTTCTTCTTCTTGTTATTTTTCTTTTTTCTTCTTTCTTTCTTTCTTTCTTTCTTTCTTTCTTTCTTTCTTCTTTCTTCTTTCTTTCTTTCTTTCTTTCTTCTTCTTCTTCTTTCTTTCTTTCTTCTTCTTTCTTTCTTTCTTTCTTCTTCTTCTTCTTCTTCTTTCTTTCTTTCTGTCTTTCTTTCTTCTTTCTTCTTATGTAATTGTTCTTTTCTTCTTCTTTTCTACATCTTCTTACTTCTTCTTCTTCTTATGTCTTCTTTCTTCTTCTTCTACTTCTTCTTATGTAACTCTTCTTATTATTATCATGTAACTCTTCTTCTTATTATTATGTAACTCTTCTTCTTCTCTTCTTCATGTAACTCTCTTCTTATTATTAATTATGTAACTCTTCTTCTTCTTCTTCGTCTTATGTAACTCTTCTTCTTATGTAACTCTTCTTCTTCTTCTTATGTAACTCTTCTTCTTATGTAACTCTTCTTCTTATGTAACCTCTTCTTCTTATGTAACACTTCTTCTTCTTTATGTAACTCTTCTTCTTCTTTTTCTTCTTCTTCTTCTTTAACTCCGTGAAAAGTTTTTGGGTGCCGTACTGCAGAACTGTGTACACCAGGTTCTTTCAGGTCTGTCGGTTGTATGCTAACGCCTAGGTCTCAGCAAAAAGTTTAATAGAATGTATGTAGTTGGCGCATGGTAAAATATGTTGATTTCCTCCACTCCCTCCTTTTGTACATATGTTTCATTTATGCATACTAATTTTTTAAACTTGTGATTTGATTGTGATGTAGTGTGTGTGTGTGCTGGTGTGTGCGCGTGTTATTTATATATATATATATATATATATATATATATATATATATATATATATATATATATATCATCATCAGGTGCCCTGCCGCATGGCGTTGGCGACCATGGACTTCCAACCATCTGTATCTCTCGTTGCCCCTAGCATCTCCCCCCACCCTCCTCATCCCCAGCCACTCTGCAAGTCCGTCCAGCATTCTCTCCCTGGGTCTACCTGGTGCTCTTTCCCACCAGCTTTCCCGTTGTGACCAGGTGCTCCAAATCCCCCTTCCTCATAAAATGGCCTATAAATGTTGCCTGTCTTTTCCTAATCTTCCTTATGAGTGATCTACTTGTGTCTGCCTCCATCAAGACTGTCTCGTTTATATATATATATATATATATATATATATATATATATATATATATATATATATATAATATATATTATATATATATATATATATTATATACACACACACATATACATATGTGTGTGTGTGTGTTCGTATGTGTGTATGTGTGCGTGTGTGTGTGTGTATGTGTGTGTGTGTGTGTGTGTGTGTGTGTGTGTGTGTGTGAGTGGGTGTGTGTGTGTGTGTGAGAGAGAGAGAGAGAGAGAGAGAGAGAGAGAGGAAGAGATGGGGTTGGGGGTTTCATGCGCGGAGTCATTGTGCATGCCATGATTATTTGTTGCTGTATTTTGTAGATGAACTGATCTGTTGAGGTGTTTTGTTTTTATACAGTTTATAATGGATTTGTAAATGTAAAATCAGACTGACAGCCAGCGTTATCAGAAACACAGGAAAGTAGAAAGAAAACGCGTATTCCAGAAACAAAAGACAGGCGCAAGGTTTTGGCCAACTGCCTTTAGTCAAGCGTATATAAAAAAACAGAATTAAAGCACAAAACTTTGGAGGAAAAACAGCTGTAAGACTTTTCTGATGATTCAGTGCTGAGCAGAAGAAGCAGCAAGACATCACCTGATGTTTCGTTGAGTAGAAGAAAATTCTCCTGCTCAGCGAAACAGAAGAAACTTCTCCTGCTCAGCGAAATATAAGAAAATTCTCCTGCTCAGCGAAACAGAAGAAACTTCTGCTCAGCGAAATATCAGAAGAAAATTCTCGTGCTCAGCGAAACATCAGAAGAAAATCCTCCTGCTCAGCAAAACGAAGAAAATTCTCCTGCTCAGTGAAACGTCAGGAGAAAATTCTCCTCCTCAGCGAAACGTCAGGAGAAAATTCTCCTGCTCAGCGAAACGTCAGGAGAAAATTCTCCTGCTCAGCAAAACATCAGGGAAGTCTTCTCGCTGTTTCTGTTTTGCTAGCTTACGATTGTGAATTCGCTGTTTGTTGTCTTTTGTGTACGCTTGGTAAAGGCCAGCTGGTCGAACACTTGTACATGTTTTTATTTTATGTGCTAAACTATCATCATGTGCCCTGCCTCATGGCGTTGGCCATCATGGCCCTCCGTACGAATCTGTCCTTTGTCGCTGCAAGTACATCTCCCACCCTCTCTGTCTTCATCCACTGCGCAAGTCCGTCCAGAATTTTCTTCCCTGGGTCTACCTGTAACTCTTTTCCCTACGGTTCTCCTGTTGTGACTAGGTGCACTGATTACTTTTGCCTCATAAAATGTCCAATAAATGTTGCTTGTCTTTTAATGATTTTCTTCATTAATATTCTTCTTGTGTCTGTCTCCTTCAAGACTGCCTCGTTTGTTTTCTTTGCTGTCCATGGAACTCCTAGCATTCTTCTTAGAAACCATATTTCGGTAGCCTCAATTTTGTTCTAACTTTGCATTCTTATTATATTTGCGTGTGTTTCTGAATGATAGATCTGTATTTCAAGTAGACGTGAGAATGATGTAGGAGTGAAATCATATTCTGTAGCCTCAATTTTGTTCTAACTTTGCATTCTTATTATATTTGTGTGTGTTTCTGAATGATAGATCTGTATTTCAAGTAGACGTGAGAATGATGTAGGAGTGAAATCATATTTCTGTAGCCTCAATTTTGTTCTAACTTTGCATTCTTATTATATTTGTGTGTGTTTCTGAATGATAGATCTGTATTTCAAGTAGACGTGAGAATGATGTACGAGTGGTACGAATCCAATGTAGGCACATTTGATTTCCAAATGTGGATACGTAAAGAAGTGTCGGAATTGAACTGAATCATGAATACAGACAAGAGAAACGGGGGCAAATGAAGAGGTGGGTGGTGCCGAATATTGACAATGCCTTCTCCTCTCTGCCGAAACTTTATACAGGGAGTCTGTTGCGGCATAATCGAATGAAATATAGTGCTAACACTCCGAGAAGAATGCTACATCTAGTCTTTAAACAAACTGGAAGGCGAAGAAGCCAAGGGCATTTCTGAACCTTAAAATTTACGAAATCTCTTTGGTCGAAAGCATTTCACAGCATGATCCTGTACATCTGTCTTTACGGGTTGTCTGAAGTTTTTTCTTTTCTATCATGCTAGTGTGTGTGTGTGTGTGTGTGTTTGTAGTGTGTGTGTGAATTGTGTACGTGTGTGTGTAGTGTATGACGTGTGTGTGCGTGCGTGCGTGCGTGTGTGTCAATGTCTGTACGTGTGTGTGTGTTTGTGAGTGTGTGTGTGTATGTGTGTGTACGTGTCTGTGTGTGTGTACGTGTCTGTGTGTGTGTGAGTTTGTGTTTGTGCACGTTTGTGTGTGGGTACGTGTGTGTTTGTGTACGTGTGCGTGTGCGTGTGTACGTGTGTCTGTGTTTGTGTCTGTGTCTGTACGTGTGTGTATGTGTGTCTTTACGTGTTTGTTTGTGTGTATCAAAAATGGGGGATGGGCTGAGATAGTCAAAATGATGGAGATGAAAACTTGTATTAGCGAAAAGTGGTTTATGTTGCATTGCCCTCACATGGGTTTCTGTGACGTCAGTCTATAAGATGTAATATTACAGTTCAGTCATACTTTTTTTTTATATCATAAGGCTAGACATACAAAAGATACGCCAGGTGAAACTCCAGGCCCTTGACAGCGCGTAGGGTCTATTTACAGATATATCGGGTTTATGCCATGATCGTTTTTGGATCTAATCCATGACATGGCACCTACAAGTGGGGGTTATTCCGAGCGTGGAGACGTCATCTCGAGAAACTGAAAAAGAAATTTTATATCGAGAGTACGTGCTTTGAATGACCAAGAGAGAGAGAGGGGGGGGGGGAGGGGGAGAGAAGGAAGGAGAGAGAACGAAGGAGAGAGGGAAGGAGAGAGGGAGGGAGAGAGAGAGAGGAAGGCTGATTGACCATTTTCCAGTGACAGAATACAATACTATTTGCTAGATTTTTCCATAGTCTGCCGTTCTAAAAAATCAAGCCTGCTTGATAAATAAAGCTAAACTAAAACGTGTTAATATTTTAGAAAAAGATGCGCGCGCGCGGTGTGTGTGTGTGTGTGGGGGGGGGGGAACAGAGGGGAGAGAGAGAGAAGACAGAGACAGACATAGATGGACAGAGAGAGAGAGGGAGGGAGAGAGAGAGGGAGGGAGAAAGAGACAGACACAGAGAGAGACCACAACACACCACACACACGCAAACACAGACACACACACACACACGAACACACACACACACACACACACACACACAACACACACACACACACACACACACACACACACACACACCCTCTAATATCACTTATAGTGAAAAGACGTTTAAATCAAGGAACGATCACGCACGCACACACACACACACACACACACACACACACACAACACACACACACACACACACACACCACACACACACTCACACACACACACATACACACACACACCACACACACACACACACACACAGAGATAGAGAGAGATAGAGACAGAGAAAACAGAGAGAGACAAGAGAGACAAGAGAGAGAGAGAGATCAAATCAGATCGAGTTGATTATAGCCCTGCCTACCACTAAGATCGCATCACCACCACAACATCACTTTAAAAATAACTCAAAAGTTTATTACCCCAACATTTAAAAACCAAGCTCTGATTAGTCTTTCAAGTCTAAATTGGAGAGAGAGAAAAGAGAAGAGAGAGAGAGAGAGAGAGAGAGAGAGAGAGAGAGAGAGAGAGAGAGAGAGAGAGAGAGAGAGAGGGTGTATGTATTTGCCGTCTCAACACAGGAGATGAGTAAACCAGTGTTGGCCTGCGTGAGCAGAGACATTAACAAGATAAGGACGAAAAGAAGCCAGGTGAAAAGTAACTTGGTGGTGGGATTTCAGGCGTTATCAGTAACATGCTATCCAGTGACTTGAGTCTGCAGCTTGTGTGTGTGCGTTCGTGCGTTTGTGTGTGTGTGTGGTGTGAGACACACACACACACACACACACACACACACACACACACACACACACACACACACACACACACACACACACACACACACACACACACACACATGCACGAATGTGAATGGCAAGCGTAAACGTACGTGTCCAAACAGTCTGTGGCCCTGTAATTTTACCAATTTTTTCGTATCGACTGTATAGATACGTGTGTCTGATCTGTATATCGTCTGTCTGCATTTCTAAGGCAAAATAATGATGTGTTAGCAATATTTCATTTCCTCAGCTATTTCTGGATGAATCTTTACCAAATATGGGCCACAAGTGTGGACCGCTGAGAAGTCAGTAATACGTATGTTTGAAGGGCAAGACGAAAAGATCAAAATTACACGAACTTGGAAAAAAAACAAAAAAAAAACAAAAACAAAAAACCAACAACAACCGAAACAAAACCAAAGAAAGGAAAGAAAAGAAATCGAACAAAATAAAAGTTCACAAAATAAGCATTTTTAAGGAAGATATATGAACTGCACGTTTTGGGGAGAAGTTCTGACAGTATATAAAAAACTGTCTTTACTGTTGTGGTGCACGTCACCGGAAGATTTTCAAGGTCACACTGACCTTGACAAGTACAAAATCTGGATTATGTGTAATTGTAATGAAGGCATTGTTAAAGGGCTTGACCATCTTATCTTCTTCTTAAATTAATTAAGAACAGAGAATTTCAAACATGTGACATGTGTCACAATCGTTGCCATATTGCCTGGATGTCGGTTCTGTCGACTGTCTTTATTTCTGATTGCAAAAATGGATTAGAAACAAGATTAATTTGCTGGTTGTGATTGGAGTGGGGTGGGGGGTGGGGGTGAAGATATGCCAGTGTCTCACAGAGATTTTTTAATCACTGTGCCTGCCAATGTAGGGGATGATAAAAACGATTGCGCGCATAATTATTTTAATCCTGTCCTTCTTTTGGTGTCATTCCTGTCTTCATGTCGCAATACATCGAGCGATGAATGTCTGTCTTTTTCCCCCCAGCATCTTGTTATTTTTTATTGTTGTTTAAAACCTATCCGACTGCGTAGAGCCATGTGAGGGCTATAACCGCTTCAAAACATACAAAACTTCAACAGGAAAAAAAAAAAGAAAGAAAATGAAGCACACATATCAATGCATTCGCGCACACAGTCCAAGGACACCCCCCCCCCCCCCCCCGGCGCTGACCACTTCGTCCAATTTATCGCATGCTCTCGTTTCTTGGTAACCGCTAGAGAGCGGGGATTGAATGGAGGGCTGGTTTCCCTATGAAATGTACCTGTGGTTACAGGTGTACATGTACCTGCTTGATGTGTAGCAGGATATTCACTATTAAAACCAACCAACCAACCAACCAACCAACCAAACGAACAAACGAACGAACGAACGAGCATCTGCTTTGATTAAGATGTATTTTGGTTCAACAAATCTGATATCGCCATCGCCCTTGATATAAGATACCAGCTGAATCTTAACTGTTACCAACATCAGAAAAACCGGGTCTGTTGCAAAACCGTTCTTGAAAACAGATTGGCATGTTAGCCTTGAAACCTAAAGTCACTGAATTAGATCTAGTAAAAGACCAAAAACGTCTAAACACCAGACAACATCTAAATAGCAGGGCGGCGGTGGAAGTCTAACTGAAGCCTTTCATGCACACGTGGTACTGAAGTGAGCTCCCCGCGAGGAGAACGGCAGGGTAATGGTTATTCTCGTCGCTGATCCTTCTCCACACTAAATTGTCTGGACTGTCAGGGGTACCTTGACAAATCTGTAAAACATGGGAGCTGTGAGAGTGATAGATCAACGCTGTACCAAAGGGTAACAGGAGGAGTAAGAAGGGCTGTTTTGGACTTATCTTCAGGCATTGTCGTATGATGGTAAATTATGGCGTGGAGTTTGAACTCTTTTACAGGAAAATGACAGTCGTGGTTACCATACGTGGAAACTGAGGTGTGGTGATGCGATCTTATGTTTTTGTAACATTAAATACCTGATGTCATTTTATCCGTGTATATTTAACTTTTTTTTGAACGATTGCGTTCTGTAAATATTTATACGTTTCCTGGAAAAAAATAGTGATGATTTCCATGTGAAGTTTGTATTTTGTGATGTGTTTGTAACTATGCTTTGCTAATGATACATGTGTGTGTTCTTTCTTTAAAATGAATAAAAGAAAACAAATCTGAGAAAAACAGTTTTGATAGAGTGGGAAGGGTGACAAACTTTGTTCATGATCCAGTTCTTAGAATAAGTGGCTCAGTGGTCCAAATACCAGTGCCTCGGGTTCATTCTCAACCCGGAGTAGAGGAAAGTGGTCTCTTCGTTGTCCATCTTAATACTTCAGTCATTCTGGTGGTGTCAACGTTGGCTTTCCCAGGTTTCCCTCCCAACCTGCCCGCTTTCGTTTCAAGATCCTGCTTGCACTTAGGGTTTTGTGCAGGCCCCAAGGAGTCTGCCAGATCAGTGCTAAGACACGTGTGTGTAGCACAGAAGTTATTGTTCGAGAGTGTGGAATCCCTCTTTTGAACAAAGTGAAGACACAGGTGACCACCTAAAATAGAATTTGAAAAAGTCCAAGGTTTGACCCAAAGTTCAGGTCTTGTTTTCTTTCTTTCCCCTCTACTTCCTTGTGAGCTGCGTTTGGTTTGGTTGCTGGTCTTTTAGATGGGCAGAGGCCTGGATGGCGCAGAGCTAGAGAACGGAGTGGTCAGTGCCAGGGGCATCTCCTTAGATTATGTGCGCGGATGCATTGATACGTGAACTTAATTTTCTTTTCTTTTTTTTTCCTGTTGAAGTTTTGCATGTTTTGATGCGGTTATAGCCCTGATATGGCTCTACGCAGTCGGCTGGGGTTTAAACAACAATAACAATATCACTCGCCTTCCAGTCTGCCTACACGAGTTTCTACTGGTGCGAATCATTCCCGTGGAACTTTAGTATGTACGTGCAGCATTTAGTCTACCCACCTGTGAATGGGTACCTGATCTTCTTCACAGTTAGGATAAAATAAAGCAGCGAGGGAGAGGAGATGGGGACATATCTCAAATTGCTGGCCCCCGAGAGAAGTTGGTCTCCACTACCTCACTCCCCTGGGGTTATGGGACAACGTTTACGTTTTATAAAGGACGACAACTGAGGTCTGTATGCAGCGTATACTTTGTGAACGCAAGGGGGAAATCCTGTTAAAAAGAAAAGGCCACTTTTTAGTGATCTCGGTTGCATACATAGTCATGGAGCCCCCTCCGTGTCTTTTCTGTCTTTCTTCATTAGGGAAAAAATTGAAAATGCTTCACATACCCGCCTTCACTGATCCTTTTTAACTTTTCTTTCTTTCTTTCTTTTTTTTTTTTTTTTAAACATTACAAGACTTTCTTTAATATTTCCGCTGTCAAATGTAACCTTTTTGTAACATTGTAACCTTTTTCAACATTCTAAAATTTGTACTTAAAATTTGATCTGTCGACTGTTTCTCCATAAAATGGCGCTTGCGCATTTAGTAGTACTTCATGAAATTATGTATGTATTAACATTATGTTGAACGTACGAGTTTATATCTTTTTTTTTAGTGTAAACAATATATATGGTATGTCTTGTCAACATAATTAAAAGTACTGAAAAACAGAAAATCGTCATCGACAAGCTAAGAAAATACAATACCTATGTACTGTGTGTGTGTGTGTGTGTGTGTGTGTGTGTGTGTGTGTGTGTGTGTGTGTTGCTTGATTTAACGTCTTTTCACTATAAGTGATATTAGTGATGTGTGTGTGTGTGTGTGTGTGTGTGTGTGTGTGTGTGCGTGTGTGTGCGTGTGTGTGCGTGTGTGTGTGTGTGTGTGTGTGTGCGTGTGTGTGTGTGTGTGTTTCATTTATCCTCCGACGCCAGTATTCATATCATTTTGCCCGTGCGATATGTTGCTGGATATTCTGCATACCCCCGTCTTTTGTGGGCATGCACGCGGGTATTCTTCACGTTTCCATAAGCCAGTGGACACTGACGCGACTTCCAGGTTCTTCAATAGCATACTTGATGTTCTGCGTGGTACACACAAGAAAGGAATTTAGACGCAGGTCTGCATACACGTTGACCTGGGAGATGGGAAGAATCTCCATCCTTTACCCATCAGGTGGAAGTGTCCAGACAGGTCAAATCAAGGCCAGGCTGTATATTTAGATATCTCAGTGTGAAGGCTCTGATGGAACTCCAGATCTTTTGATTGAAAGTCTGATGTCTTATCCCCTTGATCCCCCGCAGGTCAGTATACAGACCTAATATGGTCAGGTCTCTGAGAAACACTGGAGAAAAGAAAAAAATGGAGAGCTTTCTAATTCTTCGATACTACAAACAACCATGAAAGCTTTCTGGAAAATACGGGGATGTGCAGCATAATTCTTTCTTAATGTAATCGTAACAGACGTCTGCAAGTTAAATTACATCCCCCCCCCCCCCCATCAAGTTCCAAATATAAATACCGTTGGGAGCGAGAAAAATGGGAAGAGGGAGGCAAGCCTAAACATTCACCCGCTCACTGGAGCAAGATTAACTGAATGTCGGTCTGTGCGAGGGATGACACTGCCAAGATAAGGATTCAGGAGGCCAGGTGAAAAATTGGTTGTTGATAGAGTTTCAGGTGTTATCAGTATCATTCTGTCCAGCTGATTTAGTCCTTCTCTCTGTCTGCATTTGTCGCTGTCTCCCTCCCTCTGTCTTTGTCTTTCTCTCTCTGTATGTCTCCTTTACTCACTCAATGTCTGTCTCACTGTCTCTGTCTGTCTCTTGCACGCACACACACACACACACACAACACACACACACACACCACACACACACACACACACACACACACACTCACTCACTCACTCACTCACTCACTCACTCACTCACTCACTCACTCACTCACTCACACACACACACACTCTCTCTCTCTCTCTCGCTCTCTCTCTCTTTCTCTTATTCACTCTTTCTCAGTCTCTTTGACTTATTTCATTCTCTCTCTCTCTCTCTCTCTCTCTGCGCCTCACTCCCCGTTTCGCTCTCTCTGTGCCTCTTTCTGTTTCTCCCTGTCTCACTAGCACTCTTACTCTCTCCGTCTCTGTGTTGTTCTCTCTGTCTGTCTCTCTGTCTGTGTCTCTGTCTGTCTGTCTGTCTGTCTCTCTCTCTCTGTGTCTCTCTCTCTCTCTCTCTCTCTGAGAGTAGAGAGAGAGAGGACACTCATTCTCTCATTCACTCGTTTACTCTCACTATGTAATGATTTAGTTATGGTTTCCTTCCTGCTAGGCGTGGAAGGGAAGAGACACTTTCACTCGGTCTGGCTCCGCTACTGAACGACTTCTGTCGTTGGTAGGGGCTTAGCAGGCAGTATCATGGTAAGTTAGATCAGAACAGGCATTGTTCAACTCCACCGAAGTGATCCAACGGCAGTGCAGGACCTCCTTTTGTGGGTGATCCTGTGGCGGTTTGACATATTTGCTCCCATGGGCTTTCCAACGCTGAGTGTTCGACGTAATGAACCAGAGGTTCTGTGTTGTGAAGGAAGAAAAATCGGAGTGGGATCAGTGCTGCTAAGGCGGTGCAAAAGTTGGGGCAGGGGAAGAAAAAGAGAACTTTTCAAACATTTGTGGTTTTCCCCGTATTCATCAGTGGCGAAGCGTGTGCATTGGCAGTTACGATGACTTGCTTAGTTTATCGTGGCAGAACCAGACTAACATCAAACTTAATGAAATAACTACCAGCGTTCAAGCAAACATAAACCAGAAACATACAAAAATGGAACAGGACACATATTCAATTTAAAAGACAAAGACAAGCACAAATTTTCGGGTGGCTGGCCTTTGTCAGGTGTACACAAAAGACAGCGGTGAACAAACACACAAACACACAACACCTACGTAAAAAACAAACAAACAAAGAACAGCAATGAACAAACACAAAACGTACATATAAAACAAAGAACAGCAATGAACAAACACAAAAGTTGTATATAAAATAAAGAACAGCAATGAACAAACACAAAACGTACATATAAAACAAAGAACAGCAATGAACAAACACAAAACTTACATATAAAACAAAGAACAGCAATGAACAAACACAAAACTTACAAATAAAAAAAAAACAGCAATGAACAAACACAACACGTAAAAAAACAAGACAGCAATGAACAAACACACAAAACTTCTGTAAAAAACAGAAAACAACAACGAACAAAAACACAACATTTACGTAAAAAACGAAAGACATCAACGAACAAACACACAACACTTACGTAAAAAACAAAAGCCAACAACGCACAACACATAAAAACAAGACATCAATGAACAAATACACAACACACACACACACACACACACACACACACACACACACACACACACACACACACACACACACACACACACACACACACACACACAACCCAGCTGCAAGACTTACCTGATGTTTCATTGAGCAAGAGAAAACGGCTCAAGATGTTCCCTGTTGTCTACCATGCATGTAAACCTGTCTGACATTGCGCACCTGGTTTTATCTCCCCGCAGTCTGTACTTTGACCGCATCTGATGTGAGCACTGCAGGCACACCCAGCTCTTGAGTGCTCTGCTGCCTGCTTCCCACTCCATTCTACCACATGACATCTTGCTTCCTGTTCTCTCTGTCTCTGTCTTAGTCTCTCTTACTGCAGAAAATGAAGACTGATCTTCAGAGTTATGTAATCAAGGGAACTCTCTCTGCCTCTGTCTGTCTCTTCCTCCCTCCCTCCCCCGCCCTCTCGCTCTCTCTCTCTCTATCCGTTTTTCTTACTGTCGGTCTAAGATTCACTTTCTCTCTGTCCGTCTGTGTCTC
>CM060309.1:87434440-87436940 GCA_030674185.1 Monoplex corrugatus
TCATCTGGTTTACCCTCACTTTTTGTTCAGAACTGAACAAGTCCACCAAAGTGTCAGATGCCAGGAGCACACCTCTCAGGCCCTGCTTGCCAATTAAGTATCGTAGAGTGGTTGGGATATAAACGGTTAATGGAAGTTAAGTGTCGTGGAAATGGATGGGACATAAACGGTTATATAGTATGCAAATGAGTACTGGTGTATAAGTGGATAAAAAGCCCGTGAATGACGGAGATGTAAGTGGCTGAATACCAAAGTGTATAGTACCTACAGTAGGTACTATACTCTTTGTGATACCAAGAGAGAGCTGACTGAGGACCATGATGTGCATGACTAAAACCAGAACCCACAAAATGACTATGGACACTTACTGAGTTATTAGCTAAACGAGACAGTTGTACTGCTGAGGGGCAGTGGTCTTTGTCAGTGAGAGCACTTGTCTAACGGATGTGCTGGTCAAGTGGGTAAGCGTAGGAGTGTCAAATCGGAAGGTCCTGTGTTCGATCCGCCTAAAACACCTCCGCCTGGTGGAGGTAAAGGGTGGAGATTTTTGTGGTCTCTCGGGTCTATGTGTGCAGATCTGTTAGTGCCTAAACCCCCTTGGTGTGTGGAAATGATTTTGCGATCTCCCAGGTCATCATGAGTGCAGACTTGCCAGTTTCTAACGCTCCCTTCGTGTGTGTACTGCACTTTAAAAACCCTGTGAGTCATAGCAGTGTCTAGTGGCTTATGGAAACGTGGAAATATCCGACAATAACGTCGTTCAAGATGCAAACTGTGCAGAATCTTAGTGGACTGTGCTCAGCTCGCCTAGCAGTTGAAGTTCTCCGTGCTCCACTTGAAATTCTGATCGTGTGTAATCAGCAATGAGTTCAACTTAGGTTGGAGAACAGAGCTGTACAAAAACATGAATGAATGATGATGATTGATGATGATGATGATGATGATGATGATGATGATGATGATGATGATGATGATAACGGCAACAACAGTTGGTATTGTCCCGTAACAGAGGTACTTGCTATATAGCCGTGATTGCTTTTAAAAAAATTTTTTTTGAAACTTCCATCACGTTGTATTTGTGATGCAGCCCATATAGAATTACCCGATTGCTGTAATGCATGTCTTGACCAGAATAACGTACAATTTTCACTCTTTGCACGTTAAAGATCACAACTTTCCATGTTGGACATATGCTTAGAGAAATTGTGGGAGCTACACCAGTCTGCCATCATATTCACCGGCAGAGAATTCATGGTTTGGTTATCTGACTAGAATGCAACTTCATCAGCTGGCTCGACAAGCATACAACACAAAAATATCTCGAGTTTAAGCGAGAGGCAAATCAAGGAAGGAGGACCTGGATCGACGGTATGAAGGCGACTTTGAAGTCATACGGCATTTTGCCTTGCCATGCTTTCCTGCTCGCTGCTCTACGGTGGAGCGAGTGAACAGAAAGAAGAAGAAGAAGAAGGAGGAGGAGAAGGAGGAGAAGGAGGAGAAGAAGAGAAGAAGAAGAAGAAGAAGTAATACTATTATTGAATTATCTACATCACTCGGCAAAGGCCACGTGTCAGCAAGTATTTGCATGTGTTTTCTCCATTGATTAGACGTTAAAAAAAATCGTCAGTACAGTGCTAATTGTCGTGTCAAAAGCATGCTTATTGTTCTTTACACGAAACACATAACAACAAACAATGAAACAGGAAACGAAGACAAGTATTGGGAACACTTATCACACATAAAAAAGGAAAGTATAATCGTACAAATAAACACTACATGTCTTCAAACACTGACACACGCACACGCGCGCGCACACATAAATACACACACATGCACATGCACATAGCGCACACGCAGGCATATACACAGAGGATGAAGAGTAAGGATGCACTCAGTCTGTTAGGCGTGTGACTGTTATCCACGTCTCATCCTTTGTTTCACATACACGTAAGCAGTCGTGCTCATAAACACGTACACACACATGTATGCACACACGCGTGCGCTTATACATACACACCGCGCGCGTGTGCGCTCACGCACACACGCACACACACATACTACGATGAGCTAAGGTACAGCCAGCTTGTTAGGGGCCTTAGATTTATAATGACCCATTCAAGTTTACAAAATACATGCGTTTTATTATATTTAGGGGTCTGGTTTGTTTAATGCTATCATGGTTTCACACTATGCTTTTAGAGGTAGTCCTGGAAATTAGCAAGAATTTCAGTTCACAGCCTTCCTGGTTTAACGTTTTCTTTGAATTTTCTAATGAGCATTTAAAAAGCCCTTCTTGTTATGGTCATTGTTCTGGCGATGCTAATGAGCACTTTAGCAAGGTACACAAGATATGGCCCCCTCTATTTTTCTTGGCATTTTGAGTTTCTGGGAAATGTCTGACGTGAACACGGATGTGCGTATATTCCCGGATGCTTGACATTAACAAACAGTGCAGGAAGTAACATTTAAGAGATTAGGATAATGATTTGTTTGGTTAGAC
>CM060309.1:87441940-87466940 GCA_030674185.1 Monoplex corrugatus
AAATACAATATATTGGTCTTATGTTCAAGATTGACATAGTCTTTTATTCTTGAACTGACCAAACACACACACATAGTCTTTTATTCTTGAACTGACCAAACGCACACACATAGACAAGACAGAGCATATACAGGGTTGCTTCCAAGGCATATAGGTAATACCAAAGAAATAAGGCTTTGTAGAAAACATAGATGAATGGGCCAGCAAGGCAGACAATGGTAAGAAAAGATGATAGAAAGTGAAAGAACAGAGGAGAAACAAAGTGACAGAAAGTGGAAATTTCTAGCACTGAGGTTGAAGAAGGTGGGGATAAATATTTACACTGAAAGAACCCCCGGCATCCCCATAGGCATGTTGTATGACCGTACGCCTTAACAATTCAGTGAACATTGCTGACACAATATGCATGAATAACAGGAACAAGACATCTGTACTACAAGACATGAAACACTTACAGCTGATTGGCTGGTAAAAATTTATCGTCTTTTTAACGGTGGTTACCGAAGTACCGGGTAGAGAGAGAGAGAGAGAGAGAGAGAGAGAGAGAGAGAGAGAGAGAGAGAGAGAGAGAGAGAGAGAGAGAGAGAGAGTGTTTAAATGCCTGCCTACAAAAAAGAAAAGGTGAGGTCTTACCACCTTGCTCCCCAAAAAAACTCTTACCTTGTGTTGAAAACATTCATCTTGCCTGTGTCTGTTTAAAGCATTCACAGTGCAAAAAATACTATCAAGGGAGGGGGGGGGGGGGGGAGGAGAGAGAGAGAGAGAGATGTTATTTGATTTGATTAGATCTTTTCAGACGGTATTAGAAAGTTCAGATGGCTTTTTCATATCTTACACGATAAATGCCATGTGACCGAAAATAGCCCTGTTGGCAAGGTCTTGAAGAAAGAGATAGATATGGGAAAGACTTTGTGTGTGTGTGTGTGTGTGTGTGTGTGTGTGTGTGTGTGTGTGTGTGTGTGTGTGTGTGTGTGTGTGTGTGTGTGTGTGTGTGTGTGTGTGTGTGTGCGTTCGTTCGTTCGTTCGTTCGTTCGTTCTTTGATTTAACGTCTTTTCACTATTAGTGATATTAGACGGAGTGTGTGTGTGTGTGTGTGTGTGTGTGTGTGTGTGTGTGTGTGTGTGTGTGTGTGTGTGTGTGTGTGTGTGTGAGAGAGAGAGAGAGAGAGAGAGAGAAGTGGGGTGTTGTGTGTGTGTGAGAGAGAGAGAGACGGAGGGGGAAGAGAGAGAGGGAGGGGGTTGTCTTCCACAATGCCGACCTCCAAAAACGATGAGGTCATGCCAACTTGCTTTGCAACGATCTCAGCGTGTATGGAAATCTTCATCTTGGCTGTCTCGGTCAGCATTCGTAGCATAAAGTGTACAACTAATAGAGAGAGAATACGAATACGAAATGTTTTAATGTGTTAGGCCTTTACACCCATTCACATAGGACACATGGGGGTTGGGGATGTGATATGAAACAACCAATGGAAAATAACATTAACAACAAATCACTCAATAATTCTTCGTGACATGGAAATCCCGGTCACGGTACCGAACAGTTCAATGTTATGTACAGGATAATGTTGATTTTACTGACTGATCACCGACCGATCAACGCCATCGTTTTCACGGTCAATGACAATATTGCTATAGACTGTCTTTAAGGTGGATTCCGATGATGATTTTCACGATGACCATCACTGGTGCTGGAGGTGACATTGGTACTCTGACGGACAGAGGCAAGGAGTGTATCCATACTTTTAGCCATAGCATAAGAGAGAGAGAGAGAGAGAGAGAGAGAGAGAGAGAGAGAGAGAGAGAGAGAGAGAGAGAGAGAGATGGTTTGTTTTTAGACGGTTTTACAACGTTCTAAAAACTTATGTCCTACGCTATAAATGCCATGTGACGGAAAGGTACTTCTAAATCACGGTAAATGCCATAAGTCTGCTTGTAGGGTCTTGAAGAACGGAGGGGAGGACAGAGAGAGAGAGAGGGAGAGGATGGATGGTGAAGGAAAACTACGTCAGCGATGCTATTAGATAAGCAACTTAGTCCTTTCAGTCGACCAGATGTTGTACAAGGAATGTTCCCTGCTCTTCTGGTGCATCTGCTCTAGAAGCAAACCTTTCTACTTTCTCCTGCTACTGGTCTGTCTGTCTGTCTGTCTGTCTGTCTCTCTCTCTCTCTCTCTCTCTCTCTCTCTCTCTCTCTCTGTGTCTACATGTATATTTCTTACACACATGAAAGCATGTACGCATGAGTGTTCACTTACACATAGACACATACGCACATACACATATTTTGCAAAACTAAAAATAATATCGGTAGCTCTCTCTCTCTTCCCTCCCTTGTTAGGACACAAAGACACACAGAGGCGCACACGCTCTCTCTGTGTCATTACTTTACCCAGCTGAAGACCCATATGTCGAAACCGTAGGTCCCTCCGTGGGGATACCGGGGGCTCTTTCAGTATAAATAGTATCTCCACCTTCTGGAAATTCCGTGCTTGAAATTTCCTTTTTTCTGTCACTCTCTTTGTTTCTGCCTTGTTCCTTTGCTTTATGTCATTCTACGTATCATTTTCTGCCTTAACGGTCCATTCATCTGTATGTGTTCGATAAAGTCTTCTAGGGGTTGAAAATTGGGTATATGTATTAAGTGCATTTTTGGCTCTACGGGGGTGAGATATGCGGAAGCAATTTTAGGTGACTTATGCCTGTTTTTGTATATGTTTTGGTGTCCTTAGGTATGCTTATATTTGTATTCAGGTGTGTTTTTAAAATCCCCTGTGCGATAAATTAGACGGAGTGGTCAGCGCCAGGGGCTTGTCCCTAGATTATGTGTGCGAATGTATTGATACGAGTACTTTTTTCATTTACTTTTCTTTTTTTCCTTCCCTTTTGAAGTGTTTTATGTTATGATGCAGTTATAGTCCTCATATGGCTCTATGCAGTCGGCTGGGCTTTAAACAACAATAACAGTAGAAACCATAGGTATTTCATGTATTTCTCAGTTATTGTAAAAAGAATTGCAGTCCTAAGGCGGGCACATACATTTCTTTTACAGACCTGTTCCTCACCTCACCAGCGGTCATTCTTTTTCTCACACTTACTAGACGCTTTCCAAACTTTCCCCTGACCTGTAGGAAAGCTTGATTCCAGAAGTGTTGTTACTCTGCTGATGACTATCGTTGGTGCCTAATTATGATCACCTGTAGCTACCTACTGATGGCCACCTGTTGCTAGGGCCAGGTCTAGCAGGTCGGGTTTCTACAACCAAGCTCTATAGGATGACCGGTCGCCATGGTGCTGTGGTTAGCGCAAGGGATACCGATTAGGAAGTTGGGGTTTGAGTTCCGTTGATCCTATCAAAATCTATGGGATTTGTTTTGGCCCCAACCGGCACCTACCCGGGGCTGAGCGTGCTGCGGGCTCGTAGGGATGACTAGGACCCCACAGTCGAGTCTCAACCACATCACTGATGCGTTAGAAAAGGTGTTGCTCAAATCTCCTGACCACCACTGAAAGTTTGTTTCGTTCGGGCCTGATTGATGTCGGGATACATGTATAATGATAGCGTATAGTATAGCCATGTCATGCGGTCTCCATTTGCATTAGTCCTAGATAGAACTCTATAGCATCATGCTTATCTTCCTCATCATCGTCGTCGTCGTCGTCGTCGTCGTCGTCATCATCATCATCACCACATTGTAAAATTTTCCCAGCTTCTGAGGCAATAAAACTGGCGTAGAAACTGGGACACACACACCACACACACACACACACACACACACACACACACACACACACACACACACACACACACACACACACACACACACACACACACACACACACACACACAGAGCACAAATCAAACTGCATAAGGGCCATGATCCATTGAAAATATGTTTCTTTAAACGTCTGTTATGTGATTTTCAAGAATTTCCCAGTTATAATCTTATACATTTAGTCTTAAAGAATAGTCGTGTGCTTGATTTTTAAGTATTGTCTTTTCACTTGAAATTGGAAATGTTTCTTAACTTGGTGTTAGCCCTGATGTAGCTCCAGTGGGCTCTAAGCAATATGAAGTTTTACTCCTGGCACACCGGTCTGCAGCTTTTGTGGCATCCAGTCTGTGACGGCGTCTTATGAGTAAGTCCTGCTGGCAAGACGGTGATTTTGTTGCTTAGGAATGACACTTCATTCTGTTTCAAGTTTGAGTTCCTACAGCTGGTTCCAAGACGGTTGTGGAAGCTGTTTGTCGATATGATGGACAAATCACCATATTCATTAGCCTGTCCATCATTTTGGTGGTGTCAGCTTAGTTGTTGATAGGTCCTTCCCACTGACAACCCCTCCCCCAGCCCCTACATTTTAAGACCTTGCAGACGCGTAGGTTTTTTTTTGCGCAGGCTCAGGAGTCTTCCAGAAAATTGCTGAAGGATTTAGATGGAGTACATATAGAAATTGTCCGAGTGCATTGAAACCCTCTTGAACAAACTCAAGTCTCCACTGAACATGCCCTTAAATTTGTGCTACTGATAGTAACTGTTATGTAGTGCTGTCCTTATGGTTTTGTTGATGTTTCTCTCTCTGTCTTTCTCGCTCTCTTACCCCTCTCTGTCTCGTGCACGTAAGCACAAAGAGAGGAGGGAGGGAGGGGAGGGAGAGATTCCCTCCCCTCCCTCCTCTGTGCGCACGTGCACGCGTGTGTGAATAAGAGAGCTGGGCAGGGAGAGGGATGGAGCAGACACCAAATAATCAAGGAAATTGTCACTCACACTGGGAAAAAAAAAAATTTCAGTAACAATAAATCTTTGCTTCTGTCTGTCTGTCTCTTACTCTTGTCACTGTCTGTCTGTCTGTCTGTCTGTTCCTGTCTCACATTCTCTCTCCCTGTCTGTGCTATGAAACAAGAAATCACAGTATCAAGTTCAAAGAATTTTGTGTCTTCTGAAAGAGGACATACGATTTTCAGGTTGATTTAATACTCAGTTTGACTTGGTCGTGACCTTTTGCACGCGGAAGCAACAACGTAAATAAAGATATTCTAACATGCCATTGGCTGACCTGATGAAAATGAAAATCGTTAAGCATGTAAAGTCGTTAGCATGCGAACTGAGTTATTAAAACTGCACGCAACGATCACAAACATTAAATGGTTAAGTGATAGTAACAATATCCCTTTTCCTGATAAAGTACGATATCCCCTTTTCCTAGTAAAGTAATATATCCCCTTTTCTTGATAAAGTAATACATTCCCCCTTTCCTAATAAAGTAATATATTCCCCCTTTCCTGATAAAGTATTATATTCCCCCTTTCCTGATAAAGTAATATATTCCCCCTTTCCTGATAAAGTTATATATTCCCCCTGTCCTGATAAAGTAATATATTCCCCCTTTCCTGATAAAGTAATATATTCCCCCTTTCCTGATAAAGTAATATATTCCCCCTTTCCTGATAAAGTAGTATATTCCCCCTTTCCTGATAAAGTAATATATTCCCCCTTTCCTGATAAAGTAATATATTTCCCTTTTTTCGGATAAAGTAATATATTCCCCCTTTCCTGATAAAGTAATATATTCCCCCTTTCCTGATAAAGTAATATATTCCCCCTTTCCTGATAAAGTAATACATTCCCCATTTCCTGATAAAGTAATATATTCCCCCTTTCCTGATAAAGTAATATATTCCCCCTTTCCTGATAAAGTAATATATTCCCCTTTTTCGGATAAAGTAATAATTACATAAACCGACAGACGAACTATTAAGTGTTCTGATTTTTCTCGCATGTGTGTAAGCGCAGTGCTTTCCAAACACTGTGCAGGAAGTATGTTGCTGCATGCACAGTCGTACACTCCATCTTTGGTGGGCGTGCAAGCTGGGTGTTTTCATATTTCTACAAGCCACCAGACTCTGACGTGACTTAAAGGACATCTAACGTGCATATTTGTTGTCCTGCGTGTGCATACACACGAAAAGGGTTTAGACGTTGGCAAGTCTGTACGCATGTTGATCAGGGAGTCCGGAAAAATCTTCACCGTTCACCCACCAAGTGGGGGGGTGGGGTGGGGTGGGGGGTGGGGGGCGTGGTACTGTACTCAGGCGAGTACTCACCCTGATCTTCCAACTGAAAGTATGACATCTTAGCCACTTGACTATCGCCCACGTCAAAGATGTGTGATGATGGAGAAGGAAAGCTGCCGTTATAGATATCATGATATGGAAGCTGTATGGTCTAAAGCCCACCACGTCATACAGGGAATGCTTCTTGCTGCTTGAAACACTCTCGTGCCTGCTCTTGGGGAAAACATTTCTTTATCTCGCTACGTGTGTATGCAACTGTCTATCTCTCTGCCCATCTGTCTGTCTGTCTGTGTGTCTCTCTCTCTGTCCTTCTGTCTGTCCTTCTGTCTGTCTCTGCCCATCTGTCTGTCTGTCTGTCTCTCTGTCCTTCTGTCTGTCTGCCCATCTGTCTGTCTGTCCCTCTGTCCTTCTGTCTGTCTGTCTCTCTGCCCATCTGACTGTCTTTGTCCGTCTGTCTCTGTCTGTCTCTCTGCCATCTGTCTGTCTGTCTGTCTGTCTGTCTCTGCCCATCTGTCTGTCTGTGTCTTTCTGTCCGTCTGTCTGTCTGACAGTCTGTCGTCTCTCTCTCTTTTTTCCCCTGTTTGTCTCTGTCATTTGTCTCTCACTCTCTTATTCTCTCTCTCTCTCCCTCTCCATCCTTTCCTCATCCCTCACTCTCTCTCTCTCTCCCCCCTTCTCCTTCTCTTTCTATCCTTCCCTCCATCTCTGTTTGTCTCTCTCCCTACCCCTTTCCTTCATTTTAATAACACGTAGGACTTTTTTGAGCATGTCCAAGGAGACTGCTCAGTAATCGTTGGCAGATTTGAATGGCACACATATGGAACTGTGTGATGAATTTTTCTTGGGGAAAAAACAACTGCAGACTCTCATCTTGTGGATTTGTTCTGATTTGTGTATTGTGTACGCTTGACAAAAACCAGCTGACTGAAAATTTGTCTTGTTTTATTTTGGTTATTAAATGCGTACCCTCTTTCTGTTCCTGTTTGTTTGAAACGCTGGCAGTGTCACTTTGAATTAGATTTCATTTTACTCCTAGTTTGTTTTATGCATGTGTATTTTTGTTCGTGGGTTCGACCATCAAGCAGGCCACTGTCTGTTTAACACTTTGTCTGCTGGCATCCTGCATTGTCAGCCATGCTAGCGAAACAAAAACTTAACCCTCTGACTCCTTCACCCTATCCACCAGCTTTGTGCAGGAAGCTGTGGATAGGGTAAGGGAGTCAAAGGGTTAAGCTTTTGCAGTTGGTGGATAGGGTATGGGAGTCAAAGCGTTAACTGACTGTTTGTCTGCTGGCAGATTCGGGTGAAGGGCATATCGAATCGTCCGAATGCAGTGAATGGCTGTTGAACCAACTCCAGACTCTAGACTTGGTTGGTATGCATTATTTCCCACGTTTTTATTTATTATTATGTGTTGTTGTTTTTAGATACTGTAAAACAGTATAGATCTTTAGTTTTCTTCTTCTTATAGCCTGCTGCTGATGCTATTGCATGTAGTTCTATCTGTCCGTCCGTCTGTCTGTGTTTCTGTCCGTCTGTCAGTCTGTTTGTCTGTCTCTGTGTGTCTCATTCACTCACTCTCACGCACACCCACATTTCTATTTCCAGTAGTTATGGTAATGAACAAAAAAGTAAAGCTCAACAAATTTCTTGCGTTACAATATAAAAAGGGACATTTTGTTCATGAATCATTTACTGATTTTTTGGTTTGAAACAACGTGATAAATAATCACATCGTTACATGCTGCTGGCTGATGAGATAAACCTGTACTCGTATTAGTCGTTACTATACAAAAGTCGCTTGATAATCTGCATGCAACGGTTACCATCTCGAATTCATAATCAGGATTTTATTTTATCTCCATGGAACTATAGAACGAGCAGGCAGGCAGGCAGGCAGGCAGGCAATCAGGCAATCAGGCAGGCAGGCAGGCAGGCAGGCAGGCAGGCAGGCAGGCAGGCATTCCGTTAAAAGCCCAGTACGTATACGCTTTTGCCGTATGCTGTACTTCGTTTGTTTCTCTTTCTCTGGCTTACTGTCATTCTGACTGTCTGTGTCTGTGTCTCTGTCTGTCTGTGTATTTTTTTGTGTATCTGTCTGTGTATCTGAGTGCCTGTATCTGTCTGTGTATCTGTGTTTCTATGTATCTGTCTGTCTGCCTGCCTGCCTGCCTGCCTGCCTGCCTGCTTGCCTGCCTGCCTGCCTGTGTGTGGTGTGTGTGTCTCTCTCTCTCTGTCTCTGTCTCTTTCTCTTTCTCTTTCTCTGTCTCTTTTTCTCGAAAGTTTAAATGTCAGAATCTACGTCATGAAACAAAAACTAATGATGTGATGTTCAAAGAGTTCCGTGCCATCTCGGAGAACTGAAATTGTCACTTACACATCATTTCATTGTTGACCCCGTCGTAACCTTTTGCACACAGAAGCTACCTAAATAATCACAGCATGTCGTGCCATTGGCTGGTCAGATAAAACCTAAAATCGTTTGCATGCAATCTCGCTCAAGTGCACTCAGCGGTCGGAGCGATCATATGGTCATGCCAGCGTAACAAAGTTGCTGTCTTCATGATTTCAAGAAGAAGATGAAAAAGAAATGACTGTGATATCGATGATTATGACGATGAGGAATCAAGAAGAAAACAAACGAACATTCGATATTAAACGGTTTTAATCGGATAGATTGGGCTGTATTGGGCTGTCTCTGGCAGTATTCTCTTCTTCTTCTCCTCCTCCTCCTTCTTCTTCTTCTTCTTATTATTATTATTAGTAGTAGTAGTGGCAGCAGTAGTAGTAGTACAAAAATTCTTTTGGAAAGAGGGAGGTTTTCAATAAGTATGCAATGAGAGAGGATATTGGATGGATACTTCTCATTTTTTTTGGTCTCTATTTTATGTCGATTGGTAGGCCGGTATGTATGTATGTATCTGTCTGTCTGTCTACATCTATCTGTCTATCTACCTGTCTACTTCCTACCTACCTACCTACCTACCTGCCTGCCTGCCTGCCTGCCTGCCTGCCTGCCTGCCTGCCTGCCTGCCTGTCTGCCTGCCTGCCTGCCTGCCTGTCTGTTTCGTTATCGTGATCATAAATAGATAACACTGTGTCGGATTTTACAGTGACGGATGGTTATGTGCATTTTTTGACTCGGTATATGATATTTTCTGTTTGAAGCACTGCTCTTCGTTTGTTTCCATAACCCTGTCTGTCGATTCTTCCTCTAACACGGTCGCTTCTTATCTAAACTGACAGTAATCTGTGCATCTGAATAACATGCGTTGTTCATCTTCCACTTCCTGTTTGCACAGTGGGCATAAAAGTCGTCTTGGCAACACATCATGATTATAATGGAGCCTGTGAGTTTTGATTTGAGATATTCCTAATCTGAACTATGCATATAACTTTTTTAAGATAACGTGGAAGGTTGCAATCAAAATATTTTTTTTGTGAATGTAATTCTTGAATTTTGTGTTGTGATTGTATAAGTTTTACCTCCTTTCATTTCCTTGACTGGATTGTGTCTGAACGATTAGTGCAGGGTCGAAGAAAAATGTATCATGAAAGAAAGAAAAGTAAAACGGTAAAAATACCCCCAACGCTGTCAAGGAAAAATGTCCTGGTTGCTGTATTCTCATTACCTCAAATTGTTAAACTAATGTTGTTATATTTTGAGGTATGATGTATGCATTAGTTGACCGCCTGTGCAGTTGTCATTTCTGTACGGTCAAATATTTAGGTGCCGCGCCACCATCCCCCGTAATATTTAAAATTCTCTTATTCAGAAATAAGGAACTTTTCCTAAAAACGTGATATGAAAAATCGAAAGTCCAATTCAAAGATTAAAAAAGAAATTTTCTACCCTCCATCAGCATTGTTGCGATGTCACTGTCTTCACACTGCTCATTTTAACTCTCCAGCATTTCTCCAAAACACCGAAACCGAGGTCACCAAGAGAGCATGGCATGAAGAACCACAGCATTTTACACAGTTTTTCACAATGTTTATGATGGTGGGAATGCGGATGATAATGATGATGCTATTGAGTTCCTTTTTGGATTGAGTCAAGGCTGCATGACAGGACTGTACTCAACGCTTGATTTCAAATATTCTGGTGTCAACCAGGCCCGAGAGATTCAGACAGTTGCGGTGGTGGTCAGGAAAGTTAAGCAACACTCACTTAAAGTGGAGGAGACTCGACTGTGTGATCCTGATCTTCTCAAAGTCAGTAGCACGCTCACCGTGAGTAGGAGCCGATCGGAGCCAAAAATGATATTAGTAGTAATAGTAGTAGAAGTTGTAGTAGTAGTGATGATGATGATGATGACAACAAAAATAACAACAATAATAATGATAATAATAATAATAATAATAATAATAATAATAATAATAATAATAATAATAATAATAACAATAATAACGATAATAATGATAATAATGATAAAAATGATAATAATAATAATAATAATAATAATAATAATAATAATAATCGTAATACATCATTCTGCATGACACCATTTTACTTCAAATTGATTATTGCACATTACATGTTTCTGAGACATAGAGTATAATACATACAGAAACACCGATATATGGAACATAATAACAAACCACACACACGTACACCGCGATACAAACACCACGCACGCACGCACGCACGCACGCACGCACGCACGCACGCACGCTCGCTCGTAAGCAAGCAAGCAAGCAAGCACTCGCACTCACGCACGCACGCACACACGCACGCACACACACACACACACACACACACACACACACACACACACACACACACACACACACACACACACACACAGAATACACATTTGCACGCGTAAACACGTGGGTACATATATCCTAATAGAGTCTGACCATACATACACGTATACCTATGTTCAGAAACACATACATACACAAATGATTCGACAAAGCCACAGTCCCGCCCCTTCCACTCCTCTCCTACCCCGGTTGGAATGCTGGGGATTTTTTTCAGCATTAATCGTATCTCCACCTTCTGGAAATTGTGTGCGAGAAATTTCTTCTTTTCTGTCATTTTCTTTGTTTCTTCCTTGATCCTTTGCTTTCTGCCATTTCTTCCTATCATTTTCTGCCTAGCTGGTCCATTTGCCTGTATGTGTTCTACGTAGTTTTAACATTCTTTCTCTTAGGATTAATAATTGCGTTGTATGTATAAACACATTTTTGGCTCCAAGGAAATGTGATTTGCAGAAGCAATTTTTGGTGCTGTAGACCAGATTTTATGCAAGTTTTAGCGTCTTTCCATTTGTATTCAGATTGTTGTTTTTTTTAACACCCCCCCCCCTCCGGTGATAAGTCAGAATGGTTAACGCCAGGGGCTTATGGCTTATCCTTAGGTTATGTGTGAGAATGTATAGATACGTGAACGTCTTTTCCAGGTGTTTTTTTAAATGAAGTATTGTGTGTGTTTTGAGACGGTTATGCCCTTGATATGGCTCTGTGCAGTCGTTTGAGCTTTAAACAACAATAACAACAAAGCCACAATATTAAAAACTGGCCTGTTCGCTGCCCATCCTAAGGTTTCTATCATTCCGGTGTGTCAGCTTAGTGTTTGATAGATCCTGGCTGCCCCCTCCTCCTCATTTCAAAAGGTTGCCAGTGCATAGGGTTTTGCGCAGGCTCAGGAAGTCTGCCCGGGAAAAGCAGCTCGAATTTCATATGGTAAATCTGTTGCGACAAAAATGAAAAACAAATGGACGGACGGACGGACGGACGAACGAACGAACGAACGAACGAACGAACGAACAAACAATCGCTCAAACACAAATGAATAAGTCAGATTTTCAGCACGCCTGTTTTGTGCAAAAGGTGTTTCTCAGCACCATGAAGTAAAGAGAGTATGCTTTAACCGCCTTGCTTTCCTGTTAATTGCTATACGCTGCGGAGAACCCTCTGGGGTTTTGCAAGTTATCCCGTGTTTGCCCAAGAGGTACTAAAAGGGAGTGATTATCTTGCGGTTCTTATCTCTTTCCTGAAGCTCTTTAGACGTGTTTTCAGAATGCCAAAACACAAGTGATAGCTGCAGCGCCTTTATATAAATCATTGCTCAAGCCGGTCACAAACACGGCAGTGACGACTGAAATTGATAGATGCACTAAAAGCGCTGGTGTGTGAACCAGAAACAACAAATTGAAATAGAACGTTGTTTTGTTATAGAAAACAGGACAGACCCAAGTTTTAGGCCAACTGTCATTGACAAGTTACAGAAAACAACAACAAACAACAAAAACACAACGGGAGAAAAACAGCAGCAAGACTTGACTGGTCTTTCGTAGAGTAGCAGAAAATGGCAGACATGGATTCTGAATTTCAGTTGACCTCTATCAAGCATGCACAAAAAAACACAAAAGAGTTACAGTTTCAGTTTCTGAAGATGATGTCTCCGCGCTAGGAATGAATTCCATATGCACTAACGTCACTTTTGCCATGTCAAATAACAAGTATGCAAAACTTATGGGGGCGGGGGAGGAGAAACAGCAGCAAGACTTTGATGACGTTTCGTTGAGCCGGAGAAAATGGCGGATATGAAAGCTGAATTTCAGACTTGGCATAAGAGCCGGGGTTTTCCCCTTTCCTTCCCAGTCTATATCTCTGTTCGGGTGATTGTAAGTCCCTAGGGAAAAGTCTGCACTATGACAGCATGATCATGTTGATTTGTGTGATGAGTGTGGCCCAGGAACCAGGTCATTGCCATTCAGCCGTAGGTCTCTGCCAGCCAGGTTATGTGTGCACTTGACTGGAAGTGTCCCCTTTGGTTCAGTTGCTTACAGCATCATGCTGGTAACGCGTGGGTCACGGGTTCGGAACCCCCGTGGTGATGCCGGGGGCTCTTTTAGTATAAATAGTATCCCCACCTTCTGGACATTGTGTGCTAGAAATTTCCTCTTTTCTGTCATTCTCTTTGTTTCTTTCTTCTTCCTTTGTTTTCTGTCGTTTCTTCCTATCGTTTTCTGCCTTGCTGGTCCATTCACCTGTATGTGTTCGATAGTCTTACGTACTTTTTCTTAGGACTGATAATTGGGTACATGTATTAGATGCATTTTTGGCTGTAGGGAGGTGAGATATGTGGAAGCAATTTTAGGTAATTTATGCTCGTTTTATATAAGTTTTGGTGTCCTTAGGTATGCTTACATTTGTATTCAGATGTGTTTTTTAAACCCCCCTGTGTGATAAATTGGACGGAGTGGTCAACGCCAGGGGCATGTTCTTAGATTGTGTGCACGAATGCATTGATATGTGTACTTAATTTTCTTTTTCCTTTTCTTCCTGCTGACGTTTTGTATGTTTTGAGGCGGTTATAGCCCTGACATGACTCTTCGCAGTCGGCTGGGCTTTAAACAGCAATAACAACGGCTTAGACCCTCAGTTGGCCACATTCAATTCTCCCTCCCCCAGCCACACCACCTCCCCCGCCTTCAACATGGAAACTGGCCTGTTTCCTGCCTATCTATTTTAAACATTTTCTTTTAGGATCCTCGGACTTTGGGAATTTACCTCTGTGCTCACCTTTTTTTTCGTCCCATTTTTCTACGGCATCTTAATGGCCACAGAAGCTGGCAATTTTTTTTTCTTTTTTAAATTTAAAAAAAATGTTTTTACAATGCGATGGCGATGGTGTCGATGAGGATGATAAATCATGATGCTCTGGAGTTCCATCTAGGATTGAGATTGCGTGACAGAGCTGTACTCTGCGCTTACTATCATAATATATCCTGGTAGTCAACCAGGCCCGAGAGATACAGACACCTGCGGTGCTGGTCAGAAGATTTGAGCAACACCATCAATGACGCATCCGTGAAGTGGATGAGACCCGACTGTGTGGTCCCAGTCTTCCCACCGAGCCCATCGCACGCCCAACTGTGGGTAGGAGCCAGTTAGAACCGAAAAAATCCACAATGATATATTTTTGAAGGGACTGATGGGGATTCGAACCCACAACTTTCCAGTCGGTAGTCCGTAGCGATAACCACTACACTACGGCGACTGGTTGTTTCATGCCAGTCATTCTGGTGGTGGCGTCAGCTAAGCGTTTCAAGGCCCCCAACCTCTTCGTCCCTGGTCCCATTTCCAGAGCTTTCCAGCGCGTAGGGTTTTTGGCCAGGGTGAAGAAGTCTGGCAGATCATCATTTGCAGGTTTGGGTGGAGCGTATGTGGAGTTGTCCTAGTGCGGTGAATCCCTCTTGAACAAAATCTAACAACTTCTTTTATATATGTATGGTGTGTGTATGCGTCCGTTATATTTGTTAGTGAAAACGGTACAGTGCAGTACAATACGATACGATACAGTAGAATACAATGCAGTGTAATGCAATGCGATGCAATATAGTACAGCACAGCACAGCGCAACGCCACGCCACGCCACGCCACGCCACGCCACGCCACGCCACGCCACGCCACGCCACGCCACGCCACGCCACGCCACGACACGCCACGACACGACACGACACGACACGACACGACACGACACGACACGACACGACACGACACGACACATTTGAGCCAGACAGTTTCCCTCTATGTAAATATACGTACATACACTTACATACGTAGTACATACATACAGACAGACAGACAGACAGAGGACAGACAGACAGACGGACAGGCAGACAAACAGGCAGACAGACACACAGACAGACACACAGACAGTCATTCGTTCATTCGTTCATTGTCCAAATTTCTACACGTAATAGCCACAGGATGTGGGACAACGTTGTTATGATGATGATGATGATGATGATGATGTTGATGATGATGATGATGATGGGAATAATAATCATGATGCTGTGGATCTCCATTCTGAATTGAGACTGCGTGACAAAGCTGTATTCTACAACTTATATCATAATATGCCCTAATGTCAACCACGCATAAAGACAACTGAAAGAATGACCATGTGATTCCCCTCCGAGCGGAGACAGGCTGCAGAGAGGGGGGGGGGGGGGTTGAGTGAGGTTAGGATTTTATGCGGAGGAGAAAAGTGAGTTTTGAGAGCGGACTTGAAGGAGACAAAAGTAGGTTGCTGACGGACTGAGAGAGGAAGTTTGTTCCAGGAGAGTGGACCAGAAACAGAGAAGGCTCGTGGACCATAGGTATTGAGCTTAGTGCGTGGAAAGCGAAAAGTCAGAGGATCGGAGGCAGAGCGGAGGGTACGTGAGGGAACATAGATCTCAAGTAGGCTTGACAGGTAATCGGTATATCTGCTGTTTTCTCTTACTGAACACATCGTTAACGAATCTTGTACTGTTGTTTTTTTCCACGCAGTTTTGTCCGTCATTCTTTCAGTTGTCTTTATGCGTTGAGCAAAGGCCCGAAAATATGCGCCTGTCTTGTTTTGTTATACGAAATAAACGATATATGCGTTGAACAAAGGCCCGAAAATATGCGCCTGTCTTGTTTTGTTATACGAAATAAACGATATATGGTTGTTATAAAATTACGGAAAATTAACTGTAATGTCATCATCAAAGACTGCGCCAGTGATGAATAAAGTGGGGGCGGGGGGGGGGGGGGAAGGGGGGATAGTAATAACTTGATTCAAACCGTGTTTCTAACGATGTGTTTTGTCCCTTCCAGGTTGAGGTTGGTTGGTGATTCCACAAATATTCAGCTTCCTGGCATCAGATGGAGTAAGTACTATTTCTGACTATTTTTAATGGTAGTGAGGGTCAAGGACACAATTATTTCCATCCTGTTTCTGTTTTCTACGACATTCTTGTAGTTTCCAGGAAGAGTAAATTTACTGCGCTGGTTTCCCTACAGCGCTAATTATGTTGGAGTTCTCTGTGGGAGGGGGTGGGGGTGGGAAGCTTTCAAATGTCTTGTGTAAAAGAGGATGCGTGAGGTAATGGCACCTTGCCAGGCAGGTAGAAATGTTTACTTGCTTTGATTTAAAAACGAAGAACTGAACAAATTAAAAAAAAAAAAAAAAAAAAAAAAAAACGAAACAAGAACAAATCGACAATCACAAAACGATGAAACCATTCTAACCACGATGCCGGGGGCTTTTTCAGTATAAACAGTATCCCCACCTTCTGGAAATTCTGTGCTAGAAATTTCCTCTTTTCTGTCACTCTCTTTCTTTCTGCCATGTTTCTTTGCTTTCTGTCATTTCTTCCTATCATTTTCTGCCTTAATGGTCCATTCACCTGTATGTTTTCGATAAAGTCTTACGTACTTTTTTTTTAGGATTGATAATTGGGTACATGTATTAAGTGCATTTTTGGCTCTAGGGAGGTGAGATATGCTGTAGCAGTTTTAGTGTCCTTAGGTATGCTTATATTTGTATTCAGGTATGTTTTTTTTTAAAATCCCCTGAGCGATAAATTAGACGGAGTGGTCAACGCCAGGGGCATGTCCTTAGATTATGTGCGCGTATGCAATGATATGTGTACTTAATTTTCTTTTCTTTATTTTTTCCTGTTGAAATTTTGTATGTTTTGAAGCGGTTATAGGCCTAATATGTCTGTACGCAGTCAGCTGGGCTTTAGACATCACTAACAATAACACCTCCCTTTTTATACTTGCATTATCAGAGAAATTCCAGATTTTGTACTCCTTGACACATTTCAGACACCACCCGACAATTTGCCGTTCGCACAAAATTTCGCTTGCGAACTGCTTATTGTCGCCTGTCATGACTATTATTTTTAGCTTTGGCTGTTGCTGGGGACAACAGAAGTGACATTATGACTTCATCACGCAAGAGTGTCAGGTGGAAACTACTCTCTGAACTTCCTGTAAATGTAACATTCTTTTTGTTCATCTGAAATTATGACAAAGCGATTTTTTTTACACTGCTTGACACTTGTTTGACGAAATCTTCGTGCACGAACTTAAGACACTGCGGACAGTGAAGATTTGAACGACAGTTCCGACAGTGATTTTGGCGACACTTGTAACGAAAATATTTTCAAAAATACTGACGGTAATATGTCGGATAGCGGTGATGGTCATGTCCGTTCGTAACATACACGCAGAACATTAAATCGTAGGTGAAAGATCCTGTAAAACATGACAGTGATCGGTGGCTCGTAGAAGCACGAAAACAACCAGCATGCCTCCCTGCCCCACACTCAAAGACAGAGTATGACTACATTGACGGCGGGATTAAAACGAACGAACCAACCCAACCCAACCCAACCCAACCCAACCCAACCCAACCCAACCCAACCCAACCCCAACCCCAACCCCAACCCCAACCCCAACCCCAACCCCAATCCGAACCCGACCAACCCAGACTAACCCGAAATGAAATGAAATGAAATGAAATGAATAGAATAAAATAAATAAAACAAACCAAAACAAAACAAAGCAAAACAAAAACGCACACAGGCAAGACACACGTAAAATCCAACTTGTACATACGAATGCACGTGGAAATGCAGCCTGTGGACGAAAATGAACCAAAAAAATAAGCCATACCGTAAGATCATAGAAAGCTTGACATTTAACAGAAAGTGTTCGTTGCATGTTACCCTTATAGCTGCACCATAAGCGTTGGCTTGTCTGATATAGAGATAATGATAATTAAGAGGGTGTAACAGCCTGGTAATAACGATTAACCGTCTTTATTTTTGATAGTGATTTATCCATGCCAACCGTCTGGTAGGGATGAATGTTTCAAGCGTGACATCAACGAGGCCGCTAATTGGCGTACTGAATGTGCTTAGGGTGTGGGAGGGATGGTGGTGGTGTGACCAGAGCTATTTTGCCAGAAACGAGTAAACTTTGAATGTTGTGTTTTAAGCGTCTCGTCCGACAAATTTGGCGGTTGGTAGATTGGAGTTGCATTTGTATTCATGTAATGCAATGCATTACACTACAATCAGTGAAGAGGATGTGGAACAATACAATACAATACAATACACAATACAATACAATACAATATACAATACAATACAATATACAATACAATACAACAGTATAGTACAATACAGTACAAAACAATACCATACACGATGTAATACCATACCATTGCCATGCCATGCCATGCCATGCCATACATTTCTATACCCCATTCTATATTACTACCACACCAACACCACACCACACCACACCACACCACACACACCACACCACACCACACCACACCACACCACACAACCACACCGTACCGTGCCGTGCCGTGCCGTGCCGTCCCATACCGTACCGTACCGTGCCGTGCAGTGCCGTGCCGTGCCGTGCCGTGCCATACCGTAACGTACCGTACCATACCGTACTGTACCGTACCCCATCCTGCATTACTACAATTGTCCTTGCTTTACGTAGTTTTGTTTATATAATGCCAGGTAACGCTAAACCTTTTTCTCTAGTCTTAGGAAAGGGAGTTGGATGTGGGGTATGTAGGGTAACAGGTGGCTACAATTAACTTTGGTTACTTACGTTACGACTCACCATGATACAGTGGTAAGCACAACAGTCTCTTCACTGGAAGGTTGCGGTGTCGAATTCATTCAGTCTTATATAAACCACTGTACCATTTCTCGGCCCCAACCGGCTCCTACCCAGAGTTGAACGTGTTAAGGACTCATTGGGAAGACTGGGATCACACAGCCGAGTCTCATCCACTTCACAGATGCGTCATTCCGAATGCCGCCCAAAATTCCTGATCAACACCCAGGTGTCTGTATCTCCCGAGCCTGATTGTCTCAAGGATACTTACGACTGTAAGCATCGAATACAGCCTTGTCACGCAGTCTGAAACCATAATGGAAAAATAATCGTGATTATCATCCCTGTGGCCATCATTATCATGGTAGCTTGAAAACTTATCCTACAGTCTGTGGCCTTTAATGAGACGTAAGAAATGAGACAGGAAATAAATAAACGTCCGGGTATGTTTTCTCAGTAATCCTGTTTATGATTTCTGTGATGGCTTTTTTTCCACGTTCAGTTTCTGTGAAAGTAGAAGCCAGTTGGGATCGAGAAATCCCGAAGGATTTTGATTAGGATTGATGGGATCTCGAACCCCACAACCTTCCAGTCGGTAGTCCGTTGCACTAAACCACTACAACCACGGTGATGATTTTAAACGATCACTATTTCTAGATCCAAAACAAGTGTGACTGTCTTGCCGGTTCAAGCAAACAGGAACCAGAAAAAAAAAAAACCACGAAAAAAGAATAAGAACGCGTATTTGATACAACCAGACAAGACAGACAAGACGAGACAAGACAAGACATGACAAAGACAGGTCTTGTCTGGTTGCATTAAATACGGGTTCTTATTCTTTTTCTTTTTTGGTGGTTTTTTGTTCTTTTTTTTTGTTACCGGTACTATTTTCAAAGCCAGTTTTCTGGTAGAATAATTACAGAACGGTGATCAAGATACCCTGAGTACTAAGGCGGGAGTTCAGAGGAACACTTTGTGGGAAATGAAGGCAGAGAACTGTTGTCACAGGAAGACGAAAGAGCTTTGAACTTGTGCTTTCAAGTGTTCCGTCATATGGATGGTGGTAGGTACACAGTAACCAAGTTACCAGCAAGCTGTGAACTCAGAACAGCTGCCTGAATGGATGATCTTTTTTCTCCGACATATTAAATAAAAAGTTTTTTTTGTTGTCTCATTTTCCACACACATCAGCAGCCACAGAATCCGGGAAAGTCCATGAGTTTTGTGAGAAGCTTTTTACGCATGTACCCATGTCGCGGTGCTAACTTAGTAATTGTCACTAACTGGATACCAGTGTTGCGAATATCATTTCCCCACGTCCATTTTCTACGCTATTTTAATGTCCAAAGAGTAATTTTCCACAATGCTGTGATAATGATGATGATGGGGACGATAATCATGATATTTTGGAGTTCCATTCTGAATTGTGGCTGGGTGACAAGGCGATGCTCTGCATTTGCTATCATGATATATCCTTGCGTCAATCAGGCCCGAGAGATACAGCCACGTGCGGTGCTAGTCGGGAGATCTGAGCAAAACTGTCAGGGAAGGCGTTCGTGAAGTGGATGAGACTCGATTGTGTGGCCCTAAGTTTTCTCAAGGAGCCCTTAGCAACGTTCAACTCTGGATAGGGGCGGTTAGGTCCGAAAAGTCCGACAGTGATTTCTTTTTGACTGTTGGGGCATCGAACGCATGGTCTCCCGGTCCATTGCGATCAGCATTTCACCACGTTGATTGGTGATAAAACATTTTTAAAATTCTGTCTGATCAAAACAAACTGCCGGGGTATAAGTTGTCATTTTGTGTGTGTGTTCCTTGGCTCCGAAATGAAAGACTGTTTTTCGATTGTGAAATGGTGTACAGGATGATTATCCTGATGGAGCAATGCTTCTGTCTGTCTCTCTGTTTGTACGTCTGTCTTCTCAAACTGTATGACTCAAGGATATTAACGTTACGTCTCATTGGACCTGTCTTATTCTATGTCCTGCTACTCTAAACATAGTACACACACACACACACACACACACACACACACACACAATAATAACTAACATCAATATATACATAACTAATAATATATATATATATATATACACACACATACAACATACATACATACATATATATAGACGTTCATACACACCGCGCGCACACACACACACCCACACACACCCACACACACACACACACACCATCAACGCATATTATATATGTATAATATATATGTGTATATATATATGTATATATATATATTATATATATAATACATGTTTATATATATATGTGTGTACATATATATGTATATCACGAGATGAACCAAAACAAACATAACGTGAACAATAATTATTTTTGTATGTCAGTCAGTCAAGTGCGTTACAAAAAGCTATGAGAGACAAAGCAGACATACGTTAAAGCAAACTCATGTCAGCCACAACAATATTACAACAAAAAGCAGCAGTAAGAGCACAACAGTGATAGCAATAATAGCAAAAAAAATTTTAAAAAAAAAAAGTAATTGCAGACATCGAATCAAAGCAAAAGAAGAAAGCAAAGGAAGCATTAAGAACAAACAAGTGACGGGGGGGGGGGGGGGGGAGGACAGAGGACATGTCAACTAATGCTGTGATAAGAATAGGTAACTATAACACACGCACACACGCAGAAAAGTTAAACAGATGAATTCTAATCAGATACCGACTTCCACAGTCAGTCGATCAAGTGCAGAAAGCAAAATGTCTTTGTGCAGACTTTGTGTGTGTGTGTGTGTGTGTGTGTGTGTGTGTGTGTGTGTGTGTGTGTGTGTGTGTGGTTGTGCGTGCTGTGCGTGCGTGCGTGCGTGCGTGCGTGGTGTGTGTGTGTGTGTGTGTGGTGGTGTGGTGGTGCGTGCGTGTGTGTGTTGTTTTTGTTTATTCAAAAAGAATGTTGCCTACAAGCGAAAGACACAAAGTCTCACTCACAACAACCATCTGGGGATCATCAATAAACATCAGTTAAACGGGTAAAAGGCGTGCTGTAATCACATGCTCGTCCCAAGGAGGAGAATGATGATGGTAGATTTTACCACCGATCTGACGGATGAGTAGGCATACAGGTCTTCAGCTTCTGGTGTAGGCCTTCGTGTGGAATAGTGGACCAGTTATGGAGGCACTTATTATTCTTCTGCAGACGCTTCATAGGGTGGAGTCCTTCGGCCTTGGGTTCTGCTTCCGGCGGGTGCGGTTCATTGCTGTTCAGATGTGTGTGTAGCCAGCTTACTGTATTGTGGACAATGGTGACTGAGCATCCCATTGTTCCGTCTTGCCTGTATGTCTACCTGACCAGCAGGAAATGTTAAAAAGCCCCATAAACGATTCGGTGTTCGGGTACCCTGGTTGTGCGTGTGCGGTGTGCAGAGCGCACATACACACCACATACGCACGCACGCACGCACGCACGCACGCACGCACGCAACGCACGCACAGCACGCACGCACACACACACACACACACACACACACACACACACACACACACAGCGCCCAGTAGAAATAGCTCCGCCCATCACCTTTTACTATCGCTTTATCGTCACATTTTGTATAAAGAAGCTTTACGTTCAGAGAGGGCCGGAAGATGAAAATAGCTACCGTTCTACCAAATATGAAACCGTGCATTTTCGTGTCTTCGAATTCTTTCGAAAACATTGCATAGTACGTACGCAAAATGGCTGCAAGTGAATCCGAAATCCGATGGATTGATCAGATTGTTTTACGTCAGCAGCCCCCACCTCAGGTGGTATGGCCATTGGGATGTAGGAGAAGGGGGACTTACCTAATCCTAGACAGACACCACCAAACAGCATCTGACATCCCGTAGGCTGGGGTTGTTTATATACTCTGCGAGTAATCCTCTTCCATCTGTCTCGCCTGCTGACGCACGTGGGTAGTTGTACAGGTGCCGTTTAAGTTTCTCAATATGGGGGTCTGCTCTCGGAATAACTTTCATATACATTGACGCCAGAGATGTCATACCACATCACATCATGTCACAATGCAGTACGAGACACCATACCACACCACACCACACTATACTCACACATCACACACAACTATAACACACCACATATACTAACCACACCACACCACATCACACCACACTAACTCCCAACCACACCAACCAACACCCCATCATGTCAAATGCAGTACGAGACACCACACCACACCACACCACACCACACCACACCACACCACACCACATCATGTCACAATGCATACGAGACACTACAAACACCACACCAACCACACCACACCACATCACAGTCAAAAGCAATACACACCAACCACACCACACCAGCACCACACCATACCACACCACACCACACCACACCACATCATGTCACAATGCAGTACGAGACACACACAACACCACACCACACCACATCACATCATGTCACAATGCAATACGAGACACCAACCACACCAAACCGCACCACCGCACGCACCGCCCCACACCACACCACACACACATCATGTCACAATGCAGTACGAGACACTACACAACACACCAACACCCATCCATCATGTCACAATGCAATACGAGACACCATACCAACCACACCACACCACACCACACCACACCACACCACATCATGTCACAATGCATACGAGACACCACACCACACCACATCACATCATGTCACAGTGCAATACGAGACACCAACCAACCACACCACACCACACCACACCACACCACACCACACCACACCACACCACACCACAACCACTCAGTACAGGACAAGACAACACACACACACTCACACCACACACACCACACCAACACATCACGTCAGTACAGACAAGACACCTATCACACCACACCACACCACAATGCAATACAGACACCACACCGCGTCACTGTGCGATGAGACAACCACACCACACCACACACACCACACAACCACACCAACCACACCACACCCACCACATACATCACACACTCACATTGCAGTACAAGACACTATACCTTACCACACCACACCACGTCACAATGCAAGACAACATACCACACCACGTCACCGTGCAATAGAAGACACCATACCGCAGCACGCCACAGAACACCACGTTACACTTCAGTACGAAACACCATACCACACCACGTCACAATGCAATACAAAACACACACCACACCACGTCACAATACGCTACACCACACCACACACACCACGCACGACATGCACCACACCACGTCACAATGCACCACACCACGTCACAATGCACCACACCACACCACCCACACCACACCACACCACACCACACCACGTCACAATGCACACCACACACGCAGCACCCCACACCCACACCACACCACGCCACGCCACCCACACCACGTCACAATGCACTACACTACATCACACACCCACCGCACCGCACCACACCACACCACCCCACACCACGCCACGCCACACCACGTCGCAATGCACTACACCACACCGCACCACACCACACCACACACACCACACCACACCACCACGCACAATGCACACACCACACCGCACCACACCGCACCGCACCATACCCACACCACACCACACCACACCACATCACATCACATCACATCACACCACACCACACCACACCATCAGAATGAAAATTAAACCAAAAATAATGCAAGTTAAAAACATCTGCATTCTTTTCATCTGTGGCTCAGTTACACCGTAGCATGTACACTTTACATTATATTATACTGAGATTGGAGGTGTGGGGGGGGGGGGTGCAGAGGGAATCCTGCACAGTAGCTACATTTAACCATTTGTGTGTGTGGTATAACTTGTTTTTTTTCCCTGCCTGGTTTCTAGAAGAATAATACTACGTGTCTGGTAGATCTTTCAGTTTGTTTGCAAGGAGTCCCATCAGCTGAGTTGTTAGAGTGTCATCCAGTGGGTGTGGGTTCAGCCCTTGCGTGGGCCATGTTGTTTTTGTTTTTCATGCGGGCTTGTTGGTTCTTTTGATAGAGCCGTACAACATACTCCTTATTTTGTATTTATTTATTCATCTACTTACTTACTTTTTAATCACTTACTTAATTACTCCCTCACCCATTTTTGCTTGCTTGCTTGCTTACTTACCATACTTACCCATGATTAAGAAAATATTGTCTTCACCTAGTTGATGACCAGGGGATGGGGGGGGGGGGGGGGGCTGTCATGTGAGACGAGTTTATACAGAATAGCAATGTGTGTTGTGATTCAGACCCTTGAATTGATTTTTTATGTATATATATATATACAGACACACAGACACACAGACACCACGACACACACGCACACACACACACACACACACACACACACACACACACACACACACACACACACACACACACACAATAATATAAATATATATTATTATATTTCCTTTTTGAAGGTAAGATACACACACACATACACATGTCATTTACATGTAACCAAGATTATTTCAGTGGTAGGCTGACAAAATACTAGTATAAAATACAGACTAGGTAAAGCGTAGTCT
>CM060309.1:87471940-87474440 GCA_030674185.1 Monoplex corrugatus
AACTGTTCACCATATTCCTTCAGCTCTGTTGGTTGTGTGCCAAAGCCTGGCTCTCTGCAGGTGGTTTCTCTGTCCAATCTGCAACATTGTCAGCCCAACTTTTTCTGTCTTCACCTCTGCCTCCCTCCCTCAACCATTCTCTGAAGGACCGATTTAGCAAGGCCATTGGATCTTGTTACGTGGCCATACCGCGTAGTTTTCTCTTCTTAACTCAACATCGTTGTTCATAGGTGATACAATCATTGTATCTGATGGTTAGTATGTTCGATGACACCTCATTTCGTTGGCTTGGATTATTTTTTTTCCAAATCGGCAGTCTGGGATCCATGGTTTGTATGCATACAGGAAGATGGAATGTACTAGTGCATGTAAGAGCTTGATCTTGGCAATGCAATATAATACAATACAATACAACGACATGAATGACACAACAGTGCAATACAGTACAGTACAATACAGTACAATACAATACAATACAATATATATACCATACCATGCTGTACCGTACAGAACAGTACAGTGCATTACAGTACAGGCAGTGTGGTGCAGTACAATGGAATGGAATTGAAGGGAATACAGTGCAGTAAATGCAACACAACATAACGCAGTACTGTGGAGTAAGAAAACTATACTTATAGTGTAATACAATAAAATACTTTAAAATACATACAACAAAATACAATGAATATAATGCGTTACAGTGACACACTACACACACTGCTACAAACATAATATGGTAGAATACAAATACAGTACAACACAACACAATATGATACAGTAACATACAATACATACAACATGAAGCAGTGCAGTAGGATGAATGCAATACAGTGGAATGCGAATGAATACTATGCAAAATACAAGAGTATAATCAGTCGGTAAAATACGATACACTATAGTGAATATGACACAGTGGAATACTACACGCCATGACACAACACGACATGACACGACACCCCAGCCTGGTCCATGTCAGTTCAGCTCAGTCCACCCCCAACCCAGCCCAGTCCATCCCATTTTCAGAGCTTGGGGTTAGGAGTTTGTTTCAGAGGGATTCATCGCACTGGGACAGTTCCGCAGGCGCTCAACCCAAATTTGCTAACAATTATCAGGGAACAATGCAGTGCAACCTGCTTGCACTAGGATCGTGCCCGATCTTCATGGACCAGTCCTTGTTAACCTGACAGTGGAGCCAGGAACACAGGCAGATAATGAAGAGTGAATAAAACACAGGGCAAGACAGTCACGAGTATAGTTACCCCTGCTTCTGTTTTCCACAGTGTTTATCTAAGCCAGCTTCCTGGTAGAGGAATTATAGTGTAGTGGCATGGCATCAGGTAAAGCCGATGGTATTGTTTGAATTGGGGAGGGGGGGGAAGAGGCCACGGGAGAGGGGGTATTAGGGGTGGCGTGAGGGTGGGGATAGTAAAACTGTTTCCCTGAAAGAACTTTGGACTCGTGTTTTTGAGCGTCTTCTTCGAAAGGTTTGAAATTTGTTTCACTCAGAAACGAATTCCTGTTGTTTTTCTTTCCTTGCAGTATAAACTGTCTTACTAGCATACTGTTGTCATTATCATTATTATAAATCGCTCATATAAAGCGCTAGTTCTTGAAACTCGTTTGAACTCGTTGTGCATCATACATGATCAACTTTTCGGTGGAGCATGGAGAACTCGAGTTGTAAGAAGAGTTAACCACATTCCACTATGTTTTTGCCAGTCTGTGTCATGGTGGGCGTGAATGCTGTTGCTTTCATGTTTCTATAGAATAGTCACTGATACGACTTACAGGATTTTTAACTGACATTTGTGACATTGGGAGATAGTAATAAAATCTGCTGCCTTTTACCCACCAGGCAGAGGTATGTAGGCTGATTGAACCCAGAACCTTTTAATTGGAAGTCCAGCATTTACCCACCACCGCGCTTGTGAGATGTTTGTTGAGGAAGAAGTGGGTGGGCAATGGAGCTATCAAAAACTTTGGCTGGGGAGAAGTTTTTAACACTAGAACTGGGTGTGTGGTGGCTATGATTAACCCTGTTTTTTTTTTCTTTTTCGATGTTCTTCTGGGTCAGCTCTCTCGTAGTGTCATTGCGTGACAGCGGTGGATCAGCCAGGCCGCCATGAAGTGTTTGGAGGGAAGGGGGGGGGGGTGTGAGTGGGGAGGTGAAGAGTGAGCAGCTGTTAGCAGAGAAAGGGAACTGATTAACTTGTGCTTTGAAGTGTGTTGTCAGATTTTGTGGTTGGTCTGCAGGGACCTGCTGCAGTGTTTGTAACGGAGAAAGCATTTCATCCTCTTTGACGAACGAAATTGCTAATTTGTTGGTTTTGTGTTGTCCTTGTTGGTTTATTATTATTTTTCTTGTTTATTCATTTTGTTTATCCATCTTGGTCAGAGTTGTCAGCTCTGAGTTCTCCCACATGTGAGCAGAAAGTCGGTCTGAGGCTGCAGCAGCCATGCCAATGCGCTTATAGATCTCGGCATCGAGGAACACATTGTT
>CM060309.1:87479440-87559440 GCA_030674185.1 Monoplex corrugatus
TACTTAATTTTCTTTTCTTTTTTTTTTTCCTGTTGAAATATTGTGTATGTTTTGAAACAGGTTATAGCCCTGATATGGCTCTACGCAGTCGGCTGGGCTTTAGACAAAAAAATAGCATTAACAGATGATTGGAAGGCGCTAAATTTGTATACACGAATCAACTCAAAACGCACACTCTCATCATTAATTACATCATTGACTCACAATGACAAAAACGTAAGGGAACAAAGCACAGTATACATGTACACACTTAGCGGAGGAGAACAGGAGGGGGTGGGCACGTAGAGGAGAAAATCACTGCTGGGCAAAAGGGTATGTCTTCAAGTGAGAAAGACTTGAAAGAGAAAAGGCAGAGTATATGACTATGGCACAACCTTGACACAGGTTGATAAAATCAAATACCTGGGAACGATCATTTCATCAGACGGCAGATGCACATCAGAAATAGCCGGCAGAATCGGCTAAGCCAAAACAGCATTCGGGAAGATGACAGGCATTCTTACCAACAAATGCCTATCAATATAACATCAGGAAGAGAGTTCTTGAGTGTTATATAGAACCAATACTGTTGTACGGATGCGAGGCGTGGACAGTCAACAAACAAAGCCAGAACAAGATTGAGGCAACCCAGATGTGGTTTCTAAGAAGAATGTTGAGAGTTCCATGGACAGCAAAGAAAACAAATGAGACAGTCTTGATGGAGGCAGACACAAGTAGATCACTCATAAGGAAGATTAGGAAAAGAGAGGCAAGATTTATAGGCCATTTTATGAGGAAGGGGATTTGGAGCACATGGTCACAACGGGAAAGCTGGAGGGAAAGAGAGCACCGGGTAGACCCAGGGAGAAAATGCTGGACGGACTTGCAGAGTGGCTGGGGACGAGGAGGGTGGGAGAGATGCTAGGGGCAACGAGAGATAGAGACAGATGGAAGTCCATGATCGCCAACGCCATGCGGCAGGGCACCTGATGATGGTGATGATATGACTATCAAGAAGGCAGGAGAAGCTCATTCCAGCAAAGAGAGCAAGCAAATAGTAGGCGCTATCATGTTTGATTCCAGTTGTATGGACCAGATACAGAAAATGGTGTGCCCCATATCCCATGACGTGCTTGTCGTCATGTCATGATGATGGTGCTCGTACTGTCTTGATAATACTGTACAAGTAGTTGTTAGTTGGAGATGGTGTTGGGCCACAAAATCCTTATCATTCATCGGAGGCTGTTTGTGTGGAGGATTGATAGTTTGGTAAAGTCGCTTTTGAAGAGTTGAGATCAGTAAATTTACAAAATTTATGACCGTGCAAATTAACAAATAGCCATCGAGACAAAAAATACAATCATACACATAGGCAAAACACACACACACACACACACACACACACACACACACACACACACACACACACACACACACACACACACACACACACACACACACACACACACTTAAGTAACTATAAAAAAAAGTTGAATACAGAAAGTGAGCAGCACTGTTAATAATATGTAATACATTGTTGTTCCTAATGTGTAATACATTATTGTTCGTAATATGTAATACGTTGTTTCACGACAGGCACAAAATACTGGATTTCAGTTGAAATGATTGCCAGTGTTCGAGCAACCAGAAACCAGAAACATGGAAAACGGATGAAACCTGTACCTAACTGATTAAACAAAGCATGATGTCGCGTGGTAGCCAAAGCATGATGGTGCATGGTAGCCAAGTGGGTAAGACGTCAGACTTCCTTGTAGTCGGAGAGTCGGAGGTTCGATCCTGCTTGGGTACTTCCTTTGTGTGTATACACACGCAGAACATCATGTATGCACGTTAAAGATCGTGTAGGTCAGTCAGTGTCCGGTGACTTATGGAAACAGGAAAACACCCAGCATGCACGCCTACTGAAGAAGGAATATGCAGACTGTGCAGCAACTTATCACCTGCACATTTCGTGTGAAACAATGTGCATACACGGACCCGAGAAAAATGGGAACATTAACAACCAACCAACCAGCCCACCGACCGACCAACCGACCAACCAGCCAACCAACCAACCAAACACACACACACACGCAGGCACGCACGTATGCAAAGCAAAGCAAAGCAAAGCAAAGCAAAGCAAAGCAAAGCACACCGCACCACACCACACCACACCACACCACACCACACCACACCAAACCACACCAAACCAAACCACACCACACCACACCAAACCAAACCAAACCAAACCAAACCAAACCAAACCAAACCAAACCAAACCAAACCAAACCAAACCAACCAAACAAACCAGCAGAACAGTAGCACAAATATCTAGACAGTGAGTAAAACACGACACGTGGAAAACTGGCACGGGTCAGGCTCTTCACGGTGGATATGAAGAGTCATTTCTTTTTAAAAGACGACGGAAAACTCAACAAACAATAGGTCCAATGGTTGAAATAGAATTCAAATTACTAACAACACTGATTCAAAAACGATACATTACAAGAAAATAAATCGCCTAAACGAATATCATGGCACAAGTGATTTTTCAGTGCTAAAAGGATTATGCTACATGATCTGCTTTAAATCATACTAGATTCAGATTGGCCAGGCATTAAAAGAATAAACCAGAACCGCCTCACTTTCGTCAGTAGAAACCGAGGAACCTGCGGTCGGACTCTTTGCTCTCGTACTGTTTGGAGGAGAACAGTAAACAAACAGCTTGTAAAGTAGGGGCGGCAACAGACATGTTTTTTTTACACTTTAAACGATTTTGCAACGCACCGGAAACTGCACGTTTTTTCGATTCCTGTATTTGATCTCTATGCTGAGAGTTTTCTTGTTTCAGCCATATAGGCGTTACTTAATACTGACGAGGGTTCGCTGAACCGATCAGGCCTAACAAAAAGTAAGTGAAATTCCTTGATGGATAATATTCGTTTAGGCGTGATATGTGTAAATTATAATAAGATTGTGCCTATTATAATTTCTCAAAAACAATGGTCATAAAATATTTGATCTCTCTCCCTTGTTTTAGCTGGAGCGTTGATATTTCATTCGCTGGTACGAAATGCAAATCTGCAGGTATTCAGATTTTTTTTCTCACTTGGTGACAGGGCTTTTGTGGCATTTAATGAAACAAAACCTGTATGCCATGTTGCAAAAGACTTAACGAAAATATCAAGTGGCCCAGTTATTGACCAATATACACACAATAGATTATGAATAATGTGTCATTGACAGTAGCAAGAAAAGTACATTTTGGAAAGTCAATAACTTGCTTTTAGTGTCATTGACAGTAGCAAGAAAAATGCGTTTTGGAATTTCAATAGCTTGCATCTAAAAGACCCCCAATATATAAAAGAAATACCCGTACTTATTGAAAAGATGATTGCTCAGTCAGCAGCACTTCCATGATCATGCAAAAGAAAACTTACCGAATGTCCCAGCTTAAGACACAGATTTTAGAATTGTTTTAGGATGTATTACTCATGGACATGTAATACAATTTCATATTCCGCTATCGAAAAGAAATAAAAACCAGGAACTTGAAAAACCATAGGAACAGAAATAGAAAGAAAGGAAGGTTAAAAAATGAAGAGGGCATCACACATTTATACATGTCTGTCTGTCTGTCTGTCTGTCTGTCTGTCTGTCTCTTCTCTGCCTCTGTCTCTGTTTCTCTCTCTCCTTCTCTGTTCCTGTGATCACAAATGACCATGCACACTTATTTGTATGTTTTCTCATTTTTGATCATTTACTTACGTGGATGTTTTCTGAAAATACAAATTAATATTGACAATAAAATTAATGTTCCTGCATACAACTGAGGTTTATCTTAACTAAAAATCCAGCCAACCAACCAACCAACTGTAGAGGAACGCAGCATTGTTTGCTTAGATTTGAAGCTGAACACTATAGGATATTGTGGGTGATGACTTCGCAAACTCACAGGCTGCTCTGTCCCTCTAATGTCCAAACCAAAATGACCTGATATGTGGCCAAGCTTTCATTCTCTGCTGGATCTCTTTACGGAGTTAAGGAAGAGGAAGAGAAGAAGACTGCTTCTGGGATAACATCCCAGTCTCAGCAAGAATACTCATTACGGAAACAGTAACAGTGAGAAGAAACCAACACAACTGTTATGTAATGAGCTTCCAGAGTCATGGGAAGATTCCAGTAGACACCTGACAGTAGTGAAAGTAAAGAGGGTATACAATAGGTAGCATTCTCTTTGGTGAAAGTCACTGACAGGATGGAGACCTTACTGTTACTGTAATTGTAGCTTAAAGCCCAGCCGACTGCATAGAGCCATATCAGGGCAAAAACCGTTCGAAAACATACGCAATACTTCAACAGGAAAAGAAAACTAAGTACACATATCAATGCATTTGCACACATAATCTACGAAGATGCCCGGGCGTTGACCACTGTACGATAGTTTAACTATAGTCTCTTTCATGCATGTGGGCCTTTTAGTTATATGTGTGACCCACGTATAACCTGCATGACACTGTTTTCTCCGCTTCCCAAGAACAGATGGTAGAAACTGTTTAGGGTTTGGGGGGGAGGGGGTCATTTGGAAAGGATTTTTATTTAGTTGTTCCGATAGTATTGCCAGTTTTCATGTAAGTGTCTGCTTTTGTTTTCAGATTTGTCCGGGGAACGAGGCAGTCAGACGTCTTTTCCGTTGCGGCATTCCTGGCAAGACAGTTATTTTATTGCCTCGGATATCAACGTGTCCAGGGATCCAGGTAAGAACAGTGTTGTGACGTAATTTTTTTCTTTTTCTTTGTTTTCTTTTCTTTACCTTTCCTTTTTAATTTATACAGGAAAAAGTTCAGAATTTCAGAAGCTCTGGGTGGTTATGTTAAGGCCAGAAATTGCCGCCAGAGCGGAAAGATCAAGATATTTATGCTAGGATTGAGACATCATTTTTTTAGTGCCAAAACCAGAGCATTCAGTTTAGCGGTATCGACGGAACTATCAGTGGGAATGTAGTTTTGAAAAGGGTCGGTTAGGAGTAGCGGAACAGAAAGCAGCACCAGCAACACCTTCGTCAGATTTTAATGATGATGATGACTGTGATGATGATGGTGATGATAATGATGGAAGAAGAAGAAGCAGAAGCAGTAGAAAAAGAAGAAACAACATAATAATAATCAATCACAAAAACTTCATCATTACCATTATCATTATTCTTTACAACAACAACAACAACAACAAGTAAACAGCATCGTCAATATTATCATCGCCGAGGTCTCTAACACCTAACTTTTTTACCTTACATTCTTCGGTCCACATTGCGTGCAGTTTGCACCGGTTATGCAGGCATTCTAAAAGAAAAAAAAAGAAGAAAACAGGATTTTTATCTTCTCAAAGAAATAAACAGGGGAAAAAAACAAATTAAAAAAAATTTGAAAGGAAAAAGAAAGAAAAATCAAGAAGAAAACAGAAGGGAAAAAAAGGACAGAAGAACAAAACAAGGAATAGAAAAGGAAGAAGGAAAAGAAAACGTTTTTGAAAGATCGTACTTTTTTAACCAAGCAGAAGAAAAAGAAATAACGGTCAAGGGAACAGAGATAAAACGAAAAGAAAAATGTTAAGTTTTAAGGGAACAGAAGAAGAAAAAGTTCCAGCGTTCAAGAGAACAACAGGAAAAAAAAAGAAGAAAAAAACAAGTGGTGAGCTCTCAAGAGGTTTCTAACCAAAACAGAACCATTCCAGCCAATCACGGCACCACAAGCCGCAGACGGCAGAGGTCTGTGAACATGCATTGAATTAAGACTTTTTGTTTGTTTGTTTGTTTCCCTTGCGTTCCTATTCCCGTGCACGCGCGTGCACGAGCCTGAATGGCAGCTCCACATAATTGCTCGGTCTCCTGGACAGCGCATGTGTGGCCCCAGCTTCCGGCGCTTGGAGAGTGTTAAACGACAAGATCTGATTGGTCGATTTGGATTTGTGTTCTTTGCTCTCGGAGGAGTCAGGATAACCTGGCTTTATGTAAACGCGATTTTCTGGATTTTTGCCGTTGTAAAACAAGGTTAGGGGTTTCTGAATGCCGTTAATTTAATTTTGTTTTGTTTGTTTTTTATTCGGTGTTTTCAGAGCGATCTTAAAAAAAAAACATGAACTAAATCTGGGGCAGGCTTGTTGTTTCTATGTCAAGGACGATATTACACGCGCGAGCACACGCACGCACGCACGCACCACGCACGCACGCACGCACGCACGCACGCACGCACGCACGCACGCACGCACGCACCACACACACACACACACCACACACACACACTGATGAAGTCTGATTGTTCTAAAGCTTTATTTGCTTTTTTCTTGTTTTCTTCTTCTTGTTGTTCTGTCAGTATTGCGTAAGTATGCCGCAACGCCTTTTCAACTTCAAAACATAATCCACTGTATAATCTTGCCTGTCCTTTCTTTCTTTCTATTTATGTTTTTATTATTATCAGTTTTGTAATGTTCCCCCGTTGGGTTGCCGGGGGCTTTTTCAGTATAAATAGTATTCCCACCTTAGGAAATTCTGTGCTAGAAATTTCCTCTTTTCGTCACTCTTTGTTTTTTGCCTTGCTGCCTTGCTTTCTGTCATTTCTACTTATTTTCTGCCTTAATGGTCCATTCACCTGTATTTTTTCGATAAAGTCTTATGTACTTTTTCTTCGGATTGATAATTGGGTACATGTATTAAGTGCATTTTTGGCTCTAAGGAGGTGAGATATGCGGAAGCAATTTTAGGTAATTTATGCCTGTTTTTATATATGTTTTGGTGTCTTTATGTGTGCTTATATTTGTGTTCAGGTGTGTTTTTTAAATCTCCCCAGTGCGATAGATCGGACGGAATGGTCCTTCGCCGGGGGCATGTCCTTAGATTATGTGCGCGAATGCATTGATATGTGTACTTAATTTTCTTTTCTTTTTTTTTTTCCCTGTTGAAGTTTCGTGTGCTTTGAGGCGGTTATAGCCCTGATATGGCTCTGCGCAGTCGGCTGGGCTTTAAACAACAATAAAAGAAAAGAAAGAAATTTTGTAATGGAAAATGCTGGATTGTTTAAAAGCTTTTATGTGAATAGACACTGAAAGAACGAACGCGCGCGCACGCTCTCTCTCTCTCTCTCTCTCACTCACACACACACACACACACGCACACGCGCGCACACACACGCACACAAATGCAGAGAGAGAGAGGGGGGGGGGGTTGAAATGAAAGCTACAGTTTGAATGGAGGCAATTTGTAGCAAGAAGAAGTTGGAATGAAAAAAATCATGAGGTGCAGTGCAAGAAGGCGTTACTGGATCGTAAATAGGAGAGGGAAGCTGTAGACAGCTTTGTCTGCCCAACTTCTCATTCTGTTCATGGACTTTTCGTTCGTGGTTAAAACACACACACACGCGCGCGCGCGCACGCAAACGCACACACGCGCGCGCGCACGCAAACGCACACACGCGCACACGCACACACACGCGCACACGCACACACACCACACACACACACAGCGCACACGCACACCACACGCACGCACACACGCACGCCACACACAGCACGCGCACACACACGCACGCGCCACACGCACACCCGCACACGCACACACGCACACAACACGACACACACACACCACACACACCACCACACCACCACTACACACACACACACAACACACACACACACACCACACCACACACACACACACACACACACAACACACAAAAGAGACAAACGCAATCAGTCAGACGGACAGATAGAGAGACTGACTATGAGACACTCGGAGAGAAATTAGTCGTTTGTTTTCATCCTCGATGGTATAGGTAGTAGTATATAGGCCAACTACATTGCTGCCGTAGCAGATCTACGTAGTTGAAACAAAAGAAAATAAGGAAGATACTGCAAAAACTGACTGACTGACTGACTGACTGACTGAATGAATGAATGAATGAATGAATGAATGAATGAATGAATGAATGAATGAATGAATAAATGAATATAAATAAAATAAAACAAAATTGAAAATAACACAGAGAAAACATACAAAACTATGTAACAAGATAAAAAAAAAAAAAGCCAAAAAAGTACAGTAAGAGATTCACCATGAATACGTCGAAGTGTAAAGGGAGCAGAAAAAAATCACGATGGTAGAACTGTTTTCAACAATTTCCCTTTTTCATTGATGTATTAGTGTGTGTTTCTCATTGTGTTTATATTGCATTAATGTAAATCGAAATTTGAAAAGTCACTACGTTTTAATAAGATTGACCGATTTTTCAAGATCCCGATCAGGCAAAATGTATTTCGGGTTGAAACTGCGTGACAGGGCAGTACTCTACGCATACTTTCATAATATATCCTGGCATCGACCAGGTTCATGAAATAAGAAATTTGCAGTCGTGGGCAATACATTTAAGAGAGAACCTCAATGAGGCAATCGTAAAGTGGATGAGACTAAGGTCTATGGTCCCAGTTTTGCCAGTGAACTAGTAGCGTGCCCATCTCGGGGTACGAGTCGGTCGGAAGCGGGGAAAAAAAAAATCCGTCAAAAATCCAAAACAAGTGCGACTGGGCATTCCATTTGGTCCTTTTTTATCCACTGGACGAGGCGGCAGGGAAGTTTTTAGTCCTCTTTTTATTATCCATTGTTTGATGTTTGTGGTCTGTTTGTGACCGTGCGTTCGCGCTTGACAAAGGCCGGTTGGCCGAAAATTTGCGCTTGTCTTGTCTTGTTTTGTTGAATACGCGCTTACATTGGTTTTCTTGTTCTTCTGGTTTCCGTCAAAAATGTTTTGAACTGATAGGGGTTCGAATCCAAGATCTGGCAGTCAGTAGTTCGTTGTGCCAACCAGTTCTCCACGTTGACTAGTTATGTCAGAGTTCCCCCCGCCCCTGCCCCTCCCCAGCCTCTACTATTGGAGCAGGTCCGATTTGTATAGTACTGCTTCACCTTCTCTTTGATGGTGTGGCCTCTTGACAGTTGGACACTTTGTCCCGTTTCGCTTACCCGTCATTCCTGCCCGTTTCATCCATTCAGCCCCCCCCCCCCCTCTCTCTTCCTCCTCCTCTCTCTCTTTCTCTCTCTCACGCACTCTCACACACACACACACACACACACACACACACACACACACACACACACACACACACACACACACACACTCTCTCTCACACACACACACACTCACACACACACACACGCACACACACACACAATCCATACGCGGGAAAGCCTTATTTGAATTTAGTATGAACGTCGAATCCTCAGAGCCGGATAAGTCGCCAGCAGAAGTTAAAGGTTAGTACATTTTGAGAAGCTGAAAACTGTACGAATTCGGGGTGAGGTCCCTCTCGGAGCGTTTGGATGGAGGAGCATATGCATTTAATTTAACATAAGCTGCCATATAACACATAAACTGAGTAGAACGTGTGTGTGTGTGTGTGGGTGTGGGTGTGTGCACGCACGCGCGCGCGCTCAATGGATTTTATCGATCTCACAGGCGAACTAGGAATAAACGTATGGGGATCATCAAATTAGGGGTAAACCAATCGTGAATAGGCGAAACAGAAGTAGGCATTTCGGGAATAAGCGAAACGGGATGGCACTGCCCCCATAAGGGCATTCAGAATTGTACTACCAGTGAAAAGAACATACAGCATACAGAGCAGGTCCCAGTCACCTCTTTGATGGCACGACCACCTTCGGTGATCTCATGCGGATTTGACTCCTGGTCCCGTTTCACCTACCCGCCACACCCATTGCGCCTATTTAGTCTCTCTCTCTCTCACACACATGCACACAGGCGTACGCTAACACACACAATGGAAACATGGATGAGTGTTGAAATATATAAAGAACACCACGCCAAAACCTGGTTCAAGTACAAACTTCTGAATTCAGACCGTTTTGTTGTTTAACTACAGTCAGTTTTTGCCAACCTGCAAGGGGGAAAAAACAACCAAAAAAACATACAAACAAACAAAAAAATCCAAACAAACAAATAAACAAAAACCCCGAATTAATTGTAATATTTTTTTTCTATACGAGGTCAAAGCTGGGTTTTCCTCTTAATCGGGAGAGGGGGAAAGGTCTTTGTCAGATCTTTTCGGTGGAGCATCAGATGCATTCAGCTTCTAGACATATGCCGCCACATAGACAAATCGAATAGAACGTGTGTACGCGCTTGCGTGCATGAGATTTGTCGAGTGGTAGATAGAAAGAAACTCTAGGGAGAGCTAGACAACAGAAGGTCTTCAGAGAAGTAACCCCCTTTAGACAAGTGTTTCGGCCCTGAATTCCTTACACTCTCGGGGGGCCGGGCCACATCCAGGTCATGACTCCTGGATGCCCTTCTGCTGTTTATTTTTTTTTTTTTTTTTTTTTTTTTTTTTCCCACGCCGGGGATCGAACCTGGGCGATTCTGCGCTTCAGAACTGCGGTACGCGGTTTTACCAATGTGCTAACGGGGCACACATCATCTGTAGGGAATTTAATCCTTATGAAGTTCACTTTTTTGGTTCCTCCTTGCCCAGATCCAGCTTGAGCTCCTTTCTGCTGCCTCTGCCATCGCTTTAAGGGCTCTAGTCCTCTTCTTCCCAGAAATGGCGAGTTGTTTCATGAGATCATAAGCGGAGGTGCCCACAAACCCTCTTGCCCCGACCTCTATGGCGAAAATTTTGACCCGCAGACCTGCTTTCTTCAGGGTGCTGGCAAGACCGGCGTATTTTTCGGTCTTGTAGATATGTGCTTCTTCCATTCTGCTTTCGTATGGCACAGTGAGTTCTATCAGAATCACTTGTTTCGAAGAGTCAGAGTGGAGAGCGATGTCTGGTCTCATGCCTGTCTTGCTGATGACATCTGGGTAATTTCTCCACTCTGGGAGGTCTGCTGTACACTCCCAGTCGACTGCTCCATCCAGAAGACCATTTGGCAATGTGCTGGTTGTCATAGCCCTTTCGGGCCAGACCTGTTTCCCTCCTGCTTTGTAGAACGTTGTCATAGCAATTGGTGCGTTTGGGGTCATGGTTTTTTCGCTAACCACATCTGTGATCACTTTCAGAACTTGGTTGTGCCTCCATGTATACCTTCCTTGGGCTAGCGCTACTTTGCAAGAGCTTAGGACATGTTCCACTGTGGTATTTATGGGCGAACTGGGAATAGGCGAATTGGAATCACTAAATTAGGAATAGGCGAACTTGGGAATAGGCAAATCGGAATCAGAGGCGAATGGGGATGACACCTGGCATACTGGTGTATTTCTTCTTCTTCTTTTTTTTCTCCTTTTATCGGTCGATTTATACTATCATGGGTGTCATGGGGAAAAAGAGATGACGGTCAGCAGCAAGCTGGACGGTCTGAAGTGAAGAAATCCCGAGTGACCTTAAGATCTCTTTTGCGTCATCGATCCAGGTCTTCTTTTGTCTGCCTCTCGCTTTTTATTTATATGCTTATAGAGGCAGCTGGAGGGGTTGCATTCTGGTCAGATGACCGAACAGCTTAATTCTCTGTTCATGAATAGACTGGTGGGCCGATAATGTACTGGTGGCCCGATGTTGTGCCCACCATTTCTCTATTTGTATTTCTGATCATGTCGCATCTCTTGTCTCGTAGACAGGTCTTCTCAAACAATACATTTCACAGTGGTAGTTTTGTGTTCTAAGGGCTTGGACAGGACCCAGGCCTTTCACTGGTATGTCTGGGGGGGGATGAAAATGGAAGTGGTGTGCTTGGTTTTTGTTTCAAATTAAGATACTGGAGGGGGTGAGGGCTTGAAGTTAAGGAGTGAGGCAAACTGATCACTGACATATTGTTGGCTTTGTGTTTACGCAAAACAATGGGATAAACATGTGCTTGTCCACAACTCTGCGGCTTTTGTTTTTCACATGTGGAACAGCAGCGATAATGAACACATGCGTGCATGTGTTTGTGTTTGCGCACGCGCATTGCAGGTCAGGGCACCCATCCCGCTTGGTCAAAGCTTTCTGGCAAAGCTCCCAGCACTGCGATAACAATTGCGTAATCTTCCCACACGAACAAGACCGTCAGATAGAAGCACATCCATCCTCCCACACAGCTCTTCAGACCTTACCAGTCACCATGGTAGTGTGGTTAACGCAACGGACTACCGGCTGGAAAGTGTATGGGTTTGAATTCCATTAGTCTTTATCAAAATCACTGTGGGATTTTTCGGCCCTAACCGGCTCCTATCCAGAGTTGAACGTGTTACGGGCTCTTTGGGAAGACTGGGACCACACAGTCGAGTCCCATTCACTTAACGTCATTGAAGATCACATCCAAAACAAATGTGACTGCCCGCATTCAAGCAAACAGGAACCCGAAAAAGGGAGAAAAAAAACAAAACAAAACAAAAAAACACGAAAAAAGAATCAGAACGCGTATTTATAATACAACCAGACAAGACCACAAGCAAACAAACACCAAATACTAAATTAGGAGAAAAAGACTGAAACGTTCCTGCTGCTTCATCCAGTGTGAGAAAGACTAAACTGACTTTTAAAAAAATCAATGAGCCACACACATATCCTTTGGTCGATATGAAATAATCTCAAGTTAAAAAGGGGGAGATTTTTTTTCTCACGCTGGACGAAGCAGCAGGGAAGTTTCAGTCTTTTTCTCCTAATTAAGTATTTGGTGTTTGTGATCTTACGCTTGACAAAGGCCAGTTGGCCAAAAATTTGCGCCTGTCTTGTCTAGTTGTATGAAATACGCGTTCTGATTATTCTTTTTTTTTCTTTTCTGGTCATCGAAGATGTTGCTTAAATCTCCTGACCAGCACTGCAGATGTCTGTATCTCGCGACTTGGTTCACTCCTAGATGGTTAGCTTATAGTACTGCCCTGTCGCGCAGTCTCGTTCCTAGACCCTCTATATGGAATTCATAGATTTATTATGATTATTACCCCCATCATCATCATCATCCATCATCCATCATGATCATCATGATCATCATGATCATCATCATCATCATCATCATCATCATCATCATCATCGTCGTCGTCGTCGTCGTCGTCATCTCATTTGTGAACTATCGTCCCAGCTTCTGTGGCCCTTAATGCGGCGTAGGAAATGGGACAGAAAAAAAGGAACAAGAAACGTGTCTCATGAAAACAAGCTTATCCTCCCTAATTCCTTATTTAACAAGACTGTTACACAGATGAAGTAGCTTGGCAATAACATGCCTTTCCGTGCTTGCAGCTCATTTCCTCACAACGGTTGGTTTTGATAGTCTGTTTTCAGTGCTGGAGCATGCTTAAGTCTGTTTTCGCTTTTCGGATGTGTTGCTTAACGATGCACGTGCGTCGCATCATTAATGAGGAATTATCGCTAACTGGATACGATTAATGCAAATAACGAAGTTAACGCTTACCACAGGCTACACAAAATTCTTTGGCAGTCAGTTGGTCTGTCACATCTTCTTACTGGCATGATTTCAGCTCTCTCTCTCTCTCTCTCTCTGTCTGTCTCTCTCTCTCTGTGTCTCCTCTCTCTCTCTCTCTGTCTCTCACTGTCTCTATTTCTCTCTGTCTCTGCCTGTCTGTCTGTCTGTCTGTCTGTCTCTCTCTCTCTCTCTCTCTGTCTCTCTCTCTCTCTCTGTCTTCTGTCTCTGCCTGTCTGTCTGTCTGTCTCTCTCAGTCTGTCTGTCTGTCTGTCTCTCTGTGTGTCTTTTTGTTCCTTTAATCTCGTATGCAAGACTCATTTTTCCCGATCTTTTCCCCATTTTGGACCTTTCTATGGAATAATATGTCCTTTGATCTGATAAATTTGGCTAATTCATCTTTTCAGACCCATCTTTTCTGTGAATCCTCCTTTTTAAAATAACTGTGTTGATATTGACCCTATCCCCTCCTGGTTTAGTGCGTTCTTGTAGTATGTTGTATATGTGTGTTACTGACAGAGTGTGTGATGTTAATAGGTAAAAACAGTGAATGGTCATACAGATATTTCTTGTTGAAGTTGTATTCATTTTGGTATTGTAGAATTGTAAGCGCCCAAGTTTTTTTTGTCGGTTTTTGTTTTTGTTTTGCATTCAGCAAGCTTGTTACACAGTGTGTATGAATGAAATAAAATAGTTTAACCAACGAAGTGACATGGCATTAAAATCTCTTATCTGTTATAACAAATAAACTTTCTTTGGGAAAAAGTGGGCATAAGTATGCTTGACATCTGTATATAGGAGAGGACAGATTGACATAAGTTTTGTCGTTAGCATGGGATGTATTTTTTTATTTTTTTAAATTTTTTTATTATTTTTTTTATATTAATCGTGATATTATTTTTCTTCGAGAGAGACTGTCGTCGAAATAAATTCATCTTCATTTCTATATATAGCCAAAGTGATATAACCATTGCTGTTGACATGCCACAATATAACTGCTCTTGTCATATCATATTTAACCATTGTTGTTGACATGTCACAATATACATGCTCTTGTCATATCATATTTAACCATTGTTGTTGACATGTCACGATGGAACCATTATTGTTGACTTGCCACGACATAACCACTGTCGTTGTCGTGCCACAATACCCGACGGTGGTTGGGGGACAGTGGGGTACGTAGGTTGTTCAAAACTTACAGCGGCTTAAAAGGGGGATTGTAGGTAAACTTCGTTGCCGTCGTTTATTTTTGCTACACAAAGCACTGGCGTTGGTCTTGGTTCCGATGTACTCGTGTGGCAGATTTTCTTCTGTAATGGACAGCATTATTGACTCCAGAAGGTGTCGTGTGCAGTTGTAATACAGTTACTGAAATTGTGCCTTGACTACATTATCTTATAGTAAATCTTGCCGGATTAGTCCAAAAATGCCGAAAGATGCCTTTTCAAGATTGTAGACAGTCCTACAACTGGGATGGTGACTTTGCTAATGCACGTTAACTTCCTGCACACACACACACACACACACACACACACACACACACACACACACACACACAACACAAAAACACACACACACACACACACACACACACACACACACACACAACACACACAACACACACTAACACACACCCCACACACACACAACACACACACAACACACACACACACACACACAGAGAGAGAGAGAGAGAGAGAGAGAGAGAGACTGATGTAGAATAGAGACAGTACCTAGATGTTTGGGTTCCACCGCACGAAAGGTGAATTTTCATGACATGGTTAGTGTAAACGCCTTTGGCAAAACACGAACTTACTTTTATGCACTTCCCCCTCTCAGCATTCCAGCCTGTGCCTTGCTTGCTCTGTTCCAGACACTGTTTATATTCTGTCCAAACAGCCAGTCCATTCTATCAGCCTGTTTGGCTTTTCTTTGTACACATTCTACACTCGTCTATACTTCTGAAAAGAAAGAGGCACCATAGTGGATAGGTCTGATGATGTACTCTGCATCAAACGCCTTCTTATTGAATGCTTGGACTCGCACGATGTGAGACATAAGCGCTATACAGCGGACTCTTTAAAGGACTTCTTCAGAGATTTTCCTCCAGACGAAATTTTCAAGTTCAAGAGATCAACAGATTCCATCATATATGATCATATATATAGAGAAAACTTAAAAAAAAACAAAACAAACTTACAGCTCGAAAAGATAACCATACGCTTAGTTTTTAACTGTTCAGCCTTGAAAACGATAACCATGCGCTGAGTTTTTCACTGTTCAGCTTTGAAAAGATAACCGTGTGCTTAGTTTTTACTGTTCAGCCTTGTACAGATAACTGAGTGCTTAGTTTTTAACTGTTCAGCCTTGTACAGATAACCGTGTGCTTAGTTTTTAACTGTTCAGCCTTGTACAGATAACCGTGTGCTTAGTTTTTAACTGTTCAGCCTTGTACAGATAACCGTGTGCTTAGTTTTTAACTGTTCAGCCTTGTACAGATAACCGTGTGCTTAGTTTTTAACTGTTCAGCCTTGTACAGATAACTGTGTGCTTAGTTTTTAACTGTTCAGCTTGTACAGATAACTGTGTGCTTAGTTTTTAACTGTTCAGCCTTGTACAGATAAACTGTGTGCTAAGTTTTTAACTGTTCAGCCATTGTACAGATAACCGTGTGCTAAGTTTTTAAATGTTCAGCCTTGTACAGATAACGTGTGCTTAGTTTTATAACTGTTCAGCCTTGTACAGATAACCGTGGTGCTAAGTTTTTAATGTTCAGCCTTGTACAGATAACCGTGTGCTAAGTTTTTAACTGTTCAGCCTTGTACAGATAACCGTGTGCTTAGTTTTTAACTGTTCAGCCTTGTACAGATAACCGTGTGCTAAGTTTTTAACTGTTCAACCTTGTACAATAACCGTGTGCTAAGTTTTTAACTTGTCTTTTGAATCAATCTTTGTTTTTAACGTGGAGTTACGCTGATGTGGCTTAGTGGTCGGCTGGGCTGTAGGCAACGTGAACCAGCGGATGGTTCGATGGGGAAAGGGCCTAAATTAAAATGTCCGCTCATTTCAACAAAATCTTGTGTGTGTACCCAGTATGCAATCTATTGTCCCGGTCTGGACAGCAGGCAGAAAATAAAAAATGACAGATAATGATGAATCCGCAGTGATAGGAAAAACGCAATAGAAAGTTATCACAGCAATATGAAACATACAATAGGAAGGAATGACTGGTTAGCAAGCAGAATGATAGAAAATGACAGATAGGAGGAAGTGACTGGATAGCAAGGCAGAAAATGTGGAAGAAACAGAAGGAAGACAAGGCAGAAACAAAGGGAGTGACAGAAAAGAGGAAATTTCTAGCACAGAAGCTGAACTGAAAGGGTTTTGTACAGGCTTAAGGAGTCTGCCACATAGTTACAGGCATTGATTGAGAACCTTGAACAACGCCAAATTCCGAATTCACTCACTTACCTGAAAGCAGTGAACACCGAAGAGAAAGAGGGAGGGAGGGGGAGAGAGGCGAGAGGAAGGGAGGATGATTTATCAGTTTTATTAAGCACGGCCCCTCTGAGCTTTGTGGACATAACGTACACGATAGATATAAACAAACAATATAAAAAACACAATAAACATAGTACATTGAGTGGTACAACAATCATTTTAGGTGTACAGTTAATCACGTTACCGAAAACAATGAACACTAGAGAGAGAGAGAGGGGGGGAGGGAGAGAGGAGAGAGAGATAGTATTGATTTTACTGTTTATTGTTGTTTAATGCCCAGCCGGCTGCGTAGAGCCATACCAAAGCTATAATCGTTTCAAAACAGACACAATACTTCAACAGAAATAAAAAGGAAAAGAAAATTAAGTACACATATCAATGCATTCGCGCATATAATCCAAGGAGATGCTCCTTGCGTTGACCACTCTGTCTAATTTGTCGCACAGGGGATTTTAAAAAGACTTACCTGAATACAAATTTAAATACACTAAACAAAATATAAAAGAGACCTAAATTACCTAAAATCGCTTCCGCATATCTCGTTTCCCTAGAACCAAAAAATGCCTTAATACAGGTACAAATTATCAACCCGAACAGGAAACACGTAAGACTTTATCTAACACATACAGGTGAATGGACCAGCAAGGCAAAAAAATTATAAGAAGAAATGACAGAAAGCAAAGTAAGAAGAAAGAAAGAAGTGACAGAAAAGAGGAAATTTCTAAAACGAATTTCAGAAGGTGGGGAAACTATTTATACTGAAAGAGTCCCCGGCATCCCCACATGGGTAGACAGACAGACAGACAAAGAGGCACAGACAGAGAGAGAGAGCGAGAGAGACAGAGAGAGAGAGAGAGAGAGGGGGGGGGGTGAGGAGGAAGAACAAACAGCCGTAAAGAGAACAGAGCTAATAAGCCATCTTTACGTATGAAACGATTGTGCACGGATCGTCGGAAGTTGCATAGCGGAGATTTTATTTTTGTGCTTCCTGTTATTGTGCGTGTTTTTCTCCGTAGCTTTCATGTTCTCTTCATCACTGGTATCTCCTTATCTAGTCGGCCTAGTCTGCTTGTCTTGTCTGTGTCTGTCTGTTACAGCTTGGCATGAAAGCACAGAGGGTTTTGCTCGTGCTCAAGGTGACCGGCAGATAACACACGGTAGATTGGCTAGAGCGCGTATGGAAAAATCCAAGTGCAATTATCCCTTTTTGAATAAATCCAAACTACCTATCTCTCCAAGTATGTTTATTTGCACAAACCATTTAAAACAAACTCGGTTTTTCATGTTTGTTATTTGGAGGTCTAATCTTATTCAAGAAAAAACTTATTTCAAAGAGACTAGAAAACACAAAAATATAATAGATTTGCATATGCAATAGATAAAAAAGCAAGACAGGTTATATTAGATACGCATTGTGATTTTATTTTTTGTAATTTTCAGGTTCCTGTCTGCTTGGACGCAGGCACCCACTTTGATTTAGAAGCCATATTATAAAAGAGCACGACGAAACAGGCTGTTGGCATAAGCGGGTAAAATGTCAGACTTCCCAATCAAAAATCTCGGGTTCGATCTTGCCTTGAGTACCTCCCGCCTGGTGGGTGAAAAGTGGAGATTATAACCCTTTTATTCCCGTAACCTGTCCACCAGGATAGGGTGAGGGAGTCAAAGGGTTACGTTTTTGCTGTCGATGAATGGGATGCGGGAGTCGGAGGGTTAATCATCTCCTGGGTCAACATATGCGTTCTCAGAATATTAAGCATGCACGGTAAAGACCCTGTAAACTGACGTCAGTGTCTTATGGCTTAGGGACCAACACATCCGGCTATACGTGCCCACCAAGACGGAGTATGCAGACGTTGTAAGCAACAAGGTCTGCGGACTGTTGGCAATAACAACGTGCGTAGAGGCGTTCAAGTAAATGCGTATTCTTAATATCAAAGTATATTACTACTATTGCAAGCCACAGCCAGCACTGCATAAGTTAATGTGAAATTGTGAGAATAACGCTGATCTCGGAATTTCTGTCAGGCATGTACAAATCACACCTTATCCCCTCCACCATACTAACCCCATCACACAACACACGACACCCCACGCGCGCGGCTCACACACACACACACACCACTACTCGCACATAGACACACTAACACGCACACAACAACACACAACACACACACACACACACACACACACACACACACACACACACACACACACACACACACACACCGTATGACATACACGCTCTCATCACACACACACGCGTGAGCACACACTCACACGCGTGCGTACACACGTACACGTGCACGTGCAAATCAACCATCCACCAACCATCAACCAGAGTAACACTATACACGTACACTCGCACATCCAGAGACTGACATCATACCGCACAAGGACTGACATCGCGCACAGACTCAACACACACAACCACCACACACACCAACAACACACACACACAACACACACACACACACAACACACACACACACACACACAAACACACACACACACACACACACACACACAACACACACCACACACACACACACACACACACCACACACTCTCTCTCTCTCTCTCTCGTTTTGTTTTTTCTGTCTTCTGTCTGCTCTTTGTCTCTGTCTCTGTCTCTCTCCTACTTCCCTGTCTCCTCTCTCCTGCTGTCTGTACCCCACCCCTCTCTGTCTGTCTGTCTGTCTCAACATTCCCTGCAATTAGTACGTGAGTATCAGTATCAACGCTGTGCATAATGGAGCGCAAGCCTCATTTTGTTGTATATAACACTAATGAGACACACAGCGTGTCCTTTATGAGAAGGACATTAGTTTGTCGTTTTCCCGCCGTTTGGTGATGTCGACCTTTTCACGCGTCACCATACATTTTCTGTATTTGGTTTACTGGTATATCTTTATCAGAAACCTAACCACCGGCCACTTATGAAATGACTGCTGTCTCTTTTTAGGTAACAAACAGTACCCCACCTTCTGGAAATTCTGTGCTGGAGATTTCCTCTTTTCTGTCGCTTTTCTCCCCTGTCATCTTTTGCTATTGTTTTCTGCCTTGCTGGTCTATTCGCCTGTGTTTTTTTCCATAAAGCCTTGTAGATTTTCTATTTTGATTGATCATTGGTACATTTATTGATTGCACTGTTGGCTCTAAGGAAATTCTAGGTGCTTAGCGACAAGTTTAGGAACTACAGGCCAGTTTTGGCATAATCTTTTTATTATGTTTCAATGTGCATATGTTTATGCGTTTGTGTTCAGGTTTGTTTTTTGAAACGCATGGTGATAAAATGAATGGAATGGCCAACGCCAGGAGCATATTGTAGATTATTTGCTTGAGTGCAGTGATATGTGTACTTAATTTTCTCTTCCAGGTTGTCTTTTTTCCAAGATCATCGATGTGTTTAGATCCGCCCGGAGCTTTCAGTATAAACAGTATTCTCACCTTCCGGAAATTCTGTGTTAGAAATTTCCTCTTTTCTGTTACTCTTATTTCATCCTTGCTTATTCGCATTGTCATTTTTGTATCATTTTCTGCCTTGCTGGTCCATTCGCCTGTATGTATTCTTGAAGCCTTACACTTTCTCATAGGATTGATAATTGGGTACATGTGTTAAGGGTGTTGTTGGCTCTCAGGAAATGGATGATGATACAGAAGCAATTTCAGGTGATTTAGGACTGTTTTTGTATATGTTTTAGTGTCGATAGTTTTGTTTAAATTTATAGTCAGGTTTGTTTTATTTTAGATGCCCTGTGTGATAAATTTGTCGGAGTGGTCAACGCCAGAGGCACATTCTTAGATTATGTGCGTAAATGGATTGATATGTGTACTTGATTTTCTCTTCCATTCTGTTGTTTTTTGCCTGCTGAAGCTTTGTATATGTTTCGAGATGGTTATCATCGTGATATGGCTGTGCGCAGTCGGCTGGTCTTTAAACAAAACAGTAACAATAACGGTCTGTTTAGATGTGTTTGTGTTGTTTGAGATAGTTAAAGTTCTGATATGAGACTGAACAGATGGCTGGGCTTCAAGCTCTGACAGTAATAGTAATGATAATGATAATAAAGATGATGATAATCATGATGATGATAATGACAGTAACGATAGATGATGATGATGATGATGATAAAAAAAATGATAATGATGTTGATGGTGATGGAAATGATAACGATGATAATTCATAATTATTACACTGAAAGGGTACTCCATGCAATTAAGGATTAATAAAATGAAACCTGCAATAACCACTGATCTTTCAGGCTTTATACCATCTATCTCAGTGAGGTGAATGGAAGACATTAACTGCAAAAACGTTTTCTAACATTGATCGTAAAATTAAACAGTTTTTACTCTGAAATCTGAAAACTCAGTTGCACTCACACGTTTCCCCGTCAGAGAGAAATCAAGCCTTCTGTCGTTCCCAAGACGAAAGAGCTGTGACATGTCGGACATGTTAATTACGTTGTGAGCTTCGGTAGATAGAATTAGAGAGAAACTAGGTTGCAGTTCTTAGTGTAAAAATCTTGAAACCATACTGCACAGGCACGCTTCTCGGCGCAGAAAAAAAACAACCTTTTGTCGTCTTCACCGAAGAGCTGTGACCTCTGGGGAGATGTTAATCAATGACGCTGTCGGCCATGTGATCACCCACACCTGCGCTGTTCGTCCGATCAGTGCAACTTCCATAAGGGGTCCTGGAATTAAACTTTTGACTCCTGCACCCTATCCACCAACTGCAGAAACTTAACCCTTTGACTCCCTCACCCTCACTTCCTGCGGGAAGCTGGTGGAGAGGGCGAGGGAGTTAAAGGGTTAAGTTTTTGCTTTGGTAGCTTGGTCGACAATGCAGGATAGTGGTAAACGGAGTGCGGGAGTCAAAGTGTTAAACAGGATTTTTTGGTTTGATGGCTGGAATTCCTACGTGCGGTCGAATATATGAGCGGACTTTTACATGTGCATCATCCGCTTATTTTTTTAACACTGCCCCACCATGAACTCACTCATACTCCGTTTTCGGGGGCGTGCATGTTGGGTGGGTGATTTTGTGTTTCCGTAAGCCACCGAACAATGGACATGCCTTACAGGATCTTTAACGTGCGCATCTGATGCTGTGCGTGCATATACACACGGCGGGGGTTCAGGCACCAGCAGGTCTGCACATATGTTGACCGTCTAATATCACTTATAGTGAAAAGACGTTAAATCAAAGAACGAACGAACATATGTTGACCTGGGAGGTCAGACACATCACCCGTTACCCACCTAAGCTGGCACTAGGCTTGAACCCAGATCTCTCATTTGGAAGACCAGTGCCTTAACCACTCCACTATCATGCACGTCCTATGAATAAGAATAAGAATTGTGGGAAAGTGGTTGGGGATTGGGTAAGAGCGAAGGAAGATGGTCAAGCCATGGTCATCTATTAAACGGGATACGTCTCGATAGCTCCCAGGTTCGATACGAGTGCGTGTCGCGTATTTTTATCGCACAAGCGGTTCGTGCATGTGAGAGAGAGAGAGACAGAGACAGAGACAGAGAGATGTACGTGGAAAGTGTGTGTGTGTGTGTGTGTGTGTGTGTGTGTGTGTGTGTGGCATCGAACCTGGGACGTATCGAGACATCCCCGTTAAACGCTGTGTCTGCCTGTCCCAGCAGAGTGTAGCCTGTAGTGTATGTTAACGTGGTGTTAGCCCTGGTATGGATAGCTTAACATTCTCAGTCTACTTGTCCAGATCTGTGAAAGATCAGGAACGCTACCTTTTCTTTTGTTGTTTTTTGCCCCCCCCCCCCCCCTCTCTTTTTTCTCTCCTGAATTTAAAAAAAATCTATTTAATGGTTGTCTCTTTTTTTGTACGCTTGACAAAGGCCAGTTGGCCCGAAAATTCCGCCTCTCTTGTTTTCTTACTTAAACGCGCGTTCTTTTTCTAATTTCGTGTGTTTCTGGGTTCTGATTCTCGTTTTCAGCCCTCTTTCATTAAATGGACGGAAGATTGAAGAAGCCGGGCAAGATCACGACCGAACGAGCTGTGCTGTCTTCAGAGAAGATTAGGCCGCCTCAAGAAGGAAATTGGTTGATGTCCAGTCAATCCGAGGCCATACAAAACGCCAGGCTTTTCGTAAACAATGGCTCAGCCTCCTGGTTTCAGACCCCTAAAGATTCAATCATCCCCTGATTCTCTGCGAAACTGCTGGTCTTCGTTGGGAACAACTGCTCGGCATCCCGTATTTCAATTTCAGGAGATTGAAGGAGCGGGAGTTGGTTGGGGGGGAGGGGGTAAGAATCGGTGTTATTTGAAGAGGAGATCCTGCATTGTTTCCGCAGTGATGACATTGGGGAACCTTTCATGACAGAATTTAACGATCTTTCTCTGCTTGTTTGAGAATGTCAGGTGCTGCCAGTGACAGGGAAAAACTTACCATAAACCCTTTGACTCCTGCATCCTGTCCACCAGCATCTCTCATCAACCATGCTAGCAAAGCAAAAACTTAACCCTTAGATTCCGTCACCCTATCCACCAGCTTCCTGCAGGAAGGTAGTGGATAGGATGAGAGTCAAAGGGTTAAATTTTTGCAGTTGGTGGATAGGGTGTAGGAGTCAAAGGGTTAAGAGACTTGGTGATAATCGACGTTGATGCTGTCAGGAACTAATAAAAGAGGAGGCTTGGAGAAAGGGTGAGAAAGTAAGAAACTCTTTGGTCATATTCACCCTAATGTTCCGGTGATTGCATGTATCGTTTGTGTGGGTGCGGATGTTAAATCCCAAATACAAATAAACATAACGAGGAGATGTGAGAGAGGGTTAACAGAGGGTTGGATAGATTTCTTTTGATCCGAGGCATGTAGGGTAGCATCCCCCTTGCCTTGTTCCTTTCCTTTCTGTCATTTCTGCCTATCATTTTCTGCTTTGCTTGTCCATTCACCTGTATGTGTTCGATAAAGTCTTTCGTACTTTCTCTTAGGATTGATAATTGGGTACTTGTATTAAGTGCAATTTTGGCTCTAGAGAGGTGAAATATGCGGAAGCAATTGTAGTAATTTATGCCTGTTTTGTATATATGTTTTGGTGTCCTTAGGTATGCTTAAATTTGTATTCAGGTGTGTTCTTAAATCCCCTGGAATGGTCAACGCCAGGGCCATGTCCTGAGATTATGTGCGCGAATGCATTGATATATGTACTTAATTTTTTTTTTCCTGTAGAAGTATTGTATGTTTTGAAACGGTTATAGCCCTGATATGGCTCAACGCAGTCGGCTGGGCTTTAAACAACAATAATAATATCAACAATGTAGCGTAGCAACGAAGATTCTCCACTTGTCTGTTCTGGGTCAGCCTCTGTATAGTACCCCGAGTGTGTTTCAGGGCCTTGGAGTCTTCTGTTACTCGACGTCGTGTGTTACTGGTCTTCGTCTCTTATATCTTCTTCTGGTGAAGGGCAGTCCCGGTGATGTTGTCCTGCTGTCTTCGGATAAATAAATGACTGAACCGGAATATGCCATATTTTTGGACAGCTTCAACAACTCATTTATGGTAGAGAAAGAAATTGTTCGTTTCGGAAATGCTGTCGAGGGAATTCTACCAAAAATGGTTTAATACCGAACACTTATAGACCAATAATAAAATGACAGGCAAATGAATTTAAACATGATACATAAAAAAGTGACTTAAAAATCTGTAGAATGGTTGTACTCGATTTGTAATGTTCTCATACTGTTCATGCAGTGCAATTGCTTGTCTTCATAGGTTTCCATTTGTATTATGAACATAATTGTTCGTTGTGTAAGTCTTCAGTGTGTATTTTTCCCCATAAAATTACGCTTTGAAAGAAATATGAACCCGGTTTTAGAACCCCCAAAGATTTCAACCATCCTATATGAGTCCAGCTTTTAAAACCCAGAGATACCCTGCGTGGGGGGGGGGGGGGGAGGGGATAGTATTCCCGCCTTTTGGAAATACTGTGCTAGAAATTAGCTGTTATTTGTCGCTCTTTGTTTCTGCTTTGCTCTGTTGCTTTGTGTCATCTTTTTGTATCAGTTTTATGGCTTGCCTTATGGTTTCCATAAAGCTTTGCATACTTGCTGTTAGTATCGACATATAGGTATATGCATGTCAGTGGCATTTTTAACTCTGAGTAAACGTAAACTTAGTGGCAATTTAGAAATACAGAATAGTTTTTTATGCCTTTCATTTTTTTTTTTGGCAAGAGATCAATAGATTTTACCTGATCTGATTTTAGGGCTCTTTTTCTTTAATTGCATTTTAGACTTGCAGTGTTAATGCGTAACGGTGAGCATGGTTTTTAACTGTGTCTTTTATCTTAACGGGTTGTTGATTTTGACGTGGTGTTAGCCCTGATCTGGCTCTAGTAGTCAGATGGGGCCATAAGCAGTATGAATTGTTTATGCATTTATATTCAGGTCCGTTTAAAAAAAACAAAAAACCCTCTTGACATATTGGGCGGAATGGCGAACGCCAGAGGCATATCCTTCAAAATTATATACATAAATGCATTATCTATATTAATTGTTCTTTTGTTGCTTTTTTAGGATCATTTATGTCTTCAGATGTGTTGTTTTTGAGGTGGTTATGGCCATGATATGACTGTGGCTTCAGACACAAATAATTACTCTTAACCACTCAGAGCACAAGCAAGCGCAGCGTAGGCCTACATACAGTATAAGTGTTTTCTTAGCTTCTCGGTCGCCCCAGCCTTTTTAAGGCTGCAGCTCTCTACAACGATCTATAGCTCAGCATCCAGTGTTTAGACTCCAACAGATTCAATCACATCAGAGTCTATACAAGGCTGCAGCTCTCTGCAGTGAACTATGATTAGCAATTCGTGTTTAAACTCCAGAAAATCCGTCCGTGTATACAAGACTGCAAGCTTTTTGCAACGAATTATGGCTGTGATCCCGTTTTCAGCCACCTCCCCCCGACTCCGCTCCCCCACCCTTTCAAAGATTCAATCGCCAGTTGAGGTCTATATCAGTCTGCTTATATTCGTAATGCATGCCATCTTTAGATTCCCAGAGATGTCAGGGCTGAAAAAGAAATGGATGTGATGGAGGGGGCGGGAAGATCTGACGCTGTTTTTGGCTGTCATGATACAGCATTACCGGCCTTTCAGGAAGAATTTAACGGCCTTTCTCCTTTCATTGAGACGATCACGTACCACCGTTGACAGGGAAAGTTTGAAAAAAAAAAGGGGGGGGGGGGAGGAGAAAAGAAATAAGAGCAACAAATTTGGTGGTGGCCGATTTTCAGTCTTTTCTTTACAGCGTTGGAGGTTTGGGGGAGGGGGGGGGGAGTTCACACCTCAAAACAGCTTATTACTCATAGGTAGTAGCATTAGGACCTGCTGGACCTATCTTACAGCCAGCTAGTCCTTGCTCTTGCTACTTTTCACATATGCTGTAAAAAATGCAAAGGAAGCATAAAAATTAAAATGAAACAACTAGAGGGAGGAAATATGTTAACTCTCTCTCTCTCTCTCTCTCTCTCTCTCTCTCTCTCTCTCTCTCTCTCTCTCTGTCACTCTCTCTGTATGCGTGTGTCTGTCTCAATCTGTCTGTCTCTCTGTCAGTCAGTGTCTGTCTCTATCTCTCTCTCCCTGAGTCTCAGTGTGTGTGTGGGTGTGTGTGTGTGTGTGTGTGTGTGAGAGAGAGAGAGAGAGAGAGAGAAGAGAGAGAGGAGGGAGCTTTCTTTTCTTTTCCTTTATTTTTTCAAAATTCCCTTTCAAATCAACTCTTGAAAGGAGATTGAAAAAGATTGGGGCAATCGCAGCAAAACAATACCTGCTCCCTGAAAGCAGGCAGGCCACCTTACCTAGGAAGCCTGTTGAGAAGTAATCGGCCGGAGTCCGTATCAGGTCTGAAAGAATTGCTCGGCATCCCATGTCTTGACTTACAGCAGCAGCAGCTGTAGTAGCAACAGCAGCAACAACAACAACAAACAACAACAATGAAACGTACCAATAACCAAACAAGCAAACAGTTCTCTTTCTTACCAGTCGTCGTGATGTAGTGGTTAGTGCGACGGACTCCCGACTGGAAGTTTGTGGGTTCGAATCCCCATCAGACCCTTGAAAAAAAATCAGCGTGGGATTTTTCAACTTCAACAGGTGCCTACTTAGAGCTGAGCGTGCTGTGGGCTCATTAGGAAAACTAGGACCACATAGATGTAGTCGAGTCTCATCCATTTCACGGATCGTCATTGAAGTTGTTACTCAAAATATTCTGACCATCACTGCAGGTGTCTGTATCTCTCGAGCCTGGTTGACGCCAGGATATATTATGAGAGTAAGCGCAGAGTACATCCCTGTCTCGTAGTCTCGATCCTGAATGGAACTCTGTAGCATCGTGATTATCACCCTCCTTCTCCTCCTCCTCCTCATCATCATCGCACTGTAAAAACTGTGCCAGCTTCTATGGTCATTAAGGTGGTGTAGAAAAGAGGAAAAAAGAAAGGAGTTGGGAGAGATGGGGAGGAGAGCAAAAAGGAAATCTTCCTAAGTACGATGATCGGGAAAAAAAAGTCTTCACTTTTGGTCTCATCCCTTTTTCCTGCTAATCTGATCTGATAGGAATCATTCGTTTATAATTTGCTTACCTCTGTACCTCGTTGTTCTTTATTGTAATTTATGGTAGTGGTGTTGGTAAAGCTTATATGTATGTCTGTCTGTCTGTCTGCATATCTCTTTGTCCGTCTGTCTGTCGCACACGTTAAAAACCTTTTTTTTTCCCCAGCGTCTTTGTCTCTGTCCCTTCTCTCTCTCCGCCCTCCCCCCCTCTCTCTCTCTCTCTCTCTCAAACGATGGCAAATACTCATGAACAAAAGACTGACGTGTGGGGGTATTGTCAATGACATGAACAAGTGACTGCACGTAGGGTATGTTGTGGATGACATGAACAAAAGGAGTGGCACTGTACTGCGGCGTTGCGCTGTCCCCGGGAAGAGTAGCCCGATTTTCACTTGATAATTATGTTGTCACCAACCAAACACAACCAACCAACCAACCAACCAACCCAGCGCAATGCAAAGCAATGCAAAGCAACCCAAACCCAAGCCCCCCCCCCCCCCCCCACACACAAACACACACAGAGTGAATCGTTCCTCGAGCCTGATGTTCGCAGTGATGGCACAGCTGCCTAGCTTTGGGTTCCCAAAACATTTAATCATCCTCAAGTTTATCGGGGCTTGTACGTCTTAGCAAAGCATCTCGTTTTTCGAGCCCCAGAGGCTGAAGACTGTCAAGAACTTGGTCCGATGATGGAGGGGATCTGAATGGTTTCTGGCTACATGGATCGAATTACTGGATTTTCATGGAGGTCTTCTGTTTAATGAGAAGCTCACGCACTGCCAGTGATAGAAGTAATCGAGACGAGTGACGATTAATCGTCAGGTTTTGTAGAACGAGTGGCATTTTCAGTCTCCCCGTGGGGATGCTGGGGGCTCTTTCAGTATAAATAGTATCCCCGCCTTCTGGAAATTCTGTGCTAGAAATTTCCTCTTTTCTGTCACTCTTTGTTTCTGCCTTGTTCCTTTGCTTTCTGTCATTTCTTCCTATTATTTTCTGCCTTGCTTGACCATTCACATGTATGTGTTCGATAAAGTATTACGTACTTTTTCTTAGGATTGATAATTGGGTACATGTATTAAATGCAATTTTGGCTCTAGGGACTTGAGATATGCGGAAGCAATTTTAGGTAATTTAAGGCTGTTCTTATGTATGTTTAAGTGTCATTAGTTATGTTTCAGTTTGTATTCAGGTGTTTTTTTTTTTAGATCCCCTGTGCGATAAATTGGACGGAGTGGTCAGAGCCAAGGGCGTGTCCTTAGACTATGTGCGCGAATGCATTGATATGTGTACTTAATTTTCTTTTCTTTTTTTTTTATCCTGTTGAAGTTTTGCATTTTTATGAATCGGTTATAGCCCTGATATGGCTCTACGCAGTCGGCTGGGCTTTAAACAACTATACCAATAACTATAACAGTATCTGATTTTTAAGAACGACGACGAGAGCGACGGGTTGTTAGGATGGTGATGTTTGAGGTTTCTCTCTTTTTTTAATGTTGTCTTTGATCTTAACCGGCTTATCGTTTTTGACGTGGTATTAGCCCTGATATGGCTCTAGTAGCCGACTGGGCTGTAAGCAGCATGAACTTGTTAGAGGTACTGGTTGAGATAAGTCTGGGATCAGATGATGATGAGCGACACTTGAAGTTCTGTTGCTAATGCAAATTCATTTACATGCCGATGATATACACGACACCTAACCTCGCTTCTTTGAGTGCTTTGCGCCTAGACTCAGTGTCAGTGTGAGACATAAAGACATAAGCACAATTCAGCTGACTCCATAAGGAACCTCTTCAGAGACGTTCCTCCGGACGTAATTTTCAAATTTTTCAAAAAGATCAAATCTATTTTTTTCATCTCATATACATATGGATGCTATTTTTAAATGCATTTTAGATTTGAACGAATGATCATGTGAATGGCTTTCAGCTAGTGTCTTCTTTTTAATTAACTCAATCTTGGAGTGGCTATTGACTTGAAGTTAGCCCTGGTATGGCCTTAGCGGTCGGCTGGGCTGTAAGCAACATGAACGTGAACTTGAGAGACTACTGTTTACTCAGGATGTAGGTAAAGGGGGAAACGCACATAACTTGAAACAAAAACAAACCGGTTGTCTGTCTAATCTGGGTTATAGGTAGAGCTTCCCGTAGCTTTCCAGTCTAAGTGCAGGAGTTTGATTCTGATTCGGGAGGGGGGAACAACCCGTCTAACATCCAGTCTACCTAGCTGTGACCCCCCACCCCCCGTGTGGATGCCGGGGGCTCTTTCAGTATAATCAGTTTTCCCACCTTATGGAAATTCTGTGCTAGAAATTTCCTCTTTTCTGTCACTTTCTTTGTTTCTGCCTTGTTCCTTTGCTTTTATTTCATTTCTTCCTATCGTTTTCTGCCTTGCTGATACATTAACCTGTATGTGTTCGGTAAAGTCTTACTTACTTTTTCTCAGGATTGATAATTGGGTACATGTGTTCAGTGCTTTTTTGGCTGTATGGAAGTGGGATATGTGGAAACAATTTAAGGTAATTTATGCCCGTTTTTGTATGTTTTGGTGTCCTTTGGTATGCTTAAATTTGTATTCAGGTGTGTTTTTTTAAATCCCCTGTGCAATAAATTGGACGGAATGGTCAACGCCGGGGGTATGTCCTTAGATTATGTGCGCGAATGCATTGATATGTGTACTTAATTTTCTTTTCTTCTTTTTCCTTTTGAAGTTTCGTATGTTTTCAAACGGTTATAGCCCTGATATGGCTCTACGCAGTCGGCTGGGCTTTAAACAATACTAACAACAATCCAGCTGTGAATGACTGACTGACCCCTCCTCAGGGTCAAAGGAAGTGAAACAGAATACCGAGGGAAAGGCGATGGGCACTACCCTCATAATGGAAAGTCGAGATCTCTTTAACCTCGCTCCCTCCACCACGACCTCAGTGACAACCTTTGCCATACCTTATCTGTAAAACACAGCCATAGTGGTGTTAACTGCCTGTAGGATGGAACCACAGACATGGATGGAACAGCTCTTTTATCTCTGTGATGACAGCTTCCATCAATGTTTTTCTTCAAAAGACAACTCGTGTCCTGTCTCTGACGCGAACGGTGAAGAGTGCTGCCCCTTGATAAACCTTCATCCGGGTTCTGATCTAAAAACGGAGACATGTTGTCGGAAGAAATGGTTAATCTGTGTACAAACATATCTCTGCAATGCGCAGAGCTGGTCATAAACACACCATTGCATGAAGCGCAAAACGACCGGGAATATCTATGGGACATTATAAACTAAAAGAAGAAACCCTAAAATTTCGCAACCAACTTCAATTCCTTCTTCGTTCATTGTAATTGTCTTGCCATAAGAGTGAGAATCCCTAATATTCGCAGATAACTTAAACTGCCTCTCCGATAATTACAATTATCATACCATAAGAGTAAGAACCTTAATTTTTGTAGACAGTTGACATCAGTTCTGTGTTCGATGAATCGGTTACCATGCCAGAAGAGTAATGTTTCGACGTTTAACCCTTTGACTCCTGCACCCTGTACACCAGCATCCTGTATTGTCAACCATGCTAGAAAAGCAAGAACTTCATCCTTTGATTCCCTCACCTATCCACCAGCTTCTTGTGGGAAGCTGAAGGCTCTTGAAAACAAGTGCTGACTGACTCCAACTTCTATTATGTTGTATATAACTTTTTGGACTGAAGTGTGTGTGTGTGTGTGTGCGTGCGTGCGTGTGCGCGCGTGCGTGCGGAGAGAGAGAGAGAGAGAGAGAGAGAGAGAGAGAGAGAGAGAGAGAGAGAGAGAGAGAGAGTTGCATTCAAATTCAGTTTGAGTTTTATATTGCTGTTTTGAAGACTGTATTAATCAGTTTGCAATTTCTTGTTCGACGCTGGCATTTGAAGTAGATTGAACATGTATCTCAAGTTTCATTCTTTGAGTTAAGCGTATCTGTAATATGTCCGGACCCATTTAATGTTATTCTGACAATGAATGGTTTATGGCGATGTGTGTGTGTGAAGATACGATATCATTGCCCCTTGTACAAATACGTGATTTTCCCCCTTTTATGCTGTGATTTTATTCTGCGTTTGAGCAATGTTGTCTTAGATGCAGGTATGAACGCCACGTCTTATAGATGGCGAGATTAATAGTTTTGTTTTGTTTTCCTTTTCATGTTCGCAGGACTTGAGATAGGCAGAAGGTCGGAAAACAAGATGGAAGGAAAAAAAACCAGTCAAAGCTGTGTGATATTTTCGTGTATCTTTACATTTTGTTTCGTCATCGTCGTCGTCATCATTGATGATGATGATGATAATGATGGCGATGATGACGATCATCATCATCATCATCATCATCATCACACACCATCACCATCATGCTCCAATCCCGCCCCCTTGGGTTTGTGGGTGTGTGCGTGCGTGGCGTGTGCGGGGCGCGCGCGCGCGGAGCGTGTGTGTGCGTACGTGCGTGCCTGGATATGTGTGTTTGTGTGTGTATGTGTGTGTGTGCGCGTGTGCGTGTGTGCGAGTTGTACGTTGTTTTGCCCACACTATGTGGGACGTATATGTCTGTCCAGTCTGGAAAGTGTGTATTGTGTGGGTGTACATTCTGAGTGTTTTCATGTTTCCATAAGTCACCTTACACGGACACGACTTACAGGATCTTTAGCACTCACGTTTGATATTCTGCATACGTATATTTAATGCAGAGGATTTAGGCACTAGCATGCGCGGGCCTCGGTAGCTCAGTTGGTTTGAGCGTCGGATTCACATGCTGATGGTTGTGGGTTCGAATCCCGGGGTGCGATATATTAAAACTGGCCTTCTCACTGTCCCATCTTAACATCATCGTTGTTCTGATGGTGTCAGCATAAAATTAGTTAAGTCCCCCATCCCTCACGTCCCTGGGATGGTTAACCCCGTTGGCCATATCACCTGAGGTGGGTGCCAACGTAAAAATTAAACAACAACAACAACAACAAAAACCCAACCAAACAAAAAAAAACAGCACTGGCAGGTCTGCTCACATTGTCGACCTAAAAGAAAATCCTTGTGGCTTTATGCACCAGGTGAGAGCTGCTGATGCCGGATTGAACGTGGACCGTACAATTAGAAGTCAAGACATTTACCCACCTAACTATCCCATCCACCGCCGACTGTTTTAGATTGAATAGATAAAAGTGTTTTTATAGAATTTTTTCCTCTTCTAAGAAGTCTGGAAATTCAGCATTTCCCAAGAAAACTGGCGAATTCAGCGTTTCCGGGAAAAACGGGCGGAGACAGGGATGTTTACAAAACCACACACAGAGATACCGACACCCCTCTCTCCCCATCTGCCTTCATCATCCTATACCCGTAAGCTTTCTCAGACACTGCATAGAACGGAAATTGTTATCGTCTTCCAGCTGGCTTGGAGGTTTGGGTGGGGGTGGGGTGGAGAACCCCTCCTCCCCTCCCAAAAAAAGATGATCAAGATATTCCAACATTATCCTTTTTTACACGAAACTTACTACAAATTTCAAGAAATCCAGATTTTTGTATTTCTCAAGGTCACAGAAAGCTCGGTCGGATTCAAGTTTGGGAGTGCATCGAGGATAGTGGCAGTCTGTCGCAAGAGTGTAAACAGATTTTAGATATTGTCCGGAGGTCATGAGAAGGTAGAAACCTTACACGACCGTAGACCAGTTGATAACAATTCTGGTTCCATGCAGTGTCTGAGGCTGCTGGCTGGCATCGGATGAGGGAAGGAGGGGGGTGTTGAGATCTCTATATGTGGTTTGTAAACATCTTTCTGCCACTGCTTTTCATGTAAACGCTGAATTTACCCGTATTCTTGGGAAACGTTGAATATTGCCAGACTTTCTGAGAGAGGGGGACAAATACTTGTGTGACCTTGACCTTGAAGAGTTACCGTCGAATTTTACGCTTTATTGACTCCTCAACAGTCCACAATTTTGACCAATATTTTTGGTAAAGGTTCATCAGTAAGGACTGAGATCTTGTTCACACACGTTTTTGTTACAGATATAGACGCGCGTGCGTACATTCATACTCACATACGCTCATCTCCCTCAGGTTATCGTGAACCCCCCCCCCCCTCTTTTATTTATATATATATATATATATATATATATAAATATATATATATATATATATATATATATATATATATAAAGATACTGATAAACAGAAGAAAAAAAAACAGTTTCCATTTGAGGCGTTCTGATAGTCCAGGGCCACTTAAAAGAGATCTTTTCTTCGACATTTGAATGCTTCTTTTTTCTTCGAGTCAGTGGTCTAGAGGCCTTTATCGCCAACGCCATACGGCAGGGCACATGATGAAGATGGTGATGAGAGGCCTTTATCTGTTCTCACATCGTTGGTGATGGCTGTTGCGCAGCTGCTGTTGTCGTCGTTGTTCTTCCACTTCTTATGTTCAAAAGAATGTGAATAAAACAGTGTACGTGCGTGGAATAATCATTTCCTTTAGCCAGTACCGCCCACACCCTTTTAAACTTCCTCTTTGAAAAAAAATTAATCGATCCGAGTGGGTGTCTTTTTGTGTGTGACCGTGACAAAAAATGTATGAGATTTCCTCTGCTTTTTGGGGATGAATCTTGAGCGAAAGTTTTTATTGCTCTTTGACGCGTTTTTATGTATTTAAAAGTGTGCTATTATGATCGTGGCCTTTCTGTTTTACAGGCAGTATGGGTTCTGTCTATTATTGACTACAGTTATGCACGATACATTAATGCATTATGGATTCTGAATTGCTGCTGGACTGTTTGAAAAACTGTAGCACGGTACAGAAATAGTAGACATTTTGTCTCGAGAGAAAAGAAGAGGCTTTACTTATTCATTTTTAAAAGATATAACTGTGTACAATTTTAGGCTTGCTGTGTTAGATTTCTTCTGCTGTTTTGGGATAGGATTTTGACCAAATTTGGGTCAGTGATGTAGACAGTTTAGAAGTCGATAATGCATGGGCGTGGAAATCATGGCGCCAAAGTCAAGGTCATGTGGATGGATCTTTTGAAAAGCCTACATTCAGCACTTTGCGAGAAAGGTGTGTCACCAGCACGCTCTCAGGACCTTCTGACAATATTGGTACATCCTACACTCACTCGTACCTTTTGAAAAATGAAGAAGCACCATGGTGTATACCGTGTGATGAGCCGTTGAGCATCCGACACCACCTCCTCGATTGCTGGGACTTGTACGATGTGAGACAAAAACACTACAGCAGATTCCTTAAAGGAGCTCTTCCGAGACGTCCCTCCTGATGCAGTATTCCAGTTTTTACATCTTTCCAGAAAGCTCTGAATATTCTTCGAGTTGTAGCTCATACAGACTGGGGTGCCGACAAGAAAACGCTACTACACCTGTACAGAGCTTTAATTCGGTCTAAACTGGACTATGGCTTTGTAGTATATGGGTCTGCGAGAGCGTCGTACCTAAAGGCACTTGATCCCATTCACCATCAAGGGCTGTGCCTTTGTCTTGGTGCATTTAGAACAACAACTGTGTATAGTTTGTATGCAGAGGCAGGGGAGCCTTCCCTGAGCAACCGTAGACTGAAACTAAGTTTAAATTTCTGTTTGAAACTGTTCTCTGAATCGGAAAACCCAGCCTACGACTGTGTCTTCAACCCCAGATTTGAAAGTGATTTTGAAAAACACCCAAAAGTGACTCCTTCTTTGGGGCTGCGTGTCCGTCCCCATTTGGAAAAAGCAGATATAAATTTAGCAGTTGTTAACGACTTCTCCTAGTTTCCAGATAGTCCACCATGGACGTTGAAAACACGGAAGGTTTGTTTTGATCTTGCTTCCTTCCGTAAAGACAATACCAGTGCACTGGCGTACAAATGGTTTTATGCGAAATTGTGTGAAAAATCTCCATCATCCTGCAGAATCTTCACTGATGGGTCCAAGTGTGATGAAGGTGTGGCTGCCGCTGCCTTCTGCTCCGAGATTCCCAATGGAACATTTTCGAAACGTATTCCATCTGAAAGTTCTGTTTACACTGCTGAACTGACTACTCTGGTTTTGGCACTAAAAATGGTGTCCCAATCCAAACACAAAGAGTTTCTCTTTTTTTTTTTTTTTTACTCCCTTTCTGCTTTGCAGGCAATCGCTTGCCACCCCCCGGACGTAACTACCACCTTGCCGTGGTCGGGGGGCTTGAGATTCCAGTGATCCTTGCGCTATGCCGACGGGAGCTACTTGGTAGAAAGCTTTGTGTTTTTTGAATGACAGTCCCGATAACCAAGGCTGTTGACGTGGACTGGGCTCTAAACAGCATAATAAAATTAATGCCCCTGTTAGGGTTACCCATGTCGGACATGTCAAGGGGAGGGATGAGACGAAGCGTGGTCCCACCCTCATCTCCATTTCCTTCATGCCCATCGTCATGTTCACGAGTGGTTGCTGTAAGCAACCCGTAATCCCAAGCTTGAGGTACTTGGCGAGGGATGAGTGACTCTACGATAGTCAGTCGTGAAAGTACACTGTCTGGTTTCATGCGGGACGGTTCCAGGCAGACGGACGCCAAGAGATTGGCCATCCACTGTCCCTTCCCCAGCACGGCAGCTCTCCTGGGTGACCGAGTCATTTCTGCCATCGTGGAGCCTACGCTCATGTCAAAACAAAACAAACAAAAATGTTCGTTTGTCATATCGTCAAACTTGGTATACATCCTCGAAACAGAAGTCATAATGTCCTACAATGTTGGGTCGTTAGACAATCCCTCACCTGATGACGAGCGGTCATGGTGCATAAGTGAAGGTCGGTCAGCATTGGCACGGCGTGTGGCACCATCACTGGTCAGTCGAGACTGTTTCAAGGTACTGCTCTGGTTGGACCTAGGCCCGGGGTTCTGCTCCACATCGCCGCAACGAAGTAACAGGTCGCTGAAGAAAAATGTCGTGAGGATCAAGCCTAACATGACACCGTTGCTGCACACTGCTGTTGTGCACCGAGTGCCTTCTGTCCAGGCCATCACTGACCAGCTGCCTGCTGTCTGTCTTGCACTCTCTGTTATGGTCTGGTCAGTTCCCCTCTCTAGGTTAGCATATGGATTCGTATATGCGGGATGTGCAGAGCTTTTCTGTTCAGAGCTTTGCTGCTTTGATTGGTATCGATTTGTCCGACATGCTGTTGCAGACGGTCAGTGTTAGATGGCTGTAGAGCGCTGTGCTGCACTCTGTTGCAGTTAGTGTGGGTTTTATTCTGCAGCTGGCCGCTTGTCTCTGAGCTAGTTTGCTGCATAGCATTGTGATCAGTGCCAGTGTGTTCTAGCACAGCATGTGACGTAAATGTTCTCGTCTCTTGGGAGGCTCACCGCTTTGGTTGCTTCTATGTTTAGGCAAAGTGTTCTCTTGTTGCAGAGTGTTGGTGTTTTGTTGATCAGGGCTGACTTCATTTTTTACTCCTCACGACAGTCTGGTTCATTGCATAAAGCTCTTCAGAGAGATCTGGAAAGCCTGTTTCTTCAGAGAGATCTGGAAAGCCTGTTTTAAAGTCATACAATGGTGAATTATAAGCATCCACAGAAGAGCTGCGAGACCTCTTCAGGTCTGCAGGGGGTGGTGTCATCAGCTCAGAGACACTGTCCTTTTCAACAGAAGCAGCGTCTGCGGTGGCCCTGTTACTATTTTCTGTGAAGGTGCCATCAGGTGAATGGTCAGGCACCATGTCTTGTCGCATATTTTCATTGTTGGTGGAGGAAAGGGACTGCCTAGCCACCTTCATCTTGCCCAAAGGGGTGAACGTATCCCACGTGAAGGACTTGCCTGAGGAAGGTGATTCCATCACTGCCTGGCTCGAGATGTGGTTGCCTCTGAGCACCTGAGCTGAGTTCCTGTGAAGACGGCAGATCGGTGTACTTGGCAGTTGTGCAGTCAGCTTTTTTCTATTGCATACGCTCACACGGCCATGGTCCACACTAGAAGAGGTTATGTTTGACACCTTGCTGCCGCATGGTAATCTCTGTTTACGTGGAGCTTTGCTGCACACTGCTGACACTCCTGGTGGCATGCCCCTTCGAGAGCGCCTCTATAATCTGGTGTTTATAGGTGCAGCTTGGTGATGGGGGTTCACTCTTTTGCTTTTCCTCATCACACACACAATGACCACGCTTATTGGTGTTGGGGCGGCATGTGCTGAGGCTGGCTGTTGAATGCAGGGAGTCCTTGCACCGAAAACTTGTCAAGCCAGCCCATTGTTGTCAGAGATGTGTTCATCTCATCACATGCTTGGAGCATTGCTTTCATCTATGAGATCCTGGCACGGTTGTAAAAATGGGGAAGGGGGGGGGGGAGGAACCTATGGAAACATTAATCCTTTCATTCTTGCACCTGTCCACCATCATCCTGCATTGTCAACCATGGTAACATAGCAAAAACTTAACCCTTTTATTCACCCACCCTCTCCACCAGCTTCCTGCACTTAACCCTTTGATTCCCTCATGCTATCCACCAGCCTCTTGAACTTAATCACACAGAACTGAACGTACAGAGATCAGAAAAAGAGATCAAACATCAAAAAGTTAAGAACAAATTCCTGGTTGTAACGAACCATTTTTGGGTTTTGGTTTGTTTTGGTTTGGTTTTGGTTTAAGTGCAGGCTGATAAACTGGACGGAGTGGTGAACGCCAGGGACATCTCTTTAGATCTTGTGTGCGATTGCATTGATATGTGTACTTAATTTTCTTTCTTTTTTTTTTTCCTGTTGAAGATTTTAATGTGCTTTGAAACATTTATAGCCCTGATATGGCTGTATGCAGTCGGCTGGGCTTTAAACAACACAAACAAGTTCGAGCTGGTTTGTTGTTTTGATAGAGTTGTGAACACGAAATCCCAGCCCGCAATATTAAACACCGGCCTATTCGCTGCACATCTTGAATGTTACCATCACTATTAAAGGTGCCCGTATTTCATGTCCCTTCTTTCAACACCCTCCCCCCCCCCCCCCCAAATATTTTCCAAAACCTTAACGTGTATGGTTTTCCGCAGGCCGAGCAATTCTGCCAGACAGTTGCTGGCAGATTTGGATGGAACGCATGTGGAATTGTCCGAATGCGATGAATCCTTGAACAAACAGAATCCGAACTCCAGTTGTTATCGCCAAGTGGAGAGCTCTGCCGGTAAACGTTTTAACCGAACTGAACGGGTGCCCTGCCATGTAATGCGCACACACACGTGATGGCGCTCATTGGTGCGGAGAAAGATCGTTGAAATGCGGAAGGCAGGTTCCTCCCTCTCCCCGTGGGGATGCGGGGGACTCTTTCAGTACAAATAGTATCCCCACTTTTGGAAGTTCTGTCTAGAAATTTCCTCTTTTCTGTCACTGTCTTTGTTTCTAGCCTTGTTCCTTTGCTTTCTGTCATTTCTGCCTATGATTTTCTGCCTTGCTTGTCCTTTCACCTGTATGTGTTCGATAAAGTCTTACGTACTTTTTCTTAGGATTAATAATTGGGTACATGTATTAAGTGGATTGTTTGGCTCTAGGAAGATGAGATATGCAAAAGCAATTTTAGATAATTTATGCCCGATGGTATGTATGTTTTAGTGTCCTTAGATGTGCTTAAATTTGTATCAGGTGTGTTTTTTAAATCCCGTGTGCGATGAGTTGGACGGAGTGGTCAACGCCGGGGGCATGTCCTTAAATTATGTGCGCGAATGCATTGATATGTGAACTAATTTTCTTTTTTTTTTCATGTTGAAGTATTGTATGTTTTGAAACAGTTATAGCCCTGATATAGCTCTACGCAGTCGGCTGGGCTTTAAACAACAATAACAGTAACAAAAGGTCCCCCCCCCCCCAGCTTTCTAATATGATGCCTCTCCGAACACATACCATTTTATGTTGTGTTATCTGCAATTGGTAGTCGAGACTGCATCATTCTGAACAAACCATGGGCCTGTCAAACCCCCCCCCCCCCCCCGGACGGGACCACAACCTTGCCGTGGTCGGGGGCTTGAGGTCCCAGTAATCCCTTGAGCTATGTCGACGGGTCTACTTGCTAGAAAGCTTTTGTGTTTTTTGAAAGAAAGAGAGTGTTATATAGATTACGCACGGGTCACACATCCTACACTCACTCGTACCTTTTGAAAAATGAAGAAGCAGCAGGGTGTATACCGTGTGATGAGCCGTTGAGCATTCGACACTTCCTCCTGGATTGCTGGGACTTGTACGATGTGAGACAAAAGCACTACACGGCAGATTCCTTAAAGGAGTTCTTCCGAGATGTCCCTCCTGATGCAATATTCCAGTCTTTTACAAGAGATCAATAGATTTCACTTGATGTAATTTTTCGTGTTTTTCTTTAATGGTATTTTAGATTTTCAAAGTTGAGGGTGAGCATGGTTTTTATCTGTTTATCTTAAGGGTTGTTCTTTTCTTTTTGACGTGGTGTTAGCCCTGACATGGGTGTAGTGGTCGGCTGGGCTATAAGCAATATGAATTGAATTGAATGTATTCTTACATTTGTATTCAGGTGTGTTTTTTAAATTTCCCCTGTGCGATAAATCGGACTTAATGGTCCTACGCCGGGGTATGTCATTCAGGTTTGCAGGGGGTGGTGTCATCAGCTCAGAGATACTGTCCTTTTGAAGAGAAGCAGCGTCTGCGGTGACCCTGTAACTCTTCTCTGTGAAGGTGCGATCAGGTGAATGGTCAGGCACCATGTCTTGTCACATATTTTTCATTGTTGGGGGAGGGAAGGGACTGCCTAGCCACCTTCATCTTGCCCAAAGGGGTGAACGTATCCCACGTGAAGGACTTGCCTGAGGAAGGTGATTCCATCACTGCCTGGCTCGAGATGTGGTTGCCTCTGAGCACTTGATCTGACAGTTCCTGTGAAGACGGCACATCGGTGTACTTGGCAGTTGTGCAGTCGTGCAGTCAGCTTCTTTTTGTTGCATACGCTCACACGGCACTTCAGGGCCATGGTCCATGCTAGAAGAGGTTATGTCTGACACCTTCCTCCCGCATGGTAATCTCTGTGTACGTGGAGCTTTGCTGTACACTGCTGACACTCCTTGTGGCATGTCCCTTCGAGAGCGCCTGTATAATCTGGTGTTTATAGGTGCAGCTTGGTGATGGGGGTTCAGTCTTTTGCTTTTCCTCATCACACACACAATGACCACGCTTCTTGGTGTTGGGGCTGCATGTGCTGAGGCTGGCTGTTGAATGCAGGGAGTCCTCCTTGTACCGAAAACCTTTTCAAGCCAGCCCATTGTTGTCAGAGATGTGTTCATCTCATCACATGCTTGAGCATTGCTTTCATCCATGAGTTCCTGGCTGCCTATTCTATTTGACATTTCCACTGGCACGTGGCCAAACTCCTGAGGCGGCCCAGCTGTTGGAAGTAGTAGCACATACAGACCTGTTTACTGTACGAAATTTTCGTACAGTCTCACGAAATTTAGGGTGGTTGTACGATTGTACGCAACAAAAATATAAAATACGAAATTCAACACATCTATTGAACGAAAACTCAACTGTGTGCCAAATCCACTTGCGGGTCCATTTTTTCCCATTCACTGGCCGCCGACCTTGACCGGATGCGTTTAGATGCTTTACCTCCCGTAGAGTTCGCGCATGCGCAGGAATTCTTTGACTATGGTTCCTCTCTGTTGGCAGAAAGTTCTTTGTACGCACCAGCTTAGTTCTAATTCAAGATGGCGAACCGTGAAGGAAAGCGCTCTCATGAAAGTGGCAATGAAGATGAGGAACCAAAGGCAAAAAATGTGAAAAGTTACAGTCAGAGTTTTAAACCGACTTATTCCAGAGTTTCAGTTCGTCACCTCTTCATCAAAAGGTAGGCACTTCGCTTTCTGCACTGTTTGCAGATCAGATTTTTCAATTGGCCACAGTGGTACTTTCTATATCAAATGGCATGCAGAGGTGAAAGGTCACAAAGCCAATGCTGCCTCGGCTGCTTCCTTGTCGATCTCAATCTTTTTCAAGCCGAAGTCCGAAGACACCGACAGCTTACGATTACAAATCACGAGGGCAGAAGCAAGGATCTGCCATTATGTCATCGAATCAAACTCGCCCTTGGCATCAACAGACAAGCTGACTGCAGCAGTCAAGGAGATTTTTCCTATTTTCATAGGAAAGAAAATGTACTTTTTGATTTGTATGAGCCACAGTTGGTTTCTAGTTGCAGATCTCTTGTATTTACAAATGTGTTTTTCAGCATCAACAGTCAGTGCTACTGCTAGTGCCAGTGCTATGTGATTTGAGTTCCAGTTATAGTAGTAGTTTTTTTGTATGTTTTCAAGTGTACCTTATATTCTAGTTGTGAACTTGAATGTTAGAGATAAGTCTTTAGTGCACATTGTTATGATGTTAGAGAACAAAAAGGAATTGACTGATTGTAAAAGTGATGTGGAGATGCATCCTGAGTATGGTTTGCACCCAAAGAGGAGGACACCGTGACCTCTGAAACACTGGCATAAGGAAAGTAAGAGAGAATGATAGCATCAACTTTCAGCGATCAACAGTAAACCATATGATGTTAGTTTTAACTAAACCATATGATGTTAGTTTTAACTAATTTAAAAATAATAAAAAGAAGAAAGGATACCGACATGTCTCTGTTTTGTTTTTGTTATATACTGTACACTGCAAAGTATAATTTAATAAGTTACTGCATCGTGGTGTTGATTTTACACATTGTTTTCAGATTGTACGCATTTTTGAACCCCGTTGTACACATAAACAATTTTAGGTGTAAACAGGTCTGTTAATGTTTCCATCAGTCTGGTGGTGGTAGCTTAGCGTTTCATATTTTCCTCCCCCCTCCTCCCTTCCACATTTCACAACCGTGCCAGCGTGCTGGGTTCTGCACAGGCTCTGCCGCATAAATGTTGGCAGGTTTTGGGTGGAGTGCTTAAGGACTTGGCCAAGTGCCATGGATTCGAAGAACAAACTGCAAAAGTGCGTAGTGTGAACAGGTTTGAACCAACCCACAGTCGTATGATTTCTTCCTGCTATTTCAAAACTATTCACAGAAAAAGTCGTTAGAATCAGACTAGTTTTCACAGTAGATATTACGCGCGCGCACACACAACACACACACACACACACACACACACACACACACACACACACACACACACAACCACTAACACACACCACCACACAAAAACACACACACCAAAATACAACAGACACACACACACGTGCACATAAGCACACACAAAACATCCCATGCACGAACACACACACAACACACACACACACACACACACACACACACACACACACACACACACACACACACCCCCACACACACGAAGCATAGAAGGAAAGGTGGCATTTATATAATGTATTTCTTATGGGTTTACTATTTGAAATTCGGGCTGGTGTCCCTGGGGAGAAGGCGTCGCCACAGTGCAGCGCCACCCATCTCCCCCCCCCCCCCTGTATGCATGTAATTTTGTCATACAAAAGTGGATTGGTGCTCATGGAACCTCCTGGGTTTATTGTCTCACCTGAACGGTTGGCACCTTGATCACCACTCAAGGTGCAATAGAGCGGCAAGGGGGTGGGGTGGGGTGGGGTGGGGATGGGAATAGGAGAGTGGAATCACATCCGATCCATGATCTGAACCCGAGTTTCTGGCGTCTTTAGCGGATGCTTTAACCGTTAGGCCAGACACAAAGCTACCCTGCAACTATTTCTTAACCGTGTAGTTAGTCTTGTTCAAGGTCACGCCATTGAGATTACGCTGTTGTAATCGCCATTTTTGGAGTTTGTTTTGTTTTGGTTTTGGTTTAAGTGCAGGCTGATAAACTGGACGGAGTGGTGAACGCCAGGGACATCTCTTTAGATCTTGTGTGCGATTGCATTGATATGTGTACTTAATTTTTTCTTTTTTTTTTTCCTGTTGAAGTTTTTAATGTGCTTTGAAACATTTATAGCCCTGATATGGCTGTACGCAGTCGGCTGGGCTTTAAACAACACAAACAAGTTCGAGCTGGTTTGTTCTTTTGATAGAGCTAGAGCTGTGAACACGAAATCCCAGCCCGCAGTATTAAACACTGGCCTATTCGCTGCACATCTTGAATGTTACCATCACTACTAAAGGTGCCCGTATTTCATGTCCCTTCTTTCAACCCGCCCTCCCCCCCCCCCCCCCCAAATATTTTCCAAAACCTTAACGTGTATGGTTTTCCGCAGGCCGAGCAATTCTGCCAGACAGTTGCTGGCAGATTTGGATGGAACGCATATGGAATTGTCCGAATGCGATGAATCATTCTTGAACAAACAGACTCCGAACTCCAGTTGTTATCGCCAGGTGGAGAGCTCTGCCGGTAAATGTTTTAACGGAACTGAACGGATGCCCTGCCATGTAATGCACACACACACGTGTGGGGGCTCTTTCAGTACAAATAGTATCCCCACTTCTGGAAGTTCTGTCTAGAAATTTCCTCTTTTCTGTCACTGTCTTTGTTTCTGCCTTGTTCCTTTGCTTTCTGTCGTTTCTGCCTATGATTTTCTGCCTTGCTTGTCCTTTCACCTGTATGTGTTCGATAAAGTCTTACGTACTTTTTCTTAGGATTGATAATTGGGTACATGTATTAAGTGCATTTTTTGGCTGTAGGAAGATGAGATATGCAGAAGTAATTTTAGGTAATTTATCCCCGATGGTATGTATGTTTTAGTGTCCTTAGATGTGCTTAAATTTGTATCAGGTGTGTATCGGCATGTGCTGAGGCTGGCTGTTGAATGCAGGGAGTCCTTGTACCGAAAAACTTTTCAAGCCAGCCCATTGTTGTCAGAGATGTGTTCATCTCATCACATGCTTGAGCATTGCTTTCATACATGAGTTTCTGGCTGCCTATTCTATTTGGCATTTCCACTGGCACGTGGCTAAAATCCTGAGGCGGCCCAGCTGCTGGAAGTAGTAGCACATACAGACATGTTTACTGTACGAAATTTTCGTAGTCTCACGAAATTTAGGGTGGTTGTACGATTGTACGCAACAAAAATATAAAATACGAAATTCAACACATCTATTGAACGAAATCTCAACTGTGTGTCAAATCCACTTGCGGGTCCATTTTTTCCCATTCACTGGCCGCCGACCTTGACCGGATGCGTTTAGATGCTTTACCTGCAGAAGCAATTTTAGGTAATTTATGCCCGATGGTATGTATGTTTTAGTGTCCTTAGATGTGCGTAAATTTGTATCAGGTGTGTTTTTTAAATCACCTGTGCGATGAATTGGACGGAGTGGTCAATGCCGGGGGCATGTCCTTAAATTATGTTCGCGAATTTTCTTTTTTTTTTCATGTTGAAGTATCGTATGTTTTGAAACAGTTATAGCCCTGATATGGCTCTACGCAGTCGGCTGGTCTTAAACAACAATAACAGTAACAAAAGGTCCCCCCCCCCCCCCCTAGCTTTCTAATATGAGGCCTTCCCGAACACATACCATTTTATGTTGTGGTTATCAGCAATTGGTAGTCGAGACTGCATCATTCTGAACAAACCATGGGCCTGTCAAAAAGCCCCCCCTCCCCCCCCCCCCCACCGGACGGGACCACCACCTTGCCGTGGTCGGGGGGCTTGAGGTCCCAGTGATCCCTTGAGCTATATCGACGGGGGCTACTTGCTAGAAAGCTTTTGTGTTTTTTGAATGACAGTCCCGATAACCAAGGCTGTTGACGTGGACTGGACTCTAAACAGCATAATGAAATAATGCCCCTGGTAGGGTTACCCATGTCGGACAGGTCAAGGGGGAGGGATGAGACGAAGCGTGGTTTGCAAGGTTTACGGTGAGCATGTTTTTTATGTGTTTTTTTTATCTTAACGGGTTGTTCTATTCTTTTTGGTGTTAGCCCTGATATGGCTCTGGTGGTCGGCTGGGCTATAAGCAATATGAATTGAAAGTGCATCATTCCAGCTGTAAAAGTAGCTAAATTTTGAGGCTTGGTTTTTGATGAAAAGTTGAACTTTCTCATCATATCCAACATCTAAAAACATCGTACTAGAAAGCTCTGAATATTCTTCGAGTTGTAGCTCATACAGACTGGGGTGCCGACAAGAAAACGCTACTACACCTGTACAGAGCTTTAATTCGGTCTAAACTGGACTATATCTTTGTAGTATATGGGTCTGCGAGAGCGTCGTACCTAAAGGCACTTGATCCCATTCACCATCAAGGGCTGTGCCTTTGTCTTGGTGCATTTAGAACAACTCCTGTGTATAGTTTGTATGCAGAGGCAGGGGAGCCTTCCCTGAGCAACCGTAGACCGAAACTAAGCTTAAATTTCTGTTTGAAACTGTTCTCTGAACCAGAAAACCCAGCTTACGACAGTGTCTTCAACCCCAGATTTGAAAGTGATTTTGAAAAACACCCAAAAGTGACTCCTTCTTTGGGGCTGCGTGTCCGTCCCCATTTGGAAAAAGCAGATATAAATTTAGCAGTTGTTAACGACTTCTCCTAGTTTCCAGATAGTCCACCATGGACGTTGAAAACACGGAAGGTTTGTTTTGATCTTGCTTCCTTCCGTAAAGACAATACCAGTGCACTGGCGTACAAATGGTTTTATGCGAAATTGTGTGAAAAATCTCCATCATCCTGCAGAATCTTCACTGATGGGTCCAAGTGTGATGAAGGTATGGCTGCCGCTGCCTTGTGCTCCGAGATTCCCAATGGAACATTTTCGAAACGTATTCCATCTGAAAGTTCTGTTTACACTGCTGAACTGACTGCTCTGGTTTTGGCACTAAAAATGGTGTCCCAATCCAAACACAGTTTCTCATTTTTTATTTACTCCCTTTCTGCTTTGCAGGCAATCGCTTGCCACCCCCCGGACGGGACCACCACCTTGCCGTGGTCGGGGGCTTGAGATTCCAGTGATCCTTGCGCTATGCCGACGGGAGCTACTTGGTAGAAAGCTTTGTGTTTTTTGAATGACAGTCCCGATAACCAAGGCTGTTGACGTGGACTGGACTCTAAACAGCATAATAAAATTAATGCCCCTGTTAGGGTTACCCATGTCGGACATGTCAAGGGGGAGGATGAGACGAAGCGTGGTCCCACCCTCATCTCCATTTCCTTCATGCCCATCGTAATGTTCACGAGTGGTTGCCGTAAGCAACCCGTAATCCCAAGCTTGAGGTACTTGGCGAGGGGATGAGTGACTGTACGATAGTCAGTCGTGAAAGTACACTGTCTGGTTTCATGCGGGACGGTTCCAGGCAGACGGACGCCAAGAGATTGGCCATCTACTGTCCCTTCCCCAGCACGGCAGCTCTCCTGGGGTGACCGAGTCATTTCTGCCATCGTGGAGCCTACGCTCATGTCAAAACAAAACAAACAAAAATGTTCGTTTGTCATATCGTCAAACTTGGTATGCATCCTCGAAACAGAAGTCATAATGTCCTACAATGTTGGGTCGTTAGACAATCCCTCACCTGATGACGAGCGGTCATGGTGCATAAGTGAAGGGCGGTCAGCACTGGCACGGCGTGTGGCACCATCACTGGTCAGTCGAGACTGTTTCAAGGTACTGCTCTGGTTGGACCTAGGCCCGGGGTTCTGCTCCACATCGCCGGAACGAAGTAACAGGTCGCTGAAGAAAAATGTCGTGAGGATCAAGCCTAACATGACACCGTTGCTGCACACTGCTGTTGTGCACCGAGTGCCTTCTGTCCAGGCCATCACTGACCAGCTGACTGCTGCCTGTCTTACACTCTCTGTTATGGTCAGTTCCCCTCTCTAGGTTAGGTTATGGATTCGTATATGCGGGATGTGCAGAGCTTTTCTGTTCAGAGCTTTGCTGCTTTGATTGGTATCGATTTGTCCGACATGCTGTTGCAGACGATCAGTGTTAGATGGCTGTAGAGCGCTGTGCTGCACCCTGTTGCAGTTAGTGTGGGTTTTATTCTGCAGGTGGCCGCTTGGCTCTGAGCTAGTTTGCTGCACAGCATTGTGATCAGTGCCAGTGTGTTCTAGGACAGCATGTGATGTAAATGTTCTCGTCTCTTGGGAGGCCCACCGCTTTGGTTGCTGCTATGTTTAGGCAAAGAGTTATCTTGTTGCATAGTGTTGGTGTTTTGTTGATCAGGGCTGACTTTATTTTTACTCCTCACCACAGTCTGATTCATTGCATAAAGCTCTTCAGAGAGATCTGGAATGCCTGCTTCAAAGTCATACAATGGTGAATTATAAGCATCCACAGACCAGTTGCGTGACATGTTCAGGTCTGCAGGGGGTGGTGTCATCAGCTCAGAGACACTGTCCTTTTGAACATAAGCAGTGTCTGCGGTGGCCCTGTAACTCTTCTCTGTGAAGGTGCCATCAGGTGAATGGTCAGGCACCATGTCTTGTCACATATTTTTATTGTTGGTGGAGGGAAGGGACTGCCTAGCCACCTTCATCTTGCCCAAAGGGGTGAGCGTATCCCACGTGAAGGACTTGCCTGAGGAAGGTGATTCCATCACTGACTGACTCGAGATGTGGTTGCCTCTGAGCACTTGAGCTGACAGTTCTTGTGAAGACGGAAGATCGGTGTACTTCGCAGTTGTGCAGTCAGCTTTTTTCTGTTGCATACTCTCACACGGCACTTCAAGGCCATGGTCCACGCTAGTAGAGGTTATGTCTGACATCTTGCTCCTGCATGGTAATTTCTCTTTACGTGGAGCTTCGCTGCACACTGCTGACACTCCTGGTGGTATGTCCCTTCGAGAGCGCCTGTATAATCTGGTGTTTATAGGTGCAGCTTGGTGATGGAGGTTCACTCTTTTGCTTTTCCTCATCACACACACAATGACCACGCTTATTGGTGTTGGGGCGGCATGTGCTGAGGCTGGCTGTTGAATGCAGGGAGTCCTCCTTGCACCGAAAACTTGTCAAGCCAGCCCATTGTTGTCAGAGATGTGTTCATCTCATCACATGCTTGGAGCATTGCTTTCATCTATGAGATCCTGGCACGGTTGTAAAAATGGGGAAGGGGGGGGAGGAACCTATGGAAACATTAACCCTTTCACTCTTGCACCTTGCCCACCATCATCCTGCATTGTCAACCATGGTAACATAGCAAAAACTTAACCCTTTTATTCACCCACCCTCTCCACCAGCTTCCTGCACTTAACCCTTTGATTCCCTCATGGTATCCACCAGCCTCTTGAACTTAATCACACAGAACTGAACGTACAGAGATCAGAAAAAGAGATCAAACATCAAAAGGTTAAGAACAAATTCCTGGTTGTGACGAACCAAAGGGTTAAGTACAGGAGTGAAAGGGTTAATGTTTCCATCAGTCTGGTGGTGGTAGCTTAGCGTTTCATATTTTCCTCTCCCCCCCCCCTTCCCCATTTCACAACCGTGCCAGCGTGCTGGGTTCTGCACAGGCTCTGCCGCATAACTGTTGGCAGGTTTTGGGTGGAGTGTTTAAGGACTTGGCCAAGTGCCATGGATTCGAAGAACAAACTGCAAAAGTGCGTAGTGTGAACAGGTTTGAACCAACCCACAGTCGTATAATTTCTTCCTACTATTTCAAAGCTATTCACAGAAAAAGTCGTTAGAATCAGGCTAGTTTTCACAGTAGATATCACATACACACACGCACTCGCGCGCGCGCGCGTGCGCACATACACACACAACCACTAACACTACCACCACCACCACAAACATGCACACACACACAATACAACAGACACACCCACACGCGCGTGCACGCGCGCGCGCGCACACACACGTACGCACGCACGTGCGCACGCACGCACGTGCGCACGCACATACGCACCTGCGCACGCACACACGTACCTGCGCATGCACGCACGCACACACGTGCACATAAGCACACACAAAACCACGCACGAACGCTCGCACACACCACGACACACACACACACACACCACGACACACACACACACACACACACACACCACACACACACACACACACACACACACACACACACACACACACACACACACACACACACACACACACACACGAGCGAAGAAGGAAAGGTGGCATTTATATAATGTATTTCTTATGGGTTTACTATTTGAAATTCGGGCTGCTGTCCCTGGGGAGAAGGCGTCGCCGCTGTGCAGCGCAACCCATCCCCCCCCCCCCCCCCACGGAAGTTCCTGGGTTTATTGTCTCGCCTGAACGGTTGGCACTTTGATCACCACTCAAGGTGCAATAGAGCGGCAAGGGGGTGGGGTAGTGATAATAATGATAATAATTAATAATTACAATATTTATATAGCGCAAAATCTTGATAAAATCAAATCTAAGCGCTGAAGCAGACACACACGCAAGCACGCACGCACGCACGCACACACACGCACGCACGCACACACACACACACACACACACACACACACACACACACACACACACACACACACACACACAGACACGCATGGCTATAAATGGGGAGAAGGAAAAAAAGCAATAAAAGCAAGAATAAAAGCAATGGAAAATTATAGAGAGCATAGCATATACAATTATATATTATAACCATGTGATTCCCTCCGAGCGGAGACAGGCTGCAGAGGGGGGGGGGGGGGGGGGGGGTTGAGTGAGGTTAGGATTTTATGCGGAGGAGAAAAGGTGAGTTTTGAGAGCGGACTTGAAGGAGACAAAAGTAGGTTGCTGACGGACTGAGAGAGGAAGTTTGTTCCAGGAGAGTGGACCAGAAACAGAGAAGGCTCGTGGACCATAGGTATTGAGCTTAGTGCGTGGAAAGCGAAAAGTCAGAGGATCGGAGGCAGAGCGGAGGGTACGTGAGGGAACATAGATCTCAAGTAGGCTTGACAGGTAATCGGGGCTGCGTTATTGAGGCTTTTGTAGCACATGGTGTCTAGTTTGTACTGTATGCACTTAAATATAGGGAGCCAGTGAAGTTGTGCCAGGAGAGGAGATATGTGGTCAGCTTTTTTCTTTTTGAGTACAAGGCGTACAGCATTGTTTTGAATGCGCTGTAGGATGTGAATGGTGGAGGCAGGAAGACCAGACAGGAGTGAATTGCAATAGTCGATGCGAGACATTATGAAGGAGAGAACGAGTTTTGCAGTTGTTTCGACAGAGAGATACTTCCTGATCAGCCTTATACGATGGAGATGATAGTAGTAGGATCTGCCAGTTTGAGAAACAAAGTTGTTCATGGAGAGGGTAGAGTCAATGCAGACACCAAGGTTTTTAGCTGAATCAGAAATTGGGACTGATGTGTTACATAATGGGAGAGAAAGAGGAGGCAGCTGAGAAAGTTTCTGACGGGTGCCAGTGAGGATAGCTTCTGTTTTGTCGTCATTAAGCTGAAGTCTATTGTGTGTCATCCAGTTCTTAATGTCCGAGTAACACTTAGTGGTGCGAGTCAACAGGCGCTGTATATTATCAGGTGAGTCACTGTCTTGAAGTTGGGTGTCATCAGCATAGAAGTGGTGTTTTATAGAATGGGAGTTGATGATGGTGGACAGGGGGGAGGTGTAAAGAGTGAAAAGAACAGGGCCAAGGACAGATCCTTGTGGAACACCACAGGTCAGGTATGCAGGTTGAGAGTAAGTGCCATTGATGAGAACGGTTTGTTTTCTGTTGGATAGGTATGAAGTGAACCAAGACAGAGCAATGTCAGAGATGCCAAAAGTATGATGAAGTCTAGAAAGGAGAATACCATGATCAATGGTATCAAAGGCTGCAGACAGATCAAGGAGTGTGAGGAGAGAGACTTTGCCAGTATCAGTTGCAAGGAGGAGATTGTTGAGAATGTGTAGTAGGGCAGTTTCAGTGCTATGGCACTGGCGGTAGGCTGACTGGAAAGGATTGAGGAGATTGTTGGCAGACAGGTGAGAGTTCAGCTGGTTGAGGACGACTTTTTCAAGGAGTTTTGACAAGAAAGAGAGGTTAGAGATAGGCCGGTACTTTTTCAGTTCATTTGGATCTAAATTGTGTTTCTTGAGGAGAGGGTGAACAATAGCAGACTTGAAAGAATCAGGGACAGTTCCAGTTTGAAGAGAAGTGTTGATGATGTCAGTGATGAATGGGAGGAGAGTAGGGAGACAGTCGGCGTAGAGAGAACCTGGAAGAGGATCCAGTTTGCAGGTTTTGAACGACATGGATCTGATTGTGTTGAGAATTTCTTCTTGTGAGACTGGGGTAAAAGTAGTAAGAGGTGTGCCAGAGAAGGAAGGGTCAGGTGGGCATGGTTGACAGGGTGTCCTGTCAAGCCTGTCACGAAGAGTTTGTATTTTGGTGGTGAAATAGTTGGAGAATACAGATGGGAGTTCTTCATTTGTATGTTTTGTTGGGAGAGGTAAATCTTTTCGTGTGCCAAGGAGATGATTCATGGTTGTAAAGAGTTCTTTTGAAGAAGAGGCATTCAGGATTTTGGTTTGGAAATAGCTTGTTTTTGCTGATGCAATGAGGGTGGATACTTTTGTTTTAGAGGCTTGGAAAAGTTGCCTGTGTACAGTGAGTTTGGATTTGCGCCAGCGGCGCTCTGCTCTGCGGCGGGCACGTTTTGCACAGGCGATCTCATGAGTGAGCCAGGGGGTAGGGGGGCGGTCAGGTAAAAGACGGGTTGTGGCTGGAGCATGAGTGTCCAGAAGATGGTGGAGAGTAGTATAGAATTCATTGGCAAGGTTATGTGACTTTTCAGAAAGGAGACGGGAGGCATCAGATGAAAATGTGGAGAGGTCGATAGATCTGAGATTGCGTCGAGTCACTGTGCGCATGGTACGGGAAGGAGGAGAAATGTTGAGAGAACAGAGAATTGCAGAGTGGTCAGATGGAAGGGCTGAAGTTAGACGGGTAGAAAGAACTAAGCAGTTGTCAGTAGCGGAATTGTTGTCAGTATGGGAATAGGAGAGTGGAATCACATTTGAACCCGAGTTTCTGGCGCCTTAGGCGGATGCTTTAACCGTTAGGCCAGACACAAGCTACCCTGCAACTATTTCTTAACCGTGTAGTCAGTGTTGTTCAACGTCACGCCATTGAGATTACGCTGTTGTAATCGCCATTTTTGGAGTTTGTTTTATTTTGGTTTGGTTTTGGTTTAAGTGCAGGCTGATAAACTGGACGGAGTGGTGAACGCCAGGGACATCTCTTTAGATCTTGTGTGCGATTGCATTGATATGTGTACTTAATTTTCTTTTTTTTTTTTCCTGTTGAAGTTTTTAATGTGCTTTGAAACAGTTATAACCCTGATATGGCTCTACGCAGTCGGCTGGGCTTTAAACAACACAAGTTCGAGCTGGTTTGTTCTTTTGATAGAGTTGTGAACACGAAATCCCAGCCCGCAATATTAAACACCGGCCTATTCGCTGCACATCTTGAATGTTACCATCACTATTAAAGGTGCCCGTATTTCATGTCCCTTCTTTCAACACCCTCCCCCCCCCCCCCCCAATATTTTCCAAAACCTTAACGTGTATGGTTTTCCGCAGGCCGAGCAATTCTGCCAGACAGTTGCTGGCAGATTTGGATGGAACGCATAATTATGGAATTGTCCGAATGCGATGAATCCTTGAACAAACAGACTCCGAACTCCAGTTGTTATCGCCAAGTGGAGAGCTCTGCCGGTAAATGTTTTAACCGACCTGAACGGGTGCTCTGCCATGTAATGCGCACACACTCGTGCTGGTGCTCATTGGTGCGGAGAAAGGTCGTTGAAATGCGGAAGGCAGGTTCCTCCCTCTCCCCGTGGGGATGAGGAGGGCTCTTTCAGTACAAATAGTATCCCCACTTCTGGAAGCTGTCTAGAAATTTCCTCTTTTCTGTCACTGTCTTTGTTTCTGCCTTGTTCCTTTGCTTTCTGTCGTTTCTGCCTATGATTTTCTGCCTTGCTTGTCCTTTCACCTGTATGTGTTCGATAAAGTCTTACATACTTTTTCTTAGGATTAATAATTGGGTACATGTATTAAGTGGATTTTTTGGCTCTAGGAAGATGAGATATGCAAAAGCAATTTTAGTTAATTTATGCCCGATGCTATGTATGTTTTAGTGTACTTAGATGTGCTTAAATTTGTATCAGGTGTGTTTTTTAAATCGCCTGTGCGATGAAGTGGACGGAGTGGTCAACGCCGGGGCATGTCCTTATGTTATGTGCGCGAATGCATTGATATTTGTACTAATTTTCTTTTTTTTATATCATGTTGAAGTATTGTATGTTTTGAAACAGTTATAGCCCTGATATGGCTCTACGCAGTCGGCTGGGCTTTAAACAACAATAACAGTAACGAAAGGTTCCCCCCCCCCCCCCCCAGCTTTCTAATATGATGCCTTCCTGAACACATACCATTTTATGTTGTGTTATCTGCAATTGGTAGTCGAGACTGCATTATTCTGAACAAACCATGGGCCTTTCAAAAAGCCCCCCCCCCCCCCCCCCCCGACGGGACCACCACCTTGCTGTGGTCGGGGGGCTTGAGGTCCCAGTGATCCCTTGAGCTATTTCGACGGGTGCTACTTGCTAGAAAGCTTTTGTGTTTTTTGAAAGAAAGAGACAGTGTTATGTAGATTACGCACGGGTCACACATCCTACACTCACTCGTACCTTTTGAAAAATGAAGAAGCACCATTTTGTATACCGTGTGATGAGCCTTTTGAGCATTCGACACCTCCTCCTCGATTGCTGGGACTTGTACGATGTGAGACAAAAGCACTACACGGCAGATTCCTTAAAGGAGCTCTTCCGAGACGTCCCTCCTGATGCAATATTCCATTTTTTACAAGAGATCAATAGATTTCACTTGATGTAATTTTACGTGTTTTTCTTTAATGGTATTTTAGATTTGCAAGGTTGAGGGTGAGCATGGTTTTTATCTGTTTATCTTAACGGGTTGTTCTTTTCTTTTTGACGTGTGTTAGCCCTGATATGGCTGTAGTGGTCGGCTGGGCTATAAGCAATATGAATTGAATTGAATGTATGCTTACATTGGTATTCAGGTGCATTTTTTAAATTTCCCCTGTGCGATAAATCGGACGGAATGGTTCTACGCTGGGGGCATGTCATTCAGGTTTGTAGGGGGTGGTGTCATCAGCTCAGACATACTGTCCTTTTGAAGAGAAGCAGCGTCTGCGGTGGCCCTGTAACTCTTCTCTGTGAAGGTTCCATCAGGTGAATGGTCAGGCACCATGTCTTGTCACATATTTTCATTGTTGGTGGAGGAAAGGGACTGCCTAGCCACCTTCATCTTGCCAAAAGGGGTGAGCGTATCCCACGTGAAGGACTTGCCTGAGGAAGGTGATTCCATCACTTCCTGGCTCGAGATGTGGTTGCCGCTGAGCACTTGAGCTGACAGTTCCTGTGAAGACGGCACATCGGTGTACTTCGCAGTTGTGCAGTCAGCTTCTTTTTGTTGCATATGCTCACACGGCCATGGTCAGGGCCATGGTCCACACTAGTAGAGGTTATGTCTGACATCTTGCTCCCGCATGGTAATCTCTGCTTACGTGGAGCTTTGCTGCGCACTGCTGACACTCCTGGTGGCATGCCCCTTCGAGAGCGCCTGTATAATCTGGTGTTTATAGGTGCAGCTTGGTGATGGGGGTTCACTCTTTTGCTTTTCCTCATCACACACACAATGACCACGCTTCTTGGTGTTGGGGCGGCATGTGCTGAGGCTGGCTGTTGAATGCAGGGAGTCCTTGTACCGAAAACTTGTCAAGCCAGCCCATTGTTGTCAGAGATGTGTTCATCTGATCACATGCTTCAGCATTACTTTCATCCATGAGTTCATGGCTGCCTATTCTATTTGGCATTTCCACTGGCACGTGGCCAAAATCCTGAGGCGGCCCAGCTACTGGAAGTAGTAGCACATACAGACCTGTTTACTGTACGAAATTTTCGTACAATGTCACGAAATTTAGGGTGGTTGTACGATTGTACGCAACAAAAATATTGTACGCAACAAAAATATAAAATACGAAATTCAACACATCTATTGAACGAAATCTCAACTGTGTGCCAAATCCTTCATAATGTCTCGCATCGACTATTGCAATTCACTCCTGTCTGGTCTTCCTGCCTCCACCATTCACATCCTACAGCGCATTCAAAACAATGCTGTACGCCTTGTACTCAAAAAGAAAAAAGCTGACCACATATCTCCTCTCCTGGCACAACTTCACTGGCTCCCTGTATCAAAGCGCATACAGTACAAACTAGACACCATGTGCTACAAAAGCCTCAATAACGCAGCCCCCGATTACCTGTCAAGCCTACTTGAGATCTATGTTCCCTCACGTACCCTCCGCTCTGCCTCCGATCCTCTGACTTTTCGCTTTCCACGCACTAAGCTCAATACCTATGGTCCACGAGCCTTCTCTGTTTCTGGTCCACTCTCCTGGAACAAACTTCCTCTCTCAGTCCGTCAGCAACCTACTTTTGCCTCCTTCAAGTCCGCTCTCAAAACTCACCTTTTCTCCTCTGCATAAAATCCTAACCTCACTCAACCTCCCTCTGCAGCCTGTCTCCGCTCGGAGGGGAATCACTTTGTTTTAATATATAATTGTATATGATGTGCTCTCTGTGGTTTTCCATTGGTTTTATTCTTGCTTTTATTGCTTTTATTCTTTTCTCCCCATTTGTGGCCATGCATGTGTGTGTGTGTGTGTGTGTGTGTGTGTGTGTGTGTGTGTGTGTGTGTGTGTGTGTGTGTGTGTGTGTGTGTTGTGTGCGTGCGTGCGTGCGTGCGTGTGTGCGTGTGTGTCTTTTCGGCGCTTGGATTTGATTTTGTCGAGATTTGCGCTATATAAATATTGTAATTATTATGTATGCATGTGCGTACGTACGTATGTATGTATGTATGTATGTATACGCTTAGATTTATGTATGTATGTATGTGTGCATGTATACGCTCAGCTTAGATTTATGTATGTAAGTATGTAAGCATGTATGTATGCATGTATACGCTCATATGTATGTAGGTATGTATGCATGTATACGCTCAGCGCTTAGATTTGATTTTGTCAAGATTTTGCGCTATATAAATAAAATATATTATTATTATTAAATCCACTTGCGGGTCCATTTTTTCCCATTCACTGGCCGCCGACCTTGACCGGATGCGTTTAGATGCTTTACCTGCAGAAGCAATTTTAGGTAATTTATGCCCGATGGTATGTATGTTTTAGTGTCCTTAGATGTGCGTGAATTTGTATCAGGTGTGTTTTTTAAATCCCCTGTGCGATGAATTGGACGGAGTGGTCAACGCCGGGGGCATGTCCTTAAATTATGCGCGCGAATGCAGTGATATGTGAACTAATTTTCTTTTTTTTGTTCATGTTGAAGTATTGTATGTTTTGAAACAGTTATAGCCCTAATGTGGCTCTGCGCAGTCGGCTGGGCTTTAAACAACAATAACAGTAACAAAAGGTCCCCCCCCCCCCCCCCACCAGCTTTCTAATATGATGCCTTCCTGAACACATACCATTTTATGTTGTGTTATCTGCAATTGGTAGTCGAGACTGCATCATTCTGAACAAACCATGGGCCTGTCAAAAAGCCCCCCCCCCCCCCCCCCCCCCGACGGGACCACCACCTTGCCGTGGTCGGGGGGCTTGAGGTCCCAGTGATCCCTTGAGCTATATCGACGGGGGCTACTTGCTAGAAAGCTTTTGTGTTTTTTGAATGACAGTCCCGATAACCAAGGCTGTTGACGTGGACTGGACTCTAAACAGCATAATGAAATAATGCCCCTGGTAGGGTTACCCATGTCGGACAGGTCAAGGGGGAGGGATGAGACTAAGCGTGGTTTGCAAGATTTACGGTGAGCATGTTTTTTATGTGTTTTTTTTATCTTAACGGGTTGTTCTATTCTTTTTGAAGTGGTGTTAGCCCTGATATGGCTCTGGTGGTCGGCTGGGCTATAAGCAATATGAATTGAAAGTGCATCATTCCAGCTGTAAAAGTAGCTAAATTTTGAGGCTTGGTTTTTGATGAAAAGTTGAACTTTCTCATCATATCCAACATCTAAAAACATCGTACTAGAAAGCTCTGAATATTCTTCGAGTTGTAGCTCATACAGACTGGGATGCCGACAAGAAAACGTTACTACACCTGTACAGAGCTTTAATTCGGTCTAAACTGGACTATGGCTTTGTAGTATATAGTTCTGCGAGAGCGTCGTACCTAAAGGCACTTGATCCCATTCACCATCAAGGGCTGTGCCTTTGTCTTGGTGCATTTAGAACAACTCCTGTGTATAGTTTGTATGCAGAGGCAGGGGAGCCTTCCCTGAGCAACCGTAGACTGAAACTAAGTTTAAATTTCTGTTTGAAACTGTTCTCTGAACCGGAAAACCCAGCCTACAACTGTGTCTTCAACCCCAGATTTGAAAGTGATTTTGAAAAACACCCAAAAGTGACTCCTTCTTTGGGGCTGCGTGTCCGTCCCCATTTGGAAAAAGCAGATATAAATTTAGCAGTTGTTAACGACTTCTCCTAGTTTCCAGATAGTCCACCATGGACGTTGAAAACACGGAAGGTTTGTTTTGATCTTGCTTCCTTCCGTAAAGACAATACCAGTGCACTGGCGTACAAATGGTTTTATGCGAAATTGTGTGAAAAATCTCCATCATCCTGTAGAATCTTCACTGATGGGTCCAAGTGTGATGAAGGTATGGCTGCCGCTGCCTTCTGCTTCGAGATTCCCAATGGAACATTTTCGAAACGTATTCCATCTGAAAGTTCTGTTTACACTGCTGAACTGACTGCTCTGGTTTTGGCACTAAAAATGGTGTCCCAATCCAAACACAAAGAGTTTCTCATTTTTTGAGACTCCCTTTCTGCTTTGCAGGCAATCGCTTGCCACCCCCCGGACGGGACCACCACCTTGCCGTGGTCGGGGGGCTTGAGATTCCAGTGATCCTTGCGCTATGCCGACGGGAGCTACTTGGTAGAAAGCTTTGTGTTTTTTGAATGACAGTCCCGATAACCAAGGCTGTTGACGTGAACTGGACTCTAAACAGCATAATAAAATTAATGCCCCTGTTAGGGTTACCCATGTCGGACATGTCAAGGGGGAGGGATGAGACGAAGCGTGGTCCCACCCTCATCTCCATTTCCTTCATGCCCATCGTCATGTTCACGAGTGGTTGCCGTAAGCAACCCGTAATCCCAAGCTTGAGGTACTTGGCGAGGGATGAGTGACTGTACGATAGTCAGTCGTGAAAGTACACTGTCTGGTTTCATGCGGGACGGTTCCAGGCAGACGGACGCCAACAGATTGGCCATCCACTGTCCCTTCCCCAGCACGGCAGCTGGGTGACCGAGTCATTTCTGCCATCGTGGAGCCTACGCTCATGTCAAAACAAAACAAACAAAAATGTTCGTTTGTCATATCGTCAAACTTGGTATGCATCCTCGAAACAGAAGTCATAATGTCCTACAATGTTGGGTCGTTAGACAATCCCTCACCTGATGACGAGCGGTCATGGTGCATAAGTGAAGGTCGGTCAGCACTGGCACGGCGTGTGGCACCATCACTGGTCAGTCGAGACTGTTTCAAGGTACTGCTCTGGTTGGACCTTGGCCCGGGGTTCTGCTCCACATCGCCGCAACGAAGTAACTGGTCGCTGAAGAAAAATGTCGTGAGGATCAAGCCTAACATGACACCGTTGCTGCACACTGCTGTTGTGCACCGAGTGTCTTCTGTCCAGGCCATCACTGACCAGCTGCCTGCTGTCTGTTTTGCACTCTCTGTTATGGTCTGGTCAGTTCCCCTCTCTAGGTTAGCATATGGATTCGTATATGCGGGATGTGCAGAGCTTTTCTGTTCAGAGCTTTGCTGCTTTGATTGGTATCGATTTGTCCGACATGCTGTTGCAGACGATCAGTGTTAGATGGCTGTAGAGCGCTGTGCTGCACTCTGTTGCAGTTAGTGTGGGTTTTATTCTGCAGCTGGCCGCTTGGCTCGAGCTAGTTTGCTGCATAGCATTGTGATCAGTGCCAGTGTTCTAGCACAGCATGTGACGTAAATGTTCTCGTCTCTTGGGAGGCTCACCGCTTTGGTTGCTGCTATGTTTAGGCAAAGTGTTTTCTTGTTGCATAGTGTTGGTGTTTTGTTGATCAGGGCTGACTTCATTTTTTACTCCTCACGACAGTCTGGTTCATTGCATAAAGCTCTTCAGAGAGATCTGGAAAGCCTGTTTCAAAGTCATACAATGCTGAATTATAAGCATCCACAGAAGAGCTGCGTGACCTCTTCAGGTCTGCAGGGGGTGGTGTCATCAGCTCAGAGACACTGTCCTTTTGAACAGAAGCAGCGTCTGCGGTGGCCCTGTTACTATTTTCTGTGAAGGTGCCATCAGGTGAATGGTCAGGCACCATGTCTTGTCGCATATTTTCATTGTTGGTGGAGGAAAGGGACTGCCTAGCCACCTTCATCTTGCCCAAAGGGGTGAACGTATCCCACGTGAAGGACTTGCTGAGGAAGGTGATTCCATCACTGCCTGGCTCGAGATGTGGTTGCCTCTGAGCACTTGAGCTGACAGTTCCTGTGAAGACGGCAGATCGGTGTACTTGGCAGTTGTGCAGTCAGCTTTTTTCTATTGCATACGCTCACACGGCCATGGTCAGGGCTATGGTCCACGCTAGAAGAGGTTATGTTTGACACCTTGCGACCGCATGGTAATCTCTGTTTACGTGGAGCTTTGCTGCACACTGCTGACACTCCTGGTGGCATGCCCCTTCGAGAGCGCCTGTATAATCTGGTGTTTATAGGTGCAGCTTGGTGATGGGGGTTCACTCTTTTGCTTTTCCTCATCACACACACAATGACCACGCTTCTTGGTGTTGGGGCGGCATGTGCTGAGGCTGGCTGTTGAATGCAGGGAGTCCTTCTTGCACCGAAAACTTGTCAAGCCAGCCCATTGTTGTCAGAGATGTGTTCATCTCATCACATGCTTGGAGCATTGCTTTCATCTATGAGATCCTGGCACGGTTGTAAAAATGGGGAAGGGGGGGGGGGGGAGGAACCTATGGAAACATTAATCCTTTCATTCTTGCACCTTGTCCACCATCATCCTGCATTGTCAACCATGGTAACATAGCAAAAACGGAACCCTTTTATTCATCCACCCTCTCCACCATCTTCCTGCACTTAACCCTTTGATTCCCTCATGCTATCCACCAGCCTCTTGAACTTAATCACACAGAACTGAACGTACAGAGATCAGAAAAAGAGATCAAACATCAAAAAGTTAAGAACGAATTCCTGGTTGTAACGAACCAAAGGGTTAAGTACAGGAGTGAAAGGGTTAATGTTTCCATCAGTCTGGTGGTGGTAGCTTAGCGTTTCATATTTTCCTCCCCCCCCCCCCTTCCCCATTTCACAACCGTGCCAGCGTGCTGGGTTCTGCACAGGCTCTGCCGCATAACTGTTGGCAGGTTTTGGGTGGAGTGTTTAAGGACTTGGCCAAGTGCCATGGATTCGAAGAACAAACTGCAAAAGTGCGTAGTGTGAACAGGTTTGAACCAACCCACAGTCGTATAATTTCTTCCTACTATTTCAAAGCTATTCACAGAAAATGTCGTTAGAATCGGGCTAGTTTTCACAGTAGATGTCACATACACACACGCACTCGCGCGCGCGCGCGTGCGCACATACACACAACCACTAACACTACCACCACCACCACAAACATGCACACACACACAATACAACAGACACACCCACACGCGCGTGCACGCGCGCGCGCGCACACACACACACACGTACGCACGCACGCACGCACGTGCGCACGCACATACGCACCTGCGCACGCACACACGCACCTGCGCATGCACGCACGCACACACGTGCACATAAGCACACACAAAACCACGCACGAACGCTCGCACACACCACGACACACACACACACACACCACGACACACACACACACACACACACACACACACACACACACACACACACACACACACACACACACACACACACACACACACACACACGAGCGAAGAAGGAAAGGTGGCATTTATATAATGTATTTCTTATGGGTTTACTATTTGAAATTCGGGCTGCTGTCCCTGGGGAGAAGGCGTCGCCGCTGTGCAGCGCCACCCATCCCCCCCCCCCCCCCCACGGAAGTTCCTGGGTTTATTGTCTCGCCTGAACGGTTGGCACTTTGATCACCACTCAAGGTGCAATAGAGCGGCAAGGGGGTGGGGTGGGGGTGGGAATAGGAGAGTGGAATCACATCCGATCCATGATCTGAACCCGAGTTTCTGGCGCCTTAGGCGGATGCTTTAACCGTTAGGCCAGACACAAGCTACTCTGCAACTATTTCTTAACCGTGTAGTCAGTGTTGTTCAACGTCACGCCATTGAGATTACGCTGTTGTAATCGCCATTTTTGGGTTTTGGTTTGTTTTTGGTTTGGTTTTGGTTTAAGTGCAGGCTGATAAACTGGACGGAGTGGTGAACGCCAGGGACATCTCTTTAGATCTTGTGTGCGATTGCATTGATATGTGTACTTAATTTTTTCTTTTTTTTTTTCCTGTTGAAGTTTTTAATGTGCTTTGAAACATTATAGCCCTGATATGGCTGTATGCAGTCGGCTGGGCTTTAAACAACACAAACAAGTTCGAGCTGGTTTGTTGTTTTGATAGAGTTGTGAACACGAAATCCCAGCCCGCAATATTAAACACCGGCCTATTCGCTGCACATCTTGAATGTTACCATCACTATTAAAGGTGCCCGTATTTCATGTCCCTTCTTTCAACACCCCCCCCCCCCCCCAAATATTTTCCAAAACCTTAACGTGTATGGTTTTCCGCAGGCCGAGCAATTCTGCCAGACAGTTGCTGGCAGATTTGGATGGAACGCATAATTATGGAATTGTCCGAATGCGATGAATCCTTGAACAAACAGACTCCGAACTCCAGTTGTTATCGCCAAGTGGAGAGCTCTGCCGGTAAATGTTTTAACCGACCTGAACGGGTGCTCTGCCATGTAATGCGCACACACACGTGCTGGTGCTCATTGGTGCGGAGAAAGGTCGTTGAAATGCGGAAGGCAGATTCCTCCCTCTCCCCGTGGGGATGCCGGGGGCTCTTTCAGTACAAATAGTATCCCCACTTCTGGAAGCTCTGTCTAGAAATTTCCTCTTTTCTGTCACTGTCTTTGTTTCTGCCTTGTTCCTTTGCTTTCTGTCGTTTCTGCCTATGATTTTCTGCCTTGCTTGTCCTTTCACCTGTATGTGTTCGATAAAGTCTTACGTACTTTTTCTTAGGATTAATAATTGGGTACATGTATTAAGTGGATTTTTTGGCTCTAGGAAGATGAGATATGCAAAAGCAATTTTAGATAATTTATGCCCGATGGTATGTATGTTTTAGTGTACTTAGATGTGCTTAAATTTGTATCAGGTGTGTTTTTTAAATCGCCTGTGCGATGAAGTGGACGGAGTGGTCAACGCCGGGGGCATGTCCTTATATCATGTTCGCGAATGCATTGATATGTGTACTAATTTTCTTTTTTTTTAATTTCATGTTGAAGTATTGTATGTTTTGAAACAGTTATAGCCCTGATATGGCTCTACGCAGTCGGCTGGGCTTTAAACAACAATAACAGTAACGAAAGGTTCCCCCCCCCCCCCCCCAGCTTTCTAATATGATGCCTTCCTGAACACATACCATTTTATGTTGTGTTATCTGCAATTGGTAGTCGAGACTGCATTATTCTGAAAAATACATGGGCCTTTCAAAAAGCCCCCCCCCCCCCCCCCATTGGACGGGACCACCACCTTGCCGTAGTCGGGGGGCTTGAGGTCCCAGTGATCCCTTGAGCTATGTCGACGGGTGCTACTTGCTAGAAAGCTTTTGTGTTTTTTGAAAGAAAGAGACAGTGTTATGTAGATTACGCACGGGTCACACATCCTACACTCACTCGTATCTTTTGAAAAATGAAGAAGCACCATGGTGTATACCGTGTGATGAGCCTTTGAGCATCCGACACCTCCTCCTCGATTGCTGGGACTTGTACGATGTGAGACAAAAGCACTACACGGCAGATTCCTTAAAGGAGCTCTTCCGAGACGTCCCTCCTGATGCAATTTTCCTTGTGGAGTGCAAGGATAACAAGCAATCCGATCGCTTGCTGAAAGCATCAGTACTAGTTGATCGTGCAATAAAAGTCACTCCACACAAAGGACTGAACAGCAGCAAAGGAGTCGTAAGGTGCCCTGAGTTGAGAGGAATGTCGGAAGAGGAGATCCGAACGGAACTGAAAAGCCAGGGCGTTGTAGAGGTACGCCGGGCCATGTTCCCTAAAGGGTCCGACAAAATCCCTACAAACACGCTCTTTCTCACATTCTGCTCTCCTACATGTACTATACCCCAAGATCTGAACGTTGGATACTTGAAGGTAAAAGTGTCGTTGTTTGTGCCATCACCAATGCGCTGCTTCCGTTGTCACAAGTTCGGCCACATCAAGGACAGATGCACAGAAACTGAAAAGTGTGCCATGTGCGCCAAGGAGGCACATGCGGGGAGATGCGACGATCCACTAAAGTGCATAAATTGTGGAGGTAACCATCCATCATCCTCGAAAGATTGCCCCGTATGGCAAAAGGAACAAGCCATTCAACGCCTGAAAACTTTAAAAAAACCCTACCTTTTCACGAAGCCAAAAGGTTGGTAGAGGGCAGCAGTTTGTCTACCAAAAGCTACGCGTCGGTAGAGCTCTTCCGAGACGTCCCTCCTGATGCAGTATTCCAGTTTTTACAAGAGATCAATAGATTTCACTTGATGTAATTTTACGTGTTTTTCTTTAATAGCATTTTAGATTTGCAAGGTTGACGGTGAGCATGGTTTTTATCTGTTTTTTTTATCTTAAGGGGTTGTTCTTTTCTTTTTGACGTGATGTTAGCCCTGATATGGCTGTAGTGGTCGGCTGGGCTATAAGCAATATGAATTGAATTGAATTGTCAAAAAGGGTAGTGTTGGCGGTATGGTGACACTTTCATCATACTGATTTTTTCGCTCTTGTGTCCCCATTGACCTTCTACTTCTGATGTTTCTGAAAATACCCTCAAATAGAATGATACATGATAAAAAGATACACCAATAAATCGATAATATATAACATAACACATGAGGAGGTTGGTGCCCGTTGTGTCGCCCCATCTTGCCATTTGGTTTGTAAACAATGTAACTGATGACTGGTTCCGAGTGGGTCATGCGACGCATGGACACCTGCCCCCCCCCCCCCCTTCTCCTTTCTTGATGAAATGACTGTCAAGTGGCGTCGGGAGCTTGGGAGGTGATTGTCCGGAGAGCGGTGAGGCAGTGGTGCTCCGAGTCCCTTTCCGCACCCTCGTGGTATTTGTTGTTAACTAACATTATCATCATCATCACGTGCCCTGCCGCATGGCGTTGGCGATCATGGCCCTCCATATACATCTCTCTTGTTGCTGCAAGTACATCTTCCACCCTGTCTGTCCTCAGCCACCCTGCAAATCCGTCCCACATTTTCTCCCTGGGTCTAGCTGGTGTTCTCTTTCCCTCCATCTTTCCAATAAATGTTGCTTGTCTTTTGCTACTATTTTTTTTATCAATGAGCTTCTTGTGTCTGCCTCCATAAAGACTGTCTCGTTTGTTTTCTTTTCTGTCCATAGAACTCTCAACATTCTTATTGGAAACCACATTTTGGCTGTCCCCGATCATAGGACACGAGGAAATGAAGAATAACAGAATTTGTTGTCGTTTGAGAGAGAAAGACGTGGATTAGAAAGTGAGAAAGTATTAATTATGATGTGTGTGTTTGGGGGAAGGGAGCCAGGAGAAACCGCTTATAAGACAGGGAGGGAGGTGGAGGAAGAGAGAGAGAGAGAGAGGGGGGGCAGGAACATGAAAGCTTTCCCATTACCACCATAATGAATTATTTATGTAGTTACATAAGCACTGAGGTAAACAAGTAAGTTGATAAACACTGTACGATGAAAACAACAAGAAAAGGTACGAAAATGATAGAAACTGGTAAATTTAGATAGCAAAAAAGTGCTTTAGTTTTGACTCGACCACTGTGGGCACTGTTCTCTTTAGTTTCTTCTCTGTCTTTACAGTCTTGACTTTTTTTAAAGAGGCTATTGTGATGTCTCTTTTCTCTGTCCTTTCTGTCGCTAGCACCACTCTACATGGCAGACTGAAAAACCAAGCAGACAGTGCTGTCTTTGTCTGCTTCTTTTACGACCCATCTTGCTGCAGTCTGTTAAGATCATTTTTGTCGTCCCAGTCGTTCACTGCCCAGCATTGACTCCATTAGGACCTGGAATGTTCCTTTAAAATCTTCAGATTTCTCTTGTCTTTTTCTGTCTGTGTCTGTCTGTCTCTCTGTCTTGATCTGTCTGTCTGTCTGTGTCTGTCTGTCTCGCTCTCTCTCTCTCTCACTCACGCGGATTGTCGTTTTTGACGCGGTGTTAGCCCTGATATGGCTCTGGCAGTCGGCTGGGCTTTTCTCTCTCTCTCTTTTTTTTTTTTCTCTCTCTCTCTTGACGTCTCTGTCTTTCTGTCTCTATCTCGCAGACATCTCACACACATAGACGCACAAATCTGTCTGTCTGTCTCTGTCTCTCTCTCTCTGTCTCTCTCTCTCTCTGTCTCTCTCTCACTCACCTCTTCTCTCTCTCTCTCTCTCTCTCTCTCTCTCTCTCTCTCACTCACAGAGTCTGTCTCACACTCTTTTTCTTTTGAAAAAATAGTGAAAGCAAAACCACATCCAAGGAGCTTTCGTCTCTCTTTTGTATTTGTTTCTATCTCCCTCGCCACTCAGATCATTTTTAACAGATATTGCTGATGTAGGATATTTTTGGCGAATGTTTATACAGTGCCGATACTGCTTGCGGCTCTGGATGTTACATAAAAGCATGGAGAAAGGCGGAAATTAATCTCAATCTCTCTCTCTCCCCCCTCCGTCTCTCTCTCTCCCCCTCCGTCTCTCTCTCATTCACACTTACACAACAGACGCACGCACGCACGCACGCACGCACGCACGCACGCACGCACGCACGCACACACACACACACACACACACACACACACGCACGCACACACGCACTCTCTCGCTCTCTCTCATTCATAGATTGCTCTATCACATGACACAAAAGCGGTTATCTTGTTTATATTTTAAGTTAGGCTTAAAAAAGCACGCAAACAAACAAACAAACAAACAAACAAACAAACAAACAAATCACAACCAACAACAATAATGAAAACAGCATGTAAACGAACAACACTCCAAAATCTCCCTTGCCGTGTTTCAAGTGGTCAAACGGAGAAAGTTGCTCGCGCATAAAATCAGGTTCCCCTGGCTCCTCCAAAAACAAAACGCACGCGAAGTCCAACCCAGCCAATCAGCAGCATACATAAAATTCAAATCAACCAATCATATTTTTTGCGGTTGACAATCTGCAGAGATGTAAGTTGGCGCCGCGCATGCGCTGTCCAGACGGATGGAGGAATTACCACGGGCCGCCGTTGAGTCTCAGGAGTGTGCTTGCTGCAGAATGAGCAAAGCGGGAGGAAAAGGAACAAACACAGAAACAAACCATAGTCTGAATTCGATCTGTCTTCACAGACATCACTGGTCTGCGGCTTGTCATGCCAGGTTTTCAGACAGGAATGGCCTTGTTTTGCTTTGACAACTCTTGACATTCACACACCCCCCCCCCCCCCCTAGTTTTGTTTTTTTTCCCCTTTCTTTCTTCTCCTCGCTGGTTAAAGTTGTGGACATAAGATCTGATTCCTTGAGTTCAATCCCAAACCAGCAACTTGAAAAAACAGGCCTGTTCGGTGCCCATGTTAAGGTTTTCATAACTTAAGCGGCGTTAGGTTTTCATAGGTCTCTCTCTTCTCTCTCTCTCTCTCTCTCTCTCTCTCTCTCTCTCTCTCTCTCTCTCTCTCTCTCTCTCCCTCCCTACCACCCTCCCTCCATTTCCCCATTTGAAGACCTTGTCAGCGCGTAGGTTTTGCGCAGTCTGCCAGAAAATTGGTGGCAGGTTTGGGTGGAGCGCTTATGGAATTGTCCGGGTGCGATGAATCCCTCTTAAACAAAATCCAAGCTCCCGTCTTTTAATAGTGCTGCTGACATGTTTTGTTTTTGGGTTGATAGTGTTTTTTTTTCCTTCTTCTTTTTGTTCTGTTCTCCTAAATGTTCGCATTTTTCTCCTCCTTGTTCTTGTCTCACTTAGAGGTTTGGCGAGCTTCCTTCTACCAGTCGCCATGGAAAAGTGGTTAATGCAACGGACTAAAAACTGGAAGGTTGTAGGTTCGAATGGCGCATCAGTTTCAGTATTTCGAGATGGTGTCTTCGTGGTCTTAATAAATTCTATATGTGCATTGACGCTATAGATATCACGTGATGAGTAAGATCTAATAATCAAGGAATGAGCAACAACAACAAAATAATGAATAAAATAAATGAATAGAGAAATAGATAGATAAATAAGTAATAAATAATGAAAAAAAAAATTGAATGCTATCAAAAGTACGTTGAGATTTTCAGCCCCATCCGAATCCTATCCAGACTTGAATGTGCTGTCGGCTCATCGAGAAGACCGGGGCCACGCGGTCAAGTCTTATCCACTTCAGGGATGCGTCATTGAAGGTGTTGCTGAAACCTCCTGACCAACACAACAGGTGTCTGTGTCCCTTGGACCATGTTGACGCCAGGATGTAAATACGGGAGTAAACGTTTGAGTACAGCTCTGTCACACAGCCTCGATCCTAGGTGGAACTCGATAACACGTGATTATCATCATCGTCGTCGTCGTCGTCGTCATCATCGTCATCATCATTGTATTGGGAAAGATTGTCCTAGATTTTGTGGTTAGCCCTGATATGGCTCTAGCAGTCGGCTGGGCAATAAGCAATATGAACAGATTCTGTGGCCATTAATGTGGCGTAGGAAACGGGACCAAACGGAGACAGCCAGGCAAACCTTAGACAGACAGACAGACAGACACACACACACACACACACACAGACACACACACACACACACACACACACACACATACACATACACATACACACACACACACACACACACACACACACACACACACACACACACAATTTTTTTTTTGGGGGGGGGGGGGGTGCTCGCCAGCTCTGTTGATGGAAGTGTAGACTCAAGATGTGATGTCGTGAGTTTAAGCCCAGCCTCCAGCCTGACAGCTGGCCTGTTCGCTGCCCACCTTAATGTTGTAATTGTTCCGGTGGCGCCAGCATAGTGTTTCAACTGTCTTTCTCTGCACACACTTACCCCACCCTTCATTTCAAGATCTTGCCAGCGTACAGTTTTGCGCAGGTTCAAGGCGTCTGCCAGGAAATTACTGGCAGATTGTGGTGAAGCGCGTATGGAATTGTCTGAGTGTGGTCAATCCGTCTTGAACAAACTGTAAAGTTCTTTTTCTACCCCGAGTGTTAACAGTTTGTTCCTTTCTTTCTTTCTTCTTCCCTCTCACTTTCTTTCCTAGTTTTTCTTCTTCTTTTATTTTCGTGACAAGTAAACGGTTTTCGTTCTCTCTCTCTCTCTCTCTCTCTCTCTCTCTCTCTCTCTCTCCTCTCTCTCTCTCTCCTCTCTCTCTCTCTCTCTCTCTTCTCTCTTCTTCTCTCAACGGGTTGTTCTTTTTTTTTGATGTGGTGTTAGCCCTGATATGGCTCTAGTGGCCGGCTGGGCTATAAGCAATATGAATCTCTCTCTCTCTCTCTCTGAAAGAAGAATAAAATCGGGTACGTTCTTACAGCCCCAAGAGCGGGAAAACAAAGAGTTGTCTTTCTTGCAGTGGTAAGCACAAACAAGACAAGCAAACAAAACAAACCTTTTACCCGACAGAATAAACTGGTCGGAAAAGTTAAACTCAAAACGAAACCTTTGACGAAGACAGTGCTGTAAGGAGAAAAAAATAACTAACTAGGGTTTGGGAAGCAGCCTAAGTGACCGACCCGGCTAAAGTGTTCTGTCAGTACGTAGTTCTCTTTGTGTGGAGGTTCTTTTGCTTCCAAAGTTTTAGGAGTGAATTTTTCCCCCTGTTTGTCTTCCTACTTTTTAAAAAAAATTAATCCATGCGCTCAGTGTGACAGCATGCGTCTGTGGGTGAGCGTGTTAGCCCTGATATGGCTCTAGTGGTCGGCTGGGCTATAAGCAATATGAATTGAATTGAACTCGCGCTTAGATTTGATTTTGTCGAGATTTTGCGCTATATAAATATTGTAATTATTATTATTATAACTGAGCGTGTGTTTCAAGCAAGGAGCTTGTGCCAGATTGTGCTAAACAAGATGTACAAAGATCCAGTCTTGAGAAGACTGTCTCTCTGTCTGTCTGTGTCTGTCTTTCTTTCTCTCTCTCTCCCCCTCTCTCTCCCCCCGCTCTCTCTCTCGCTCGGACGCTCTCTCACACTAAAGGGAAAGCTCAATTTCCGCCTTTCTCTCTATGCTTTCATGAAATGCCAAAAGCTTCGGGCAAGCAGCACGGCCACTGTAAACATTCAACAGAAATAGGCTACAGAAATATTATCTTTGCCGCAAACTTCGGCTCGAAAGGTACTCTTGTTACGAAAATGCAACAGTACAGTGTTCACGATGATTGTTGAAGAGGAAGAGGTGGAGGATAAAGACGTGATGATGACTTGATGATGCTGATGATGATTACGTTGTTATGGTGATGAAGACGACGACATTGTCGACTGTGACGGAGTTGCCGATGATAATGACAAAACTGATGACGACCGTGATGATAGTGGTGACTTTGTTGATGATGATGACTTTGCTGATGATAGTGGTGATGATAATGACGACCACGATGACGACCATGATGACGACGATGGTAATGATGCTGCCTCACTGACGGTGCTCGTTTCAGATAGATCCGAGAGCCACCTGAAGATCTAAGTTAACAATTTAAAATGAGCCTGCATTCTGTGCACAGGATAGAAATTTATGCAAGCTACATGTGGACTTGAAGGTGTAGACTTTGTATGTTAGCACGCGTGTTAAGGTCCTATCGATATACTCAGCCCTATCGGTACATTTTGTTGAAAACGGCATACACAACGATATCTACGAAATCTAAAGCTTAACGATTCAACATTTTGCTTCGGAAGATTATAAATGTGTACACAATGAAAATTAAGGGTCAAGATTAAGCTAGAAATGCACTTTTTAAAAAAATTCCTTGGTACAATTTGGCCTCCCCACCCCGACCAACATTTGGTTTTGCTCACTTGCAAATTATTCAAAGCCACTTCATCATTTCGGTAAGCAGTCCATTTCCATGTAATGTGCAGTAAAGAAAATATCTTTTTTTATATAAATCATTCTATATGGACAAATTTGTGATGTTACTAAAACGGAAGGAATGTACATAAAATGTAAAGTGGTATGTATTTAATTTTTGCATGGCTATGCACGCTGGCTGACCACCGGTGCCAGTGGTGAACATATGTAAAACATGTTGCCGGTGCTAAGTGATCTTGTTGGGGGTGGGTGGGGGGGGGGGGGGTGAGGAGTTAGTCGGGATGTGTGGGATGGAAAATACCTGCTTCCATACCGATAGGGCGTTTAACGCACGCGCTTTTGCGTTTCTGTCCATACTTGCGTATTCTGTTGTTTTTTTCTTCTTTTCTTTTCTTTTTTCCCATATCTTTTTTCTCAAGACTTTGTCAGAAAGTAGGGCTTATACAAATATAAACGTACATGCCAACACTGCATTCGCATTCCTTACTTATTTTATGCCTTTAGCAACGAAGGTTATCTACCCGTGTCTGTTCTGGGCCAGCCTGTGTTCAGTATCTCACAGACGCTTCAGGGGCTGAACCCTTTGACTCCCGCACCCTATCCACCAGTTGCAAAAACTCGACCCTTTGATTTTGCTCACCCTGTCCACCAACTTCCTGCAGGAAGCTGGTACACAGGGTTAGAAAATTAAAGGGATTTTTTCTTTGCTGACATGGTTGACAATGCATGATGTTGGTGGACACGGTGGGGTTTTTCTATCGCCCGTCGCTAGGTCTTCTATCGCCCGTCGCTAGGTCTTCTATCGCCCGTCGCTTGGTCTTCTATCGCCCGTCGCTAGGTCTTCTATCGCCCGTCCCAGGTCTTCTATCGCCCGTCGCTATGTCTTCTATCGCCTGTCGCTAGGTCTTCTATCTCCCGTCACAGGTCTTCTATCTCCCGTCGCTAGGTCTTCTATCTCTCCGTCGCTAGGTCTTCTATCTCCCGTCGGGTAGGTCTATCGCCCGTCGCTAGATCTTCTATCCCTATCGCAGGTCTTCTATCGCCCGTCGCCAGGTCTTCTATCTCCCGTCGCTAGGTCTTCTATCGCCCGTCACCAGGTCTTCTATCGCCCGTCACCAGGTCTTCTATCGCCCGTCGCTAGGTCTTCTATCGCCCGTCACCAGGTCTTCTATCGCCCGTCACCAGGTCTTCTATCGCCCGTCCTAGGTCTTCTATCGCCCGTCACTAGGTCTTCTATCGCCCGTCGCTAGGTCTTCTATCGCCCGTCACTAGGTCTTCTATCGCCCGTCACCAGGTCTTCTATCGCCTATCGCTAGGTCTTCTATCGGACGTCGCTAGGTCTTCTATCGCCCGTCGCTAGGTCTTCTATCGGCCGTCGCCAGGTCTTCTATCTCCCGTGGCTAGGTCTTCTATCGCCCGTCACCAGGTCTTCTATCGCCCATCGCTAGGTCTTCTATCTCCCGTCACTGGTCTTCTATCTCCCGTCACCAGGTCTTCTGTCTCCCGTCGCTAGGTATTCTTAGTGTTCATGTCATACGTCTTCCACGGGCATTACCGGTGCCTACGTGGTTTAGGCGCACTCGTACATAAGTCCTCTGGTGTCCCATACTCATTTCATTTGCACTGGGCAAAGATTTGTTGGTTGGAAATGGTGTTGGTCCAGAAGGTTCATAGGATTCTTTGGAATTCTTTGTGCAGAAGACGCGAGAGCTCCGTAAGATATTTCTCTCTTATACACAACTTTCATATTGAACTTCTTTTTGGACGATTTCATCATTGATAGGGTTTATGTACAAGCGTAGGCGCTACCTATAGGGTTTTTGACATGTGGCAAATTTTCCACCCACACTGCGTTGCTGTGTGGTGCATACGTGGAATGATCCATGCTCTCAGACGCCGGCTTAACCCCTTCACTCCTTCACTCTATCCACAGGCTTCCTGTAGGAAGTTGGTAGTGTGATGTTGCGAAAGGGTTAAGGAAATAAAAAGTTTCTGATGCCTTGTCCTCTGTCTTTTGGGCATGATGAGCCATTATCTCGAAATAGTATGTCGTAGAGAAACTTACAAAGCTAATTTCTTCTTCTTGATGACTTTGTTGACGAAGCGAATTTTGGCCTCGTTTGATTCACTGTGTGTGTGTGTGTGTGTGTGTGTGTGTGTGTGTGTGTGTGTGTGTGTGTGTGTGTGTGTGTGTGTGTGGTGGTCTGTGGGTGCGGGTGGAGGTTGGGTGCTTGTGCGCGTGTGCCTGCGGTATAAACGCGATACAGCAGAATCCTTAAAGAACCTCGTCAGAGATGTTCCCCCCAGACGAAATTTTCAAGTTTTTATAATACATCAATAGATTTCATTTTATATGATCATAAGTATGGGAAAACTTCTGTCATTAATAAATGAAAGAAAATTAAGATAATTATGTAGGCCATGCGCTACGAAACCAAGAGGCTGACCTTATGAAGACTGTCTTTCGAGGCAAAGACTGAGGCAAAAAGAAAAAACAGGCAGACCACCAGCTTCTCTCCATTGGCAACATCACCGAATCCAGCGGTTTGAGAATCCATGAAGTCGCAGGGGCAGCGAAGACCGGTGTCATTGTCTGCAGCGGCCAACACCGCACCCGGTGATGCCGACAGGTGAGACAGGTGAGGAATGGGAAAGATGTTTAAACGCATTTCATACTTGAATGACTGTGTACATGGTTTTTAGTTGACTTTTTCTTTTCTTCTTTCTTTCTTTTTTTTTTTTTTTTACTAATTAAACTTGGAATTGTTTTTAACGTGGTGTTTAGTCCTGATATGGCTTTGGTGGTCGGCTTGGCTGTAAGCAACATGAGAGTGTGTGTGTACGCGGGCGTGCACGCGTGCGTGCACGCGTGCACACACGCAGCCAATTAAACTGGACGGTATTTTATCACTTACTGTTCTGGGAGTCTCTTCGTTGATACTGCGCGTTGGTGACCCTGTCAGTGATTGACTCTATATCATTAATAGAGCTTATGATAAAAATGTAATCGATTCGAAAAAGGCGTAACGTGACACTGACTCAAACGCGCGCGCACGCACACACACACACACACACACACACACACACACACACACACACACACACACACACACAGACACACACACAGAGCACACAGACACACACGCACACACACACACACACACACACACACACACACACACACACACACACACACACACGCACACACACACAGAGCGAGGCACACAGACACACACAGAGGCACACAGATACACACAGAGACACACACAGACACAGACACACACGACACAGACACACACACACACACACACACACACACACACAGTCTCTCTCTTTCTCTTTCTCTCTCTCTCCTCTCTCTCTCTCTCTCTCTCTCTCTCTCACACACACACACACACACACACACACACACACACACACACACACACACAGAGGTTCAAACACTGATTACTCAGCTGTCATACCTGTCTTTATTCTCCTCACAAGACGTGTAGTGTGGCGTAAAGGATTGACTGTTTAATGAGCTAAAGTTATCTTGAGCAAACTGAATCTAAACCACTGTAACTGATGACAATCGATCACTAGACCAGTTAATCGATACTACCATACTTGGCTGAAACCATGGGCCGGCTCTGGCGATATTTGTTCATGGAATTACACGGGCCGTAAGAAACCCGAGACAGGACTGTACGGCAGACTGGTTGTAACAAGTTTGTGAAACAGTCAATAATTTCAGCAGTACTGATTTCGCATTTCACGTTACCATTATAACATCAATGAGAATATGTATTTATGTACCTTTCATTTTTCCCCAGTGCAGGCAATCATAGACGTATTTTCATCATCGTTATCATGTGTCCTGCCGCATGGCGTTGGCGATCATGGCCCTCCATACGTATCTATCCCTTGTTGCCGCGGGCACATCTTCCACCCTGTCTGTCCTCAGCCCCCAACAAGTCTGTCCAGTATTTTCTGCCTGGGTCTTCCTGGCGCTCTCTCTCTCTCTTTTTATATTTTTTTATTTACTTTTTTTTTTTTTTGCAAAGTATTTTACAAAGTGTAATTGCTAATTATCTTCCTTAAGTACATCACTTAGATTTTAGCGTAATGGATTTGAGACTAGATCTTCGAAGAGTGAACGTATAGCATTTTCCTGAATATGTTTTGATCATCATAATATTATTCAGTCGTGTTGTTTTGTATCTAGTACAGTTGTCCAGGCATCGAAGTTTATCCAAAGTCACGCCACAAACTGTACATTTCTCTCATTCACTGAGATGACATCTAGACTGAAGACTGAGTGTGGACAGCGTCAGGTCATTGATCATGAGAAATGGCAGCCCATACAGATACGTGTTGCATGGTTAGTTTTGGATAAACCTGTTCACGCATGGCACAAAATATCTTGAACCATCAGGTCAGTTCGTCATGCGCCGTCTGTAAAACTGCGAAACTGAAATGCATGCTAACACACGGTAAGGAACAATGACATGCCAGGCCCAGAGGCTACGTACAGGGCTCTTTTCTCAAGCTTTTGTTTTTAAAAAAAATTGTTATTAAAACAAAACAACAAAACGTAATTACATTCATGTGGCGAGGTCAATTTCAAGTTCATGCATACATCAATGTGCTTAACAGACAAGTATACACACATCTGCTTGAAGCATACTTAACAACAAGAAGAAGAAATATGGCATGAAAACAACCCCCCCCCAAAAAAAAAACAAAAAAAACCAACAAAAAAACAAACACAAACAAATCAAAATACAGAAAACAACAACAGTAATAACAACAAAAACCCTTGTCAGCATACACAGACGGATTAACCTTTTGACTCCCGCACCCTGTCCAGCATCCTGCTTTGTCAACTATGATAGCAAAGCCAAAACTTAACCCTTTAACTCCCTCACCCTATCCACCAGCTTCCTGCAGGAAGCTGTTGGAAAAGGTGAGGGAATCAAGGGATTAAGTTCTTTCAGTTGGTGAATAGGGTGCGAGAGTCAAAGGGTTAAGAAATAAGATTGGCTATATTTCATTATATTACATTAACAATATGTGTATTACACATTTAATACACAGTACCAAGTTTGGGTTGTCATTAATGGTAAATATATCGGCCATTTCGTTTCAGAGGTGTGCAAGTTCCATGTCAGGTTTGCATTCCATACGGGACTCCTGGCTTGATTCGGTATGGATGATAATTCTTTTCCTTTCGCACCCAAAAACCTTCAAGTCTAATCAGACTTAATTATTTCTCTGCAAAAACAAAACGTTTGCTCTGCTAATGTTCAGGAGTCTTGATATAGTCTTTATCAAATTGCCTAAACAGTTATTTAATGATAATCTGAGAAGAAAGCTAATTATTTTATCGTTTTTAACACTTTTCTGTAATCCTGCTCACAGAAAACTTTTCAGTTTATGTTCATAACTTTTCCGTAAATCTGCCCACAGAGAATGTTTTAGTTTATGTTTCAAATTTTTCCGTAAACCTGCCCACAGAGAACTTTTTAGTTTATGTTGAAAACTTTTCCGTAAACCTGCCCACAGAGAACTTTCTAGTTTATGTTCAAAACTTGTCCCTAAACCTGCCAACAGATAACATTTTAGTTTATGTTCAAAACTTGTCTGTAAACCTGCCAACAGATAACATTTTAGTTTATGTTCAGAACTTTTCCGTAAACCTGCCGACAGAGAACGTTTTAGTTTATGTTCAGAACTTTTCCGTAAACTTGCCCACAGAGAGCTTTTCAGTTTATGTTCAAAACTTTTCCGGAAACCTGCCCACAGAGAGCTTTCTAGTTTATGTTCAAAACTGTTCCGTGAACTTGCCCACAGAGAACTGTTTACTTTATGTTCAAAAATTTTTCCGCAAACCTTGCCCACAGAGAACTTTATTTTCAAAACGTTTCCGTAAACCTGTCCACAAAGAACTTTTTAGTTTATGTTCAAAACTTTTCCGTTGTCCTGTCCACAAGAGAACCTCCTTGTAACACTTTTGGACCATTTTTTCCTGCCCAACAGCAGCACCAGGGAAGTCTCGCTGCTGTTTTTTAAAACTAGGTTTTGTGTAATTATTCTTTTTCTTTTGTGCATATTTGACAAAGGCCCCTTGGCCAAAAATATGCGCCTGTCTGGTTCTGTACATGCAATACGCGTTCTGATTTGTGTGTTTCCGGGGGGGGGGGGGGGGCGGGGGACTCTTTCAGTATGAATAGTATACCCACCTTCTGGAAATTCTGGGATAGAAATTTCCTCTTTTCTGTCACTCTTTGTTTCTTTCTTCCACCTTTGCTTTCTGTTATTTCTTCCTATCATTTTCTGCCTTGCTGGTCCATCCACCTGTTTGTGTTCGATAAAGTCTTACGTACTTTCTCTTAGGATTGATAATTGGGTACATGTGTTAAGTGCATTTTTGGCTCTAGGGATATGAGATATGCGGAAGCAATTTTAGGTAATTAAGGCCCGTTTTTACGTATGTTTTAGTGTTCTTAGTTATGTTTAAGTTTCTGTTTAGGTTCGTGTTTTTTTTTTTTAATCCCTTGTGCGATATATTGGATGGAGTGGTCAACGCCGGTAGCACCTCTTTAAGTTATGTGCGAGAATGCATTGATATATCTACTTAATGTTCTTTTCCTTTTTTTTTTTCTTGTTGAAGTATTGTGTACGTTTTGAAGCGGTTATAGTCCTGATATGGCTCTGCGCAGTCAGCTGGGCTTTAAACAAAAGCAGTAACACACACACACACACTCTCTCTCTGTTCAAGTATTGTGTATGTTTTGAAATGGCTAAAGCCCTGATATGGCTCTACGTAGTCGGCTGGGCTTTAAACAACAATAACAATAACTTCTATTTCCAGAACACCTCACGAACTGTTTTTCAGCGAAGATCTGGGTCATTGCAGTTCAATACAGTTGGCAGATAATCGGGTATTGACACTGGTCGATGGATGTCATCTGATATTTGACATCACCAATAAATCAAACGAAACATCTACATGTACACCGATACGGGAAGAGGTTAGTATGGCCCAGACAGTGGCTAAAGGGTATAATGGCTTCTTTTGCCTTGTTACTAGCTAACTGCTGTCATTCGTCGTGAACAAGTAAATGGAAACATTAATTGGTTTTGAGCACAGTCACCCGCAGCTCTGAAACTGCCCCATTAATTGTAGGACGAAATGTCGGGGGGGAGGGGGGGGGGGAAGATTGAGAGAGGGAGAGTGAGTCATCATCTAGTTGCAGCAACTGTACTGTTTGTAGGAGCAGAAAGCGCAACGCAGCAGGAAAGTGTGGTGTGTGTGTGTGTGTGTGTTGCGCGGCGCCTGCTAGTGAGCGTATGTGTGTGAGTATGCGTGCACGGGTGCATGTGCGTGTTGATGCATACACTCTGGGTTACTGTGTACGGTTCTGTATATGATATGTTCCGGGCTTTGGGGGGGGGGGGGGTGTATGTAATGGCTGGGCGTGGAACATGACCTTGACGAGACATTCCAGAACCATGGCGTCACTGATTTTGTACCCTTGACTTTATTTGCACACGTGTTTGCTTGAGGATGTTGTAGCGTGTATTTATCGTAAAATAACTATGATGAGGAAGCAATTAAAGAGTCCTTACTGATGATTATTTTGACCCAACAATCTGTCTGCTTTTGTGACGGCCAGCCCCCGTGGGGATGCCGGGAACTCTTTCAGTATATATGGTATCTTCACCGTCTGGAGATTGGAAATTTCCTCTTTTCTGTCACTCTCCTTCTGTCTGCCTTGCTCCTTCGTTTTCTGTCATGTTTTCTTATCATTTTCTGCCCAGCTGGTCCATTCACCTGTATGTATTCTACAAAGCCTTACATACTTACAGCCTTTCTACCAGGATTGATGATTGAGTACACTGTATTGAGTGCATGTTTGGTTCTGTGGAAGTGTGATATCCCAGGTAATTTAGGCTGCGTTTATGTTTCAGTATACTTTGTTTTACACTACACGGCAGATTCCTTAAAGGAGCTCTTCCGAGACGTCCCTCCTGATGCAATTTTCCAGTTTTTACAAGAGATCAATAGATTTCACTTGATGTAATTTTACGTGTTTTTCTTTAATGGCATTTTAGATTTGCAAGGTTGACGGTGAGCATGGTTTTTATCTGTTTATCTTAAGGGGTTGTTCTTTTCTTTTTGACGTGGTGTTAGCCCTGATATGGCTGTAGTGGTCGGCTGGGCTATAAGCAATATGAATTGAATTGAATTCATTTTTTAACCCACTGGTGATAATTTGGGCGGAGTGGTCAACGCCTGGGGCGTATCCTCAAATTCTGGTGCGGGAATGCATTGATCTGGTTACTTGACTTTCTTTTCAGTTTCTGGATTCCTTTTTTTTTTGTCCCGGGATGTCAGCGAGTTGTGTGTGTGTGGTGTGTGTCGAATATGGGGTTGTGAGCACTGGGTTTAATGGCTCCTGTGTAATTGGCTGGGGCGTAAGCATTAATAATGATGATGATGATTATAATATTAGTAGTAATATTAATATTTATAGTAACAACAACAAAGTAATATAGTAGTAACAACAACAATGATAATAATAATAATAACAATGATAACGATGGTAATGATGATAATATTAACAACAATAACGATAATAATGATAATAATTACAACAAAAACAACAGCAATAATAAATAATAATGATGATAATAATAATAATAATAAAAAACAATGATTACTATAACAATAATAATAAATGATGATGACGATGATGATTATACTACTATTACTATTGATGATGATGGTGATAACAACAACAATAATAATAATAATAATAATAATAAATGATGATGATATGATGATGATGATGATGAGAATAATAATTCTGATTATTAATCTGCCTGTGCTTTTCAGTATGTTTAGTGATACAGGGCGTTAGAACGAGAACGTTTCGGTCAAGGAATCACTGTGGTACAGTGCAGTGGTTAGCTGGACTAAAGACTGAACGGTTGTGGGTTCAAATCCCTTCAGACCTGGAAGGTTGTGGGTTCCAGTCCCATCAAGTCCTGTCCAGCAGCATTGCGGGATTTTCGGCCCCACCCGGATCCACGTAGCCAGTGTTGAGTGTTTTATGGGCTTGTTGGGGAAACATTGGCCCACACAGTCAAGTCTCACTGGCTTCATGGTTGGGTCACTGATCGTCATTGAGTGTGTTGCTCATATGTCCTGCCCAACACAACAGATGTCGATATCTGTCGTGGCCTGGATCATCATTATCATCATGTGCCCTGCCGCATGGCGTTGGTGATCATGGCCCTCCTTATATATTTAGCCCTTGTCGCTGCAAGCACATCTTCCAC
>CM060309.1:87564440-87746940 GCA_030674185.1 Monoplex corrugatus
TTTGAAAAAGTTATAGCGCTGATATGGCTCTACGCAGTCGGCCGGGGTTTAAACAACAATAACAATAACAATAATACAGAAACGAAGCCAAGACCATTTCCGATTGAAAGTCGATGTTTACGCATTTGACTTACTGCAATTTATTCTAATGCATTTTCTTTATTTCTTTTTTTGTTTTGTGTTGGATCCGTTCATGTTGATGATTTGCTGTTGCCACAATGAATTTACCATGTGAAATTCGGGTTGACTTACCGTAGAAAGCGCTCGTCACCACAATGCAGCACCACCACCTTTTCCCCCCACCTTTTTTTTTTATTATTATTTTAAAAAAAAAAAAAAAGAAATAACCAGCAAACTCGGCCAAGCTAAAACAGCATTCAAGAAAATGAAAAGCGTTCTTACCGACAAATGCCTGTCAGAGAGAGAGACACACGCACGCACGCACGCACGCACACACGCACACACACACACACACACACACACACACACACACACACACACACACACACACACACTCTCTCTCTCTCTCTCTTTCGTTCACAGAAGAAATTTCTGGCTCAGAAGCTGGGAAAACATTTATTCTGTCCCCACAGGAGGAATTATATATAACATGGATCTCTTCAAATGCTTTTCATAACCACTCAACATAAAACGAGCACAAACACAGCAAAGGGGTGCAATCGGTTGAAACAGTCTACATCTCTTCTCATGAGTAGTGTCCCTTATGTGAGTGTTTTAACGTCCTTTCGTGGGGGTGCAGTTGTTTAAAATAATGAAAAGAGCGAATAAACAAAAACATAAATAAATACTTAAACAAACGAATAGGCAGTTTCAACACTTGGCATGTTGATCCACTTGTTTAGTCTGCTGCTAATGAGTCCATGGGTCTTGAGCAATTGGTTTTCTTCTTCTTTTTCTTCTTCTTCCTCTTCTTTTTTCTTTTCTTCTTCTTTCTTTTCTTCTTCTTTCTTCTCTTCTTCTTTCTTTTCTTCTTCCTTCTTCTTCTTCTTTCTTTCTTCTTTTTCCTTTGTTTGTTTTTCTTTTCTCTTTGTCTTCTTCCTTTGTCTTGCTTTTTTTCTTCTTCTTCCTTTGTCTTGCTTTTTTCTTCTTTTTCTTCTTCCTTTGTCCTGCTTTTTTCTTCTTCTTCTTCTTCTTCCTTTTGCTTTTTTCCTTCCTTTGTTTGTCTTGCTTTTTTCTTCTTCCTCTTCCTTTGTCTTGCTTTTTTCTTCTTCTTCCTTTGTCTTGTTTTTTTTCTTCTTCTTCCTTTGTCTTGTTTTTTTTTCTTCTTCTTTGTCTTGCCTTTTTCTTCTTCTTTCTTGCTTTTTTTCTTCTTCCTTTGTCTTGCCTTTTTTCTTCTTCCTTTGTCTGCTTTTTTCTTCTTCCTTCCTTTGTCTTGCTTTTTTTCTTCTTCCTTTGTCTTGTTTTTTCTTCCCTTCCTTTGTTTAATCTTGTTTTTTCTTTTCCTCCTTTGTTTGTCTTGCTTTTTTTGTCTTCCTTTGTTTGTCTTGCTTTTTCCTTCTTCCTTTGTTGTCTGCTTTTTCCTTCTTCCTTTGTCTTGCTTTTTTCTTCTTCCTCTTCCTTTGTTTGTCTTTTTTTTTTATTCTTCCTTTTGCTTTCTTCTTCTTCTTCCTTTGTCTTGCTTTTTTCTTCTTCTTCCTTTGTCTTGCTTTTTTCTTCTTCCTTTGTTTGTCTTGCTTTTTTCTTCTTCCTTTGTCTTGCTTTTTTCTTCTTCTTTCCTTTGTCTTGCTTTTTTCTTCTTCTTTCCTTTGTCTTGCTTTTTTCTTCTTCTTTCCTTTGTCTTGCTTTTTTCTTCTTCTTCCTTTGCTTTTTTTTTCTTCTTCCTTTGCTTTTTTCTTCTTCTTCTTCCTTTGTCTTGTTTTTTCTTCTTCCTTTGTCTTGCTTTTTTTCCTTCTTCCTTTGTCTTGCTTTTTTCTTCTTCTTCCTTTGTCTGCTTTTTTTCTTCTTCTTCCTTTGTCTGCTTTTTTCTTCTTCTTCCTTTGTCTTGTTTTTTCTTCTTCCTTTGTCTTGCTTTTTTTCCTTCTTCCTTTGTCTTGCTTTCTTCTTCTTCTTCCTTTGTCTTGCTTTTCCCCCTTCTTCTTCCTTTGTCTTGCTTTTTCCCCTTCTTCTTCCTTTGTTTGTCTTGCTTTTTTCCTTCTTCTTCTTCTTTTGTTTATCTTGCTTTTTTTCCTTCTTCCTTTGTTTGTCTATCTATCCCATTCAGTTCTGCGCCATATCATTGACCTCGGGACGAATTTGATAATGCTGTGATTATGTATGCCGATGGGACAGATTATCACAAACCTGAATGGAATTTCATACTGGACAAACTGAGTTTTCGATGCTTCCTTTTCGTTATACATCCTGGTGTCGACCAGGCTCGAATGATACAGACACTTGCGGTGATGGTCAGGAAATTTAAGCAACACTCTCGGTGACGAGTCCATGAAGTGGATGAAACTTAATATGTGGTCCCAGTCTTCGCAATGAGCCCTTCGCACGCTCAGCTCTGTGAAAGAGCCGGTTGGGGGCAAAAAAAAAAAAAAAATTCCAGAGGGATTATCACACCACACACACAAGCACGCGAGCGCACACACACACACACACAAACACCACACACACACACTCACCCCGCCCCCCACACGCACACACACTCCTCCCTCTTTCTCTCTCTCTCTCTCTCTCTCTGCTCTTCTTACGCACACACAGACACACTCAACCAGGGACACAGACACACACGCACACACACACACGCACACAAAATAGGAACACACACACACACGTACACACACGCACGCACGGGCACATACGCGTGCGCACCCAGACTCGCGTGCGCACACACACACACAGACGCAAGCACGCACGCACGCACCACGCACGCACACACACACACACACACACACACACACACACACACACACACACACACACACACACAGACAACACATGCACGTAAGCAAGCACGCGCGCTTTCGCTGGAGAGGGAGGTGAGAGAGAGAGAGTATGTGTGTGTGTGTTCAAAACTATTACATTCTTGCTGTTGACGCGTCCGAAGACAGAGCAATGCTTCTAGTCTTTAATGGAAGAAGAGACTGATTCTCAACTGACACTTATATACATGTTAACATGAACAGCAATCAGATCACGTTCGGTTCACATTTACACGAATATCATATTTACACGAATATCATGTTTACACGAATATCTCGTCATTGGGTATGTAAGGCTGCATTATGAATTACAGTCTCAATAGCAAACCTCACATCCCCCATTCTTGAGTTCAATGGACAATGACAGCTGCTGCAAATTAACTATCACTTTACAAGTCCAAGACTTTTGGTTTCTTCACTTCACGGCCATATCGGGTGTATACTGTCTTTGGCTTCTGACAAGATTTTGCACTATCGACGTAGATGGTACATCAACTGTTGTCGAGGGCTGTTCGGTTTGCGGCGGCGGCTCGAAAGTGTTGGGCTCTTCAGGCTCGGCAAAGTCTTTGGGTACAAGACTGTTCTCATGAGGGTGGTTGTGGTGGGCTTTTTGTTTTTTTTGTTTGTTGTTTTGTTTTGTTTGTTGTGTTTTGTTTTGACCCCAACAGAGCTGAGTGTGCAAAGGGCTCATTGTGAAGGCTGAGACCAGTTTCATACTCTTCACGGACACGTCGCTGAAAGTGATGAGTGTATGTGTGAGTTGTGTGTATGTGAGTGATGAGTGTGAGAGAGAGAGAGAGAGAGGGGGGGGGGGGCTGTGTGAGTCACTGTCATCACTCGTGATCGAAACGCATTTGGTTCTCCGGGGCCGCTGACTTGACAATACAAACATCACCCGAGGCCTGAGTACATCCCGATATGAAACTGTAACAAATATCGTCAGTTGTAGTCGATTTCTCTCAACTCGCTGATAATAAGAAAATGACTGCCCACTAGGGATTGCATTACAAAGATAGACTTTTTTGGTCGACAGAATACACTCTCTTGTCGGAAACCCAAAACTAACAGTTGAGGAAGGCAAAATTGTAATCATGAAAGAAATAAAGAAAGGAATAATGGAAAAAATAAATAAACAAATAAAGTAAAGGGGTGGTGGTGGTGGTGGGAGAGAACACACAAACGTGAAGGTTAGAGAGCAGCCTATGAGGGGCGGATTATGAATGAGTGGGATTCCCGGGCTACAGTAATCGACCCTCTCCCCGAATTGACACCCCCCTACCCCCCCCCCCCCCACAAAAAAAAAAAAAAAAAAAACCCCACCGTAATTTGAAATCTGTTCGATGTACAATGCCTAGAAACGAGCGAATATTTGTATGTGAATCCACTTAAAAAACAAAACAAAAACACTTTCAACCTCCCCCCCAAAAACAACAAGAAAATAAAAACAAACAAAACACCAAAAAGCCCACAAAAACAAAAACTAAAAACCAAACCAGAAGCAATCAATCGAGCATTCTTAAAACGAACAACAAAGAGGAGACAAGGTAATGAGGTAAGAAATAGTATTTTTAAGTTTAAGCAAATGCATTGATTTCATCAATTCAGTGTACAAAAATAGCTTGTAGTTTTTTTAATCCTTTGGACACATTTTTTTCCGAAGGTTGGGGGGAGGGGGTGTTGCCACCAGACCTCCTGGGTTTATAATCTAGATTATAACCTCCCGCCCCCCTTCAGTCAAGTCCATAATCTGTCCCCACACAGGAAAAATGAACGTGCTTGTAAACAGCGGCAGATTTACGTAAAGACGCGGAACGTCCGTGGAATGGACGTGGCCTTCGCAACATATGTCGCAAAGGCGTCCCCGCTGTGAAACGATCGAAAGTGTGTTGTAATCAAATTGATAATCCCTTCTCGCTGCGTAGAATCACGGACTTTGCCATAACTGAAGCGATTGTACCGTAGACATTAATAGTGTAGATTTGCAACGTGGCGTCTTGTTTTGTCACCTTTTTGTTACGTAAAGACGCAGAACGTCCGTGGAATGGACCGTGGCCTTCGCGACATATGTGGCGAAGGCCACGAATGGTCTGTGTACCTTGATATCACGAATGGTCTGTACCTTGATATCATTTAGTATTGTTTGTGAATAATGTTCTGTTATTTTTATGCTTACATTTTTTTCTATCCCATTTTGTAAGACATCTTAATGGCCAAAGAAGGTGAGACAACTTTACAATATTATAATGACGATGTTGGCGATGGTAGTCGTGATGCTATGGAGTTACAGTTAAAGATTGAGACTGCGTGATAGGGTTCTATTCTACACTTGCTGTCATAATATATCATGGCGTGAATCAGGCCTGAGAGATACAAACACCTGCAGTGTTGGTCAAGAGAATTAACACCCACAATAGTGCATCCGTGAAGTGGACGGGACTCAACTTTGTGGTCCCAGTCATCCCAATGAGCCCATAATCCAAGGAATGTTTTTATGCGGCGATAGTTTGCACCTATTGTAGGGTTTTATTATTGATGAAGGTGGTTTTGTTTTGTTCTTGTTTATTTCCTTCAGACCCTCCCTACCCAGCCACTCACCCCCCCCCCCCCACCCTTAGTCGCTTTCGTTTACCGTTTCATTCTTAGGCATTTTTCTTATCGTAAACTTCTCCATGCCGCTGATTTGTAAGTTCATCTGTCTTTATGAATCTAGATGGACACAGGAACATGGCTAAAGTCAAAGTTATCAAGTGATCAGTGAATAAGCCTATCGATGAAATAACATGCCTATGTAAAAGCGGACCTGCTATGTTTTCTACAGAAGACAGGACATCTGTATTTTGGAAGGTTATGGAGTAACAAATGCTTTTGTTAAATCAGCCTTGGCCAGAAAAAGGAGCCAGACTTACGAAAAAAAATGCCACTTAACCCATTGATTCCCGCACCCTATCCTCCAACTGCAAAAACTTAACCTTTTGACTCCCTCACCCTATCCACCAGCTTCCACCAGCATCATGCATTATCAACCATGCTAGCAAAGCAAAAACTTAACCCTTTGACTCCTTCACCCTATCCACCCGCTTCCTACCTGTTATCTAGAGAGCAGCAAGTTGCGCACTGGTCACAATAGGCTGAACAGCCACATGTACTGCAAACTGAAGCTGGCGCCCTCCCCAATCTGTCCCTGCAGTCAAAAAGACCAAACCACGGAGCATCTACTCCAAAGATGTCCCCTTCACCAGGTGGCAAGACAGGACGTGTGGCCGACAGACACTCCGCTGACAACCAAACACCATGGCTGCAGATAGGAGCTGGAAAAGACGGCTGCATTCATGGCCCGGACTCAGATGATTGTGTAGCAGCGTACGCCAAGAAGAAGAAGAAGAAGAAGAAGATGCTGGTGGACATGGTGGAGGAGTCAAAAGGTTAATAACAATCGACTTACTCAAGAGCCCTAGCCACGAGAAAGGAATGTATATATCTAAAACCAGGAATCTTAATGTAAAGAAGAAAAGCAACTCAATTTAGACGTGGAATACTTAACAAATCTGCCCATTATATCTATCTATATGTACGTATGTATGTATGTATGTATGTAATGTATGTATGTATGTACACACACACACACACACACACACACACACACACACACACACACACTGTTACCAGCAATTAGTAGTTCCTGTCAGAATGAAATCAGAATGGGTATTTGACATTTCACTCCCTCAAACCAGCCCACCAGCATCTTGAGAATGCTGGTAGATACGCTTAGGAAATGAAAGGTTTAAGATATAGGCCTACTACAGTCTGCTGAAATGAAATCCATTATCTCCTGTCAGTAACCTTGCACACAAACGACGCACTGGTGCAGGTCCGATATAGACAGACATATATACTACACGTCATTATTGAAGGGCCAGGAACGTTTTTGAGTCAATTTTTGAAAGGAGAAATAACCTATTTTCTCTTACTCTTTTCTCCAATTCGTTGCCGTAACTGAATGGATAAGAGCTCAGACAACATTGCAGTTTCCTTTTGGCACGTGTTTGGTGATTTGCCGATTTGCAATGGGCGGCCCAAGGAAGACAATTTCCACACGAAATTGTCGAATCTTCAGCAGGGTCTCTCTGACGACGCAGGCAAGGTAGCGACAAAATTCGCTTTGCACGTGCAAGGCAAGCCCTTTTTGAACACTATTCCAGCCAAAGTTGCCCGCAGACGAGGATAAAAAGGACCCGTTCTTGGTTCGTTTTAACCATGCTTGCAAGACGACGGATGACGGATGAGCAGCGGGAGAGCCTGCTCTGCTTGATGAAGGCCTAGCGCAGGGGAAGTGCTAGACGACTTAAGTGTCGCATCACAATCCAGAGACTGCTGGAGCGCTTCAATGGACTGGAGCGTCCAGAAAGGTCAACGGGTCGACCCAGAGTAACGACAAGACAGCAAGACCGCTACCTTGCCCTCTCCGTCCTGAGGGAAAGGGCATCCACTGCGGTGACCTTGAGGGGTCAGCTGAGGGACGCAACAGGTGCTAACATCAGCTGCAGCACGGTGAGAAGACGGCTACATGAGGCAAACTTGAGGTCACGGAGACCGGCCGGCCGACCCGTGCTGTCACCGGTCAACAGAGTGCGCCGCATGACCTGGGCCAGGGAGCACGTGACCTGGACAAGGCAACAGTGGGCCCGGGTCTTGTTTTCGGATGAGTCCAGGTTCACCCTGACCTTTAACGATGGCCGGGCTCGGGTGTGGCGACGTCAAGGGGAGAGGTTCGCTGACGCCACTGTCCAAGAGCATAACCGGTACGGCGGCGGGTCGGTGATGGTGTGGGGTGGCATGAGCCGTGGTACCCGGACCCCCCTGCTCCCCATTGACGGCATCCTGAACGGGGTCCGGTACCGGGACGAGGTTCTGGCGGCCGTGGCACTGCCTGCGCTTGTGGACCTTGGTCAAGGCGCCATCTTCCAGGACGACAATGCACCTGCGCATCGAGCACGCCTTGTGACCGACTTCCTGGAGCAGCATGAAGTCGTCCGTATGGCCTGGCCAGCGTGCTCACCTGACCTGAACCCAATTGAACACCTCTGGGATGTGCTCGGGAGGCGCATCAGGGACAACCACCCCCCAGCGGGCACCCTGGCCAGGCTGGTCGACATCCTGCAGATCGAGTGGGCGGCCATCCCTCAGGACACACTCCGTACCCTTGTGGGGTCGATGCATCGGCGCTGTGAAGCATGCATCCAGGCTCGGGGCGGACACACGCGATATTGAAAACAGATTGGCCAAATCTGACACTTTCTGTTTTTTGAAAAGGGGGGGATGTTCCTTTAAATGCATGTGCTGTTCACTAATGGGTCATTGTGCTAATTTCTTTTTCCAAAACAGGTGTGGAAATGATGAAATAAAACATAGAATCAATTCTAAACATTGTCAATTATTTCAACTTAAAATTAGAGAGGAAGGAAGAAGTGGCCCTTAAATTATGATTAGGAGTATATGACAGATAGTTAAAACGGTATCATTATGTGACAGGTACTGAGGTAGTTAAAACAGTATCATATGACAGATAGCTAAAACAGTATCTTGGATAAGTCTGCTTTAGTGGAGGTTTAAAAGATTTGAACGTGATAATTCAATCCCAAAGGATAGCTGCTGTTCCCAGTGGGTTGTATACAAAGAAATTCAGATCTATCTGTACTCTCTCCTTTTGTTTGAAACGATTTTCACCTCTCGTTTCTCTTTAAGAGTTTGTCAAATCATGTTGGACCGTAGAGTTCTAGAATGTATCAGTGGTGATCAGTATCAGTACATGCAGTTATTTGATCTGCTGTTGAAACACTTCTCATTTGTGTTATTATATCCAAGCATGACTGGCGTGGTAGTCGAGTGGGTAAGACAGTGTCAGAGCTGTAGTTGGAAGGTTTGGATTCCATCCTGCCCTGGGTACCTCCCTTCTCAGTGGTGGGTAAAGGATAAACATTTTTCACGGCAGATCTCCCAGGACAACGTATGCCAGACCTGATTATTCGTAGATCTTTTCCATCGACATTGAGTCTCTCCAGTTGGTTGATCAATTCTTCATATCGTACCCGATCGAAAGCCTTGGTATAGTCAACAAAGCATAATACAAATCCTTATTCATCTCAGTTGACCTCTCTATGATAATTCTTAGGATGTGTATGGCATTAATAGTTCCTTTCCCTTCCACAAATCCCAACTGTTCTTCTGCTATTTCTCTTTTGATTCTATTCCTTGTCCTCATCATGATTATTCTTAACAGGATTTTTGTTATATAACTCATCAAACTGATTGTGCGATGGAGTTCGCATTCTATAGCCCCTGTCTTCTTTGGAAGTGGAATGAAAATTGATTTTGACATATCTTTGGGGATTTTTCCAATGTCATAAATTTCGTTTAGGAGGACTGTTATTTTTTCTATGCCAAATTCCTCCAGGGCTTCAATCATCTCTGTAGTAATATTGTCTGGTCCTGGGGCTTTTCCTGGTTTCATCTTTTTCAGTGCCGCTCTAACTTCATCTTTCATTATGGCTGGTCCTTCAAAGTTCTTTTTTATAATGTGTTCTTCGTTTCTGTCATCCTCAAAAAGGTCTTTAATGTACTCTCCCATCTGTCCAGTATTTTGTCTTTTTCCATGATAAGCGTGCCATCTTTCGATTTTAAGCAACCAGTTGATATGCATGTATTTTTCCTGTGGACAATTTCTTCAATTCGTCTGTACATTCCCTGAGGATCCATTTTGAGTCGTTCTTCTATCTCTTTGGATTTTGTGTTCAGCCAAGCTTCCTTAGCTTCATTGCACTTATACCTGATTTCTTTGTTTATCTTCCTGTATATCTCCTCGTTTCTGTTTGCCCTCCTGCATTCCTCCATTAAGCCCAAAATTTCATTAGTCATCCAGCTCTTTTTTGCTTTTCTATCTGCCTTAGGGATTTCTTCACAAGCTTCATTTATCGAACTTCCAACTTTGTCCATTGTTCCTCACTGTCAACAACGTCTTCCAGAGCACAGAATTTGTTTTGAACATGTACATTAAATTTTTGACGTATCATTTCATCTGTCTTTAAGAGTCCGGTTTTTTTTTGTTTTTTTGTTTTTTGTTTTTGATGTTGCTTTTGGTCTGTTTCCTTTTTCTCAATTTTAGCCTAAACCTTCCCACTACAGGATTGTGGTCACTGTTGCAGTCTGCGCCTGATAGTGTTTTTGCTGACAGTAAAGAATTTCTAAATCTTTTGTTGATCAGGATGTAGTCAATGTGATTTTTGGTATTATCTCCTGGACTCATCCAAGTCCATTTTCTTGTGTTAGGCTGCTCAAACCAGATGTTTCCTACTATGAACTCATTCATCTGTGCCCATTCTACAAGTTTCCCTCCCCTTTCATTTTGTGTACCAAGGCCATGAGGTCCAACTATATCCTCCACCCTATCCTGTTCCATTTTAGCATTAAAAATCTCCCATTATGACTGTAACTTCTTGTGATTTACATTGGACCTTGGCCATCTCTAAAATTTCGTAGAAGTTGTCGATGTCTTCGTGAGTATTTGCGGATGTTGGTGCACACACCTGTATGATGTTGATATCAAATGGTTTGCCTCTCAATTTGACCAGTAAAACTCTGTCGGACACTGCCCAGTATCTCTTAACTGCTTTTGATTTGTCTTTGTCCATTATGATGCCTACTCCACTTTCATGTGAATTACCACCAGAGTATATCACTGTACATTCTCCTGATGTTATCATGCCTGTCCCCTTCCATCTCACTTCCACTAGTCCTAAAATACTGATGTTAAGCCTTTACATCTCTATTTTGATGTTGTCTAATTTACCTTTCTACAACATTGTTCTGATGTTCCATGTTGCTATTTTGGTCTTTCTGAGTTTGACTTTGGGTTTAATTTTGGTCGCAGTAGCTGGCTGACGGTCTGGTGTCACCTGCGCCGCATGACAGCCCCTACCGGACGAAGGTGCTCCACAGGAGCACCTATTGAAGTGGTTAACTTTCTTCTTCCTCTTTCCTTTGTCCATGGTTTTCCTGGGGAAAACTACGATGGTGGTTTCCCCTTGCCTTCCATCGGTTTTTTTTCAGGGTTAACTGAGACCGTGAGGTGCTCAGTTACCGCCTGTCGCCACGAGGAGGCACAGCGTAGGGCTTGCTGATGGAGAGGCTATGTACTGACAGGAAAAGACTTATGCCTTCTGCTCTTCTTTTCGCACAGCACAGCAGTGCTAGCCAGCGGTGCAGGCTGAAGCCGACACACATCTGCCAATATGACTAACACTATGTGTTTCTTTAAGCTACCATGCCAGTAGCTTATAGAAACACAGACCATGCCAGTGGCTTATAGAAACACAGACCATGCCAGTGGCTTGAAGAAACACAGAAGACCATGCCAGTAGCTTATAGAAACAGAAGACCAGGCCAGTAGCTTATAGAAACACAGACCATGCCAGTGGCTTATAGAAACACAGACCATGCCAGTGGCTTATAGAAACACAGACCATGCCAGTGGCTTGAAGAAACACAGAAGACCATGCCAGTGGCTTATAGAAAGAAGACCAGGCCAGTGGCTTATAGAAACAGAAGACCAGGCCAGTGGCTTATAGAAACAGAAGACCATGCCAGTGGCTTATAGAAACACAGACCATGCCAGTAGCTTATAGAAACAAGACCATGCCAGTGGCTTAAGGAAACAGAGAAGACCATGCCAGTGGCTTATAGAAACAGAAGACCAGGCCAGTGGCTTATAGAAACAGAAGACCATGCCAGTGGCTTAAGGAAACAGAGAAGACCATGCCAGTGGCTTATTAAAACACGGAAGATCCAGAATGCACAGCCATCAGAGGCACAGTAGGCGTATACAGCCTTTGCAGCGTCATATCGCTTGCACACTGTGTGGATGTGCAAAGCAACGTGCATACATGCATCCGGCAAAAATCAGAACGCTAAATGACTAAACAAAATGACAAAACGCGCTAGCAACATGAGTTTAAAAAATACATGACTGTGTAATTTTTTTTTCAAATTCAATTACAGTTGTAATTGTTGGGTAAATAAGAACTGTCAGCGACACTACTTCGAGCGCGCGCGAGCACAGAGAGACACCATTATGTTGACCATACAAAGACACACACAGACACAAAGAGGCAACCCCCCCCCCCCTCCCCGGAAGTGAAAAGACGATAAAAACTTTTTGATAAAGAAAACCAATGCACACACGCCCGCACAACACTTGTCTCGCTCAGGTAGATGATAGCCTGCTGATTACTGTCAACAGAGAGACACGCGCAAACAGGGGAATAAGGGAGATAACCTCATAAAAACAGCTCTCCCCGCAGTCACATGATGGTAAAAATGGCAACCAGGTCCCATGAGCCGTAGATCAGATGACATCCATGGCTGTTTGAAAAGAAACTTGCTGAGAAAGAGCTGTCGGAGTATGCTTCGTTCATGTTAAACTTCAGCGTGTGTTTGTGCGTTAGAATGTTATACACAAATGATGGCAGGAATTTGTTATTCAAGAACGGTTTTGCTGGGTAAGTGGCCGATTTGAGTGAGACTCGACAGAGTGAAAGTGAGATAAGGCCGAAGCGTAGATTGTCGTTTAAAATTATAGATCTGTGGTTGGTTAACGGGCGTTAACTTTGTCGTAAATTTTAACAGACTTTTTAATTCTTTTTTAAAAAAATTTCTTGATGGCTTTTTTGGTTTTATTTCTGCCAGTTTTAGTTTGGTAGTACACAAGACAAATTTTGTTCTGTTTCTTGTAATAGTTGTGAGAGTGAGAGAAAGTGAAAGTTTGGACTCTTAATCTTTTAAATTAAATTTAGTCATAATTAATACATATTGAAAAGGTTGGGGGGGGGGGGGGGGGCTACAACTTAGATGTGCCTTGTGCACACGAGTTTAATACCAGTTTCATGTTTCTGTTTTTGTGCTACTTAAACAGGTTGTAGACCCAGAATAACACAAGGTTCTGTACAAGTTGCACAATCAACCATCAACAGTGTGTCATAGAATGTTCTCTGTTATTTATGACAGAGATGATAATATAACAGAAAACTGAAGAAGAAACTTCTCTGCTGAAAGAAAATAGACTTGGCGGAAGAATACCACATACAATTAATAATTTATTTAAACAAAACTGCATGATACCATCAAGTTGATCAACATTATCATAATCTTTCGTAAAACACTATTAGCATATAAATACAGAAGAAGCCTAGCCTATAGATGCATAACATAATTATGAGAATGATATCATAACAGAAGACTGAAAGTGAAATCTTTCTTCTCAAGTCAAAGAAAGAAATTTGTGAAACAGAAAAACAGGTCAGTGATCTAGTTATTAGGCTGATCATCAGCTTGGTGTGAAATAATGAGTTCAAGGCCAAGATGCTCATGAATGGTCAACAGTGGTGATCGACCTACATAAGTTGCTTAGTATAATAAATCCCTTGCGCAGTTTCATCAAATACGAGTCGATTCCGTTCAGTTTAAATATATATACTTTAATTAATTCAGAATACTTTATTCAATTATTGTCTCTGTAGCTAGTCAGATTGATCATGCTAATTACTGCTTGACAGAGAATTTTTCATTAATCACAGTACTGAAGCACCAGTCATCTATAGGCTTTATATTGTAATTAATAAAATTAGGATATCAAATATATATATGTCATTCTTTGCTACTATAAATAAAAGTATAATGCTAGTGGTCACTAAAATGTGGAACATGACCAAAAATTTAAAACACTTCCAATGAAGCTGTTATTTGGTGTTATCATACCTACATCTTTAGTCTTTATAAATTTGCGAAAAGGGAAGCAGCAACTAACAAGGTTTGAATGCAGTGAGGTAATTAACATTTCTACTCTTTTAAGGTAACACACATCGCACTGGGACACTAGCTTAGATAAAACTAGACATGTTATTGTAATATTTACTTACTTTTGATTTGAAGTTGTAGAGGATGTTGTATGAAAGGTTTGATGAATAATTTGTTGATTTTGGTTTACATCTAATACTTCGAAAACTGGCATAACACACGGGACACGGTAATGCGAGTGACCTACTCATATTTATATTTTTCACAATGCACACAGAAATAACAGTATATTTTCAATCATCTTTCACACACATGTACAATGCAAGAACAGCATCACTCTCACGAGCATTTATTTCTCAACAGCCAAATACAGAGGAGTTGTGCAAATGTTTTCTTGAAAGGTAACTGTGTTACATGGGACACACTCAAACAAGAATGGGAAAAAAAAGTTTTGTTGTTCTATGTCTTTTAGATGAAAGTGAAAGCCAGGTGTCTTCCAGGCACAAGGCTTGGTCACAGATGGTGGTGGCACAATGTCTTTGATTTGGGATGTGGGATGCCAGGCCTGGTCTTCCCAAACGAAGGCACTGTCCTTCTTGACCAAGTAGTGAAGCAGGCAATCGCTGCCCTCCTCCATGTCAACAACCTATAGAACCTGACATAGTGACAAAAAGATATTTATATTAATTATAATATAACATGGCAGATATGGCATGGAGATCAGTGCCGAAAAGACAAAGTTGATGACAAACAGCACAAAACCAATAGAAAAGAAGATTACAGTCAGCGGGAGTGAGCTGGAAACCGTGGCTCAGTTCAAATATCTCGGAGCCATTATCAGTGAACACGGATCGAAAACCGAAGTTCTTGCAAGAGCAGCACAGACAACAGCAGCACTAGCCAAGCTGAAGCTCATCTGGAGGGACAAAAACATCACCCTCACTTCCAAACTGAAGCTAATGCACGCATTGGTCCTGTCAATCTTTCTCTACGCGTGCGAGTCATGGACACTAACAACAGAACTGCAAAAGAAGATCCTGGCAGTAGAAATGAGATGCTTTAGAAGAGTGCTTGGCATCTCATACAAAGACCACATTACCAATGAGGAAGTACAAAGAACAATTTCACAGCATGTCAAAAACTATGAAAACCTTCTGACAACAGTAAGAAAAAGGAAACTTCGGTGGTATGGTCACGTGACAAGAACTAACGGACTATCAAAAACAATACTCCAAGGAACAGTTCAGGGGGGAAGAAAAAGAGGCAGACAGAGAAAAAGGTGGATGGACAATATTGACGAATGGACAGGAAAAAGCTTTGCCACGACCCAGACCCTTGCTCATGACAGACAGAGGTGGAGACAGACGGTGCGACGTTCATCCATGTGGAGCCCCCACGACCCTGGATAGGGTTAAGGGACAGGAAGGAAGGAAGGAAGGATAATATAACAAAAAAGAAAGTCAGAAGTGAGACATGTTCTTCTTTTACTGGTAGATGTAAAATGTCTTTATCAGATCAGTGTCCCTTGAAACAGAGTTACCAATGATCCATTATTGCCAATCATTGAAAGGATTCATGATAATAGAAGACAAAGTTAAACTTAGTATCTAAGCTCAAGTTAAAACTACAAAATGGACCATGCACAACCACTCTTTGGATCTTTATAAGACACAACAGGCTTTTTGCAGTAACTGGCGTGTCATGGGACAGCAGACAACAAAGCTTGAGGCACAGTGCCTTTTGTACTTAAGTGGTATTGAGCCAGAAATAAAAATATCAGCAACACTATTTGGTGAATAATCAGCTAAAATCATTTTCCTACCTTCAAACTCCGAAGATTGTTCACAAACCCTCTGAACAGGTGATGTTGCCGATACAAACAGCGAATCGACGATCAACAACATTTGTGGTAACCATGTTTCTGATTACACAAACATGGGACATGTCGCGGTTTTTATGTCCTCATGACCCACAGAGTTGCACATTTTCACGGGAAATGTCATCAATCAGAGTGTAAGAGCAAAGGTCACTTACACTAAAGTGTTTGAACGGAACTTTCAAAGCGTGTGGTGGAAAACGGTCTTAGAAGTTTTGAGGTAACTGTCATTTAATTTGGGACATGGTGAAAAATATCCGACCTTGTTCAAATAGGAATGCAAAATCGTTATAAAAATCACATTAGAATTAATTACTGTGGTACAAACTTTTGTTCTGTCTGGCTTGGGGTTTCCAAATTAGCCCTCAAGAAGATAGAAGCACACGACTTGGATGCTGTGTGCACGGGACACGCCATGTAACGCAGTTACCGCAATATTTTTCATCCGAATTAAAAAGTCAAAATGAAAATTTGATAATTTTAATCATTTGAACCGCTTATTAAGCTTATTGTTATGACATAAGTACATTAATTTAGTTAAATGATCGGCCTATCTTGAAAACACACTTTTGAATAAGTTAGGTTAACCATGTCATAAACTCGGACGCCATTTTGACCACTATTTTTGCATTTTGTTTTCATTTTCTCTAAAAATGTTCACACTACAATATCAACCTTGCTCATGCTGTTTCTTTGTTATTTCACCAAGACAATCACATTCATTTCACATGAATTGAAGCAAAACATATGTAAGTAAATTATGTTCTTGTATGCTGACCCCCACTTGTGACCACTAGCAAAGAATGATATACACACACATACCACACACACACACACACACACACCACACACACACACACACACACACACACACACACACACACACACACACACACACACACTCACTTTGTATATATGTGTGTGTGTGTGTGTGTGTGTGTGTGTGTGTGTGTGTGTGTGTGTAATATACATCCAGAATGAGGTGGGCAATTGAGTGACCATTTAAGATTTATGATTATTTAAACATATGAATATGATATATGTGTATAATATAGTAGACATTGTCAGTGCACCTGTATTCATTTGTGCACCCTGTATTAACCTTTAACTCTCGCATGCTATCTATCAACTGCAAAAACTTAACCCTTTGACTCCACCCTATCCACCAGCTTCCTTCAGGAAGCTGGTGGATAGGGTGAGGGAGTCAAAGGGTTAAGTTGAAGGAAGCTGGTGGATAGGGTGAGGGAGTCAAAGGGTTAAGTTTTTGCTTTGCTAGCATGCTTGACAATACAGGAAGCTGGTGGACAGGATGCGGGAGTCAAATGGTTAATGTGTAATGTTGTTTATAATATATGTGATAAATGAGTGTTTCTAATTCACTCCGTCTTTTAAAATGTTGAATGTGCAGTGGAAAATAGTGTTATACAATGATGGTTTGTTATTTGTGGATAGAGGAATGGAAAGGGATCTTTCATTCCTGGTAATGTTCTCTTTTAATTTTTCTTTGTCACAGTGTCAAACAACAAACAAACAAACAAAAGAAGATCTGTGTTGTGAAAGGCAGTTCCAACATAGTCTTGTGAAGAAAGCTTCATTATAAGTTTGAACTTGAAGAAGGCGTCTGTCCTTGTTCAGAATAAATTCCATACATATGCACTGACACCACAGATGCTAAGTGATGGATAAGATCCAAAATGGTTATAGCATAAACCCAATACCCCGGTACACAAATATGCTATAAACACTCGCAAGAGAAATGGCCCAGATTGTGAAGAAAGTGAATTTTTAACCGATTAAGTTCCATTGTGGAGTCACAAGATAAATCGGTCAAAACATACCTTCCCATTGACTTTACCTTGTTTGCAGTGATCTGGTGGATTGTACCCTAGTGTCTTTGAATTTAAATAATACTTGGATGTATTAATACTATTATGTGAACTGCAGAATCACTTATAATTTGCAAAGTATTAATTTGCCATTGTCTGTTCCCATGCCATGAGGTCACCTTGTCTGAGCAGTGTCTCCATGTGAATGAGCTGAAAGTTCTATACATTAAACCATTTAATATGATTTGTGTTTGTACTAATTGTAGTCTCTTGTCTCTCTTTGCCGGTCATGAAGCCAAGACAGACAAGTGTGTGTAGGTATGCATGAGCAGCATGCAGGTGTGCACGCATGTCCTTACCAGTTGTGAACTGAAAGGTTGAGTTTACAGTTTCACACTTTGTTTTTTCAGCTCTGCAACTGCATACCCAGTTGTGAACTGAGAGTTAGAGTTTACAGTTTCACAATTTGTAATTTTCAGCTTTGCTGCTGGCAGAGGTCTGGTGTTATCAAGACCAGTATACGTACCAGACTGTACAAGTGTTTTCAATTCTGGATCCTGACTGCAATGGCACATACTTTGCCAACTGTACATTGTGTTCGAAAGGGTCTTATGCCAATGAAAGTAAGTTACTGATGTCAGTGATGATTCTTTGAAATTTCTAATTGATGATGCTTGTAAAATTTCTATGTGAATTTTTTTTCAAACTATATAATCAGTTCAAATTGGCATGATTTGAAAGTAATGGATAGCTTCTAATGAGTTAACATACATTTTGATCTCGTCCTGTTTGGGGTAGAACTGTAGGCACCTGGTAGGTGAAGGGTGGAGTTTTTTCTGATCTTTTAGGTCAGTATAAGTAACATAACGTAGGAAAACTGGCTACAGTGCAAATTTTTCATATCTTGAGTTTTCCCCTCTTTTTATGATAAGATTAGAATGTTTATGAATGAACATGCAGAAAGAGATGATTCTTATAAAAGTTATATATGAAAGACTCATTTAAACATTGTAAACAGGGCATTTTTGACAAGGAAAATGAATAAGCTCAAAACATATTTGAAAATTAAAAAAAAGGATTTTGCTTCTGAGGGTGCTCTTTTAGACCTCAAGCTTTGAGAAATTGAAGAATAAATCAATAAATGATGTCTCGAAATAAGGGAAAATCTGTTGTCATAATTTAGAACATAACCAGCTAATGTTAGTCATAGCTATGACTGGCTGGCTGCAAGTTTAGCCAGGTTTTCCCGTGGTGCATGTCACATGTGCAGCCTATTAGAACCTGAGCACATTTGTGTATGCAGTCACACAGGACATCAGAGAGAGAGGTCTGTACACATATATATGCACATTTAAGATTAAGGAAATGGGAAAACATTCAGCTTGAGCACTCCTGAAAAAGGAATATGACTTCCTACAGGGCATGTTAATCCACTGAATACCTGCTGTTATGGTCTGAAAATTTTAGCAGCGTTCTCACTGAAGCATCTGGGAAGTAAAGAAGAGACTCAGCTGTGTCAGTGTGTGGTCCCAGTCTTCCCATTGAGCCCATAGTGCATTCAGCTCTGGATAGGAGCTGGCTGGGGCCAAAAAATCACATAAGGATTTTGACAGGACTGACAGCATTCTATCTCACAAACTCCCAGTGTTAGCCTGTTGCGCTATGTCACCATCCTCCCGCGGGAAATTTCCTCTTTTCTGTCACTCTCTTTGTTTCTACCTTTCTCCTTTGCTTTCTGTCATTTCTTCTTATCATTTTCTGCCTTGCTGGTCCAGTCACCTTTATGTGTTCGATGAAGTCTTATGTACTTTTAGGATTGATAATTGGGTAACATGTATTAAGTGCATTTTTGGCTCTAGGCAAATGAAATATGCCAGATTTTTGTTTTGTTTTGTTTGTAATTTAGGCATGTTTTTGTGTATGTTTTAGTGTCCATAGTTATGGTTAAATTTGTGTTTAGGTATGTTTTTAAATCCTCTGTGCGATAAATTGGATGGAGTGGTCAACACCAGTGGCATCTCCTTAGATTATGTGCACAAATGCATTGCAATGTGTACATAATTTTCTTTTCCTTTTTCCCATGTTGAAATGTTGTATATGTTTTGAAACATTTATAGCCCCTCCTCATCTTTTCACCATTGCAACTGGTAGTAAGTGAATAACTTACATTTTGGAGCATGGCTGAGTCAGGTGCCAGCTTGCATTATTATTATTTTATCTTGTCATAGGCAATATAGGCAATAGATGGTGGGCAGTACATGGAGTGTGATAGACTGAAACTGTGGTACCAGTTATGTCTCAGCCTCACATGATTTTCCGTATCACTGAATCACTTTCTAAAAATGTCTATACATACCCCATGATTTGTTTACATAAAGGTAAAAAGCTCCTCCATCTGGTGTGACTGAATGAGTTCAACTTAAAAAGAAAAAAAAATGTATATGAGGTCTTAAGTCTACCAGCTGTGAATGAGTATCTGACCCTGTTCAGGTTCAGGGAAGATGAAGCATTAAGAGAGAGGAATTGGCTGCCAGTGAAAGGTCAAGGTCTTATGTACTCTCTCCCCAACACCTTGAATGTTTTCAGTGAATAATAATTTTATATACGAGATTTTGTCAGGCTTTTGGTTTAAATAACTCTTGTTTTTTGTTTTGTATTTTACACTCTTTGTGATGAACTACACTACATGGTCTGAATGAATGAATCATCTGAAGTCTGAAGTCCCCCAGTGGTCACGGGATCATGGGACAACCTTTTTGTGTGTGTGTATGTGTTGTGTGTGTGTGTGTTGTGTGTGTGTGTGTGTGGTCACCCGTGACTTGTTCTTAATTATTTTGGTGTTTGGTGTATCTCATGACTTAATAACTATGATTTGTTTCCATTTCCGTCAGTTAACCTTTTAGTGGCACTGTTGACATATGTCATGATTTCACTCTCGCTAGTGCATTGCAGAAGTATCATGTGGTTGGTTAGAAGATTAAATTTCCATGATAGCTTGCTTGCTTGCTTTCCTGAGTGTGGCAAAGGCTTTGTTGTGTGTGTGTGTGTGTGTGTGTGTGTGTGTGTGTGTGTGTGTGTGTGTGTGTGTGTGTGTGAGTCAGTCAGTCAGTGAGTGAGTGTGTGTGTCAGTCAGTGGGTGTGTCAGTGAGTGAGTGTGTGATTCAGTCAGCGAGTGTGTGAGTCAGTCAGTGAGTGTGTGTCAGTCAGTGAGTGTGAGTCAGTCAATGTGCGAGTCAGTGAGTGTGTGAGTCAGTCAGTGAGTGTGCGAGTCAGTCAGTGAGAGTGTGAGTCGGTCAGTGAGTGTGAGTCAGTGTGTGAGTCAGTCAGTGAATGTGTGAGTCAGTCAGTGAGTGTGTGAGTCAGTCACTGAGTCAGTGAATGTGTGAGTCAATCAGTGTGTGTGAGTCAGTCAGTGAGTGTGTGTCAGTCAGTGAGGTGTGTGTCAGTCAGTGAATGTGTGAGTCAGTCAGTGTGTGTCAGTCAGTGAGTGTGTGAGTCAGTCAGTGAGTGTGTGTGTCAGTGAGTGAGTGTGTGTGTCAGTCAATGAATGTGAGTCAATCAGTGTGAGTCAGTGAGTGTGTGAGTCAGTCAGTGTGAGTCAGTGAGTGTGTGAGTCAGTCAGTGAGTGTGTGAGTCAGTCAGTGAGTGTGTGTCAGTGTGTGTCAGTCAGTGAATGTGTGTCAGTCAGTGAATGTGTGAGTCAGTCAGTCAGTGTGTGTCAGTCAGTGAGTGTGTCAGTGAGTGAGTGTGAGTCAGTCACTGAGTCAGTGAATGTGTGTCAGTCAGTGAATGTGTGAGTCAGTCAGTGTGTGTCAGTCAGTCAGTGTGTGTCAGTCAGTGAGTGTGTGAGTCAGTCAGTGAATGTGTGAGTCAGTCAGTGTGTGTCAGTGAGTGTGTGAATCAGTCAGTGAATGTGTGTGTCAGTCAATGAGTGTGTGAGTCAGTCAGTGAATGTGTGAGTCAGTCAGTGAATGTGTGAGTCAGTCAGTGAATGTGTGAGTCAGTCAGTGAGTGTGTGTCAGTCAGTGAATGTGTGTCAGTCAGTGAATGTGTGTCAGTCAGTGAATGTGTGAGTCAGTCAGTCAGTGTGTGTCAGTCAGTCAGTGTGTCAGTCAGTGAGTGTGAGTCAGTCAGTGAATGTGTGTGTCAGTCAGTGAGTGTGTAAGTCAGTCAGTGAATGTGTGAGTCAGTCAGTGTGTGTCAGTCAGTCAGTGTGTGTCAGTCAGTGAGTGTGTGAGTCAGTCAGTGAATGTGTGAGTCAGTCAGTGTGTGTCAGTCAGTGAGTGTGTGAGTCAGTCAGTGAATGTGTGTGTCAGTCAGTGAGTGTGTGAGTCAGTGAATGTGTGAGTCAGTCAGTGAATGTGTGAGTCAGTCAGTGAATGTGTGAGTCAGTCAGTGAATGTGTGAGTCAGTCGGTGAATGTGTGAGTCAATCAGTGAGTGTATGTCAGTCAGTGAATGTGTGAGTCAGTCAGTGAATGTGTGAGTCAGTCAGTGTGTGTCAGTGAGTGTGTGAGTCAGTCAGTGAATGTGTGAGTCAATCAGTGAGTGTGTGAGTCAGTCAGTGAGTGTGTGTCAGTCAGTGAGTGTGTGTCAGTCAGTGAATGTGTGAGTCAGTCAGTGTGTGTCAGTCAGTGAGTGTGTGAGTCAGTCAGTGAATGTGTGAGTCAATCAGTGAGTGTGTGAGTCAGTCAGTGAATGTGTGAGTCAATCAGTGAGTGTGTGAGTCAGTCGGTGAATGTGTGAGTCAGTCAGTGAATGTGTGAGTCAGTCAGTGTGTGTCAGTCAGTGAGTGTGAGTCAGTCAGTGAATGTGTGAGTCAGTCAGTGAGTGTGTGTCAGTCAGTGAATGTGTGAGTCAATCAGTGAGTGTGTGAGTCAGTCACTGAGTCAGTGAATGTGTGAGTCAATCAGTGAGTGTGTGTCAGTCAGTGAATGTGTGAGTCAGTCAGTGAATGAGTGAGTCAGTCGGTGTGTGTCAGTCAGTGAGTATGAGTCAGTCAGTGAATGTGTGAGTCAATCAGTGAGTGTGAGTCAATCAGTGAGTGTGTGAGTCAGTCAGTGAGTGTGAGTCAGTCGGTGAGTGTGTAAGGGTGGTGTTGTAGAGAGAGAGAGAGTGTGTGTGTGTGTGTGTGTGTGAGAAAGAGAGAGAAAATGTGAATGAAAGGAGCCTGGCATTTCAAGAAGATTATGTTGCAGTCCGGTTTAGTATACAATTTTGCAAATCATACTGCTGCAGTCTTCCTTCATTTCTAATTCATGTAGTTTTTGGAGATATAAGTGAACAGAGAATCCTACACTATTTTTTTTAAAATAAAATTTTCTGGACATTCTCTAGGCCAAAAGCACTATCATGCGCTTCACTGTATGTTTTGTTCTCCTCCTTTTATTTGCCATCAGAATGGTCAGGCCATGTCTGGTGATGACCATTGTCGGTTCATGCCAATTGCCATAGAGGTTGGTGGTCAGAGTAGTTGTTGGTCTTCTTGGGGTCAGGTGAGTGCCATTCTGGTCTGGTGTAGATGACATTTTGCATACTAGTGCAAGGATGCCATGCATGGTTTGCTAGAAGGTACCTGCAGGCCTGGTTATGTATGGTTGGCTGGTCTTTGTCGGCTCCTGTATTTTGACTCCTATGTTTTGGTGGTCAGAACTGAGCTAGATTTCATCCCTTTCTGCAATATTTATTTTCATTTAATCTTTATGTCTCTTTCTTTTCTTTTCAACTTAAAATTTCACAACAATGAATGTGAGAATCAAAGGGGTGGGGTGGGGGGGGGGGGGTGGGGGGGTGGTGGTGGGGGGGGCGGTAAGATACCAGACCTCCACCTGGAAGTTGGTGGATAGGAACAGGGAGTCAAAAGAGTTAAGTTTTTGCAGTTGTTGGGTAGGATGTAAGAAGTAAAGGGTTAAAAGAATTTGTGTTTGTGTGTGTGAATCTTACAGCATACTTTGTGTTTTTGAATCAGTCTAAATTTTAACCAGAAACACACAAAAATACCGTGAGTGCAAATTTAATACAAAAAACAAGACAGGTGCAAATTTTTGGCCAACCTGTCTTTGTCAAGCATATATCCACAAAACAACAGGGGAAACAACATGTCTTCCCTGATGTTCCATTGAGCAGAAGAAAACACAGAATAAACACACGAAGGGGGTGGTGGGGTGGTGGGTGGTGGTGGTGACGTTTGTGTGTGCTTGACAGAAGCCATTTAGCTGAAAATTTGCTCAGATCGATCTTTCTTCAATTAAATTTTGTATGCTCATTCTATTTGCAGTATTTTTGACTGATATTTCAGATTGAATTCTGTTTCCTGTCTTATTCAGTTGCAATATTTTTTTCTTTTCTATCTCTTACCTACTTGCTGATAATATAGCTGATGTCTTCCGAAGTTGTGCTTTGTAACGGTTGTTTTTTTCTGGTGTGAAGGTACATAGGTTAATGATTTGGAATAAATTTTCAGGTTTTTCTACATTATAAATTCTTTTTTTTGATAAAGAGAAAATGTGTGTGATGCCAGGGTGCATATCCATTATCCTGTGCTTTTGTTAAGCTATAGCTTCTAAGTATGGGGAGGCAGGTTGTTTTTTTTAATGAGATGTGTAGCCTACACGTTCAGAGTTTAAAGTTTGTTCAACCGGGATTCATTAAGTTCGGACAATTCCTAGTGCACTCAACCCAAATGTATTTATAAGCAGTTTACTGGCAGATTCTCTGAGCCTGTGCAAAATGTTATACACTAGCAAGGTTCTGAAATGGGGAGGATGGGAGAGGGACCTATGAGTATGATATGCTAAACTGGCACCATCAGATAATGGAAACATTAAGATGGGCACCAAACAGACCAATTTTTAATGTTGTGGGCTGGGATTGAACTCGAGATATAATTTGCCTGCACGTGAGGAGAACTAGTTATGAGTTTGAAATACGATGACTTGTTTTGTTTTGTTTTGAGAAAGACTATAACTAATTTGTATTTTATATCTTGACGTGTCAAGATTTATCAAACCTTAAAATTGAAATGGTTCTTGTGATGGGTTGGGCTGTAAACCTGTAAACATGGAATGTGTGTGGTTACAGGTACGGTAGACTGTGGGTGTTGTGAGGGGTCTAAAGGTCAGTGTCTGGCACCTGCTGCCTGCACCGCCTGTGCGGCGGTCAGTACCAGCCTGCTGAAGGTCGCACCAAGTGTGATGACTGTGAGGAAGGCACCTCCACCAAGTAAATGCACTTACCATCATCATCATCATCATCATCATCATCATCATCATCGTCAACATCGTCAACATCATTATCATCATCATTATCAACATCATCATCATCTCCTTTGTGGGGATGCCGGGGACTCTTTCAGTATAAACACTTTAAACACTTCCCCACTTTCTGGAAATTCTGTGCTGGAAATTTCCTCTTTTCTGTCGCTCACTTTGTTTCTTTCTTGTTTCTTTGCTTTCTGTCATTTCTTCCTATCATTTTCTGCCGTGCTTGGTCTGTTCACCTGTACTTGTTCAGTAAAGCCGTACATACTTTCTGTTAGGATTGATAATTTGTAATGTATTAAATGCAGTTCTGGCTCTAAAGAAATGTAATGTGCAGAAGCAGTTTTAGGCGATTTAGCCCAGTTTTTATTTATAATTAACCCTATGACTCCTGCACCCTGTCTACCATCATCCTGCATTGTCATTCATGCTAGCAAAGCAAAAACTTAACCCTTTGATTTCCTCACTCTATCCACCAGCTTCCTGCAGGAAGCTGGTGGATAGGGTGAGGGAGTCAAAGGGTTAAGTGTTTGCTGTTGGTGGATAGGTTGCGGAAGTCAAAGGGTTAATGTACTTACGTAAACATTTGTCATCACGTTTGTTTGTTTAACCTCCTAATGAGAAGTTGGGTGGAATGGCTAATGCCAGGCGTGTGTATACTTAGATTGTGTGAGTGAGTGCAATGCTGTGTGTACTTAATTTTCTTTCCTCTGTGTGTGGGCGCCTTTCTTTTCAAGGTCAACTAGGTTGTGCGTGGTTTGAGATGATTATAGCCCAGATATGGCAATGCATAGTCAACTGGTTTTTGTACAATAATAGTAATAAAATACTCATCATCACTGTCACCACCACCACCATCACCATCATCATTATCATCAAAAAGCATCACACATAATAATGACCTACACTAGCAACAGGATCAATAAGTCTAACCTGAATGTTTTTGGTGTTTTATGTGAATGAAACTACAGTTCCTTAGCTTTCACTTGATCTTAGAATTTACAGTTTATACCCTTTTCCAAATGTGATTTACTACCATTTTAAATTCAATACATTTGGTTTGGCTGTTTCAAGAAAATGGCTTTCAAAGTTTATCAAAAGTGAACAAATGCTTCTCAGAAGATTAAGCAGCACAGAGGAGGGGAAGGCACTGCTCTAACACAGTTGTTCACTCTACAGTCTGAGGGGTATGGGTTAGTCTTTTTGTTGTTGTTGATAGCTGTGTACAAATGTAGAGTGCATCTTTTCATGTCTTTGGTAAACATAGAAAACCTTGGTTTACAAAAAAATCATTCTCATCAGTGCTATTGAAGATAAAATAAAGCACAGCAGAGTAAAAATAAACTTTTTCCTGTCTTTGTGTGTGTGGTGGTGTGTGGTTGTGTGTGTGTGTGTGTGTGTGTACGTGTGTGTGTGTGTGTGTGTGTGTGTGTACTGTGTGTGTGTGTGTGTGTGTTTTGCGTGTTTTATATACTAAGAACATAAACTAAAAGAGATAACATAAACTGCAGACAACAATGAAATGTTAGTAAATATGAATTGGGGGAGAAAGAAAACCAGTAGTCGTGTTGTTTTCTGAATAATATTGGTGTGTACATATGTGCGTGCATGCCTGCACATGCATGCTTCTTCCGGAGTAGATGGCCACAAATCTTTTTAACCAGTTTCATGTAATAATAATTATAATAATAATTACAATATTTATATAGCGCAAAATCTCGACAAAATCAAATCTAAGCGCTGAAACAGACACGCACGCACGCACGCACGCACACACACGCACACACACACACACACACACACACGCATGGCTATAAATGGGGAGAAAGAATAAAAGCAAGAATAAAAGCAATGGAAAATTATAGAGAGCATATCATATACAATTATATATTAAAACAAAGTGATTCCCCTCCGAGCGGAGACAGGCTGCAGAGGGGGGTTGAGTGAGGTTAGGATTTTATGCAGAGGAGAAAAGGTGAGTTTTGAGAGCGGACTTGAAGGAGACAAAAGTAGGTTGCTGACGGACTGAGAGAGGAAGTTTGTTCCAGGAGAGCGGACCAGAAACAGAGAAGGCTCGTGGACCATAGGTATTGAGCTTAGTGCATGGAAAGCGAAAAGTCAGAGGATCGGAGGCAGAGCGGAGGGTACGTAAGGGAAGATAGATCTCAAGTAGGCTTGACAGGAAATCGGGGGCTGCGTTATTGAGGCTTTTGTAGCACATGGTGTCTAGTTTGTACTGTATGCGCTTTGATACAGGGAGCCAGTGAAGTTGTGCCAGGAGAGGAGATATGTGGTCAGCTTTTTTCTTTTTGAGTACAAGGCGTACAGCATTGTTTTGAATGCGCTGTAGGATGTGAATGGTGGAGGCAGGAAGACCAGACAGGAGTGAATTGCAATAGTCAATGCGAGACATTATGAAGGAGACATTATGTTTTGAGGTTCAGTATAGGTTTTCTCTAGACTGCATTGCAGGGCCTATACACTTATATACCACTAACGCTATATAAAAGAAGGATCCAGATAATGACGGCATATACCATACACCTGTGCATGAACCTTTAAAGCTGCTGAGCTCTTGATGTTTTACCAAACTCATAAGTTCTGTGGTTTGTAGATAAAACCGAATGAAATAGAACATAGAAAAAGTTGATTTATTTTCATGGTTGTCAGACAAGTGCCAATGTTGTGACAATTTGATATGTTCTAAAATGCTAGTTATATTTGGTATAAAATCCCAGTAGTGCACTGATACTGTTATGAATTTACTGCTGGCTACTTAAGTAAAAAGAAACTTCCAAACATGACATTGTTTAAAACAATAATAAATCAAAGATATATATATATCAATATGTATTATTAAAAATATCACAAGTACTTTGGAACCCTAGAGACTCATTTACAGAAGACTGGCAAGCTTACATTGCATTGATACCATAATGGAAGGTCATCACCACTGTGAGTTGTATAGACAGATCTCAAGACTATAGTCAAGACAATTTTTCTTGGCATTTTTATACTGTAGTAGAATGTCATCACCACTGTGAGTTGTATAGATAGATCTGAAGACTATAGTCAAGACAGTTTTTCTTGGCATTTTTATACTGTAATAGAATGTCATCACCACTGTGAGTTGTATAGATAGATCTGAAGACTATACTCAGGACAATTTTCTTGGCATTTTTATCATCATTTTGGTGTTGTTATCTTTATACAGATTGGAGATGATGACTATTCTGTTGACTTGTTTTCCTTACTGATTCAGTTACATCATGTATTGACTGTGTGTGTGTGTGTGTATGAGTGAGTGAGTGTTTGTGTGTCACTGTGTGTGTGTGTGTGTGTTGTGGAGAGAGAGAGAGAGAGAGATAGAGAGAGCGTAAAGTGCAACAAGTATTTTCTGATATGGAGTGTTTGTGCCATATAAATGGAATTATTTATGTCTCACTTGGTATGATTTTATACTATCACTTGTATATATTAGAAAAATAGAACCTGTTTTGCACAGGCTAGAATTGTGTAGCAGTGGCTAGTGTAGATTTGATCATCTTGTTGATATATAGACTGATTAGATGACAATATAAAATTTCCTATTTTGGATGTTTTCCCACGGGCAGACCCTGTGATATGTTTTGATATCAACATATCTGATTTCAGTGGTAAGGAAAGGAGTACGTTTTGTGAGGACTGTGAACCTGGGACCTACGCTGATGTTAAAGGCACGCCGAAGTGTAAAGATTGCCCCAAAGGTATGCCAGTCTTCATCACGTGCAGATATACATGAAACACATCAATTTTATGACAGTGAAGTCGAAAAGATGAACCTTTCCACTCCTGAATATTCACTAGTTTCCACTAGCCTGTAATAAGCTGGTGAAAGTTTGTGGATACGCTCAGGTAACAAAAGGCTTATGCATACAGATGTATTCTAGCTAAACATTATGTGTCTTGGGGGGAATAGAATGAATTATACATGCAGATGCTAGCGAAATATATGTGACTTGGAAAATTCATGCATTATTCATACGCATGTATTCTAGCTGAACATTATGTGTCTTGGCGAATAAATTGAATTATACATGCTCTCCTTCTAGCTGATAACTACTGCTATAGTCGAAGTAGTGAATCAGAATAGAATATCGTGACTTGTAATGGTTGAAATGTTTGATTACATGTTGAATTTTAAAAAAAAGAAAGATTGTTTACTGAATTTATGATTTTTTAAAAACACTTTTACTCCCTCACCCTATCCTCCAACTACAAAATCTTAACCCTTTGACTCCCTTACCTTATCCACCAGATTTCTGCAGGAAACTGATGGATAGGCTGAGGGAGTCAAAAGGCTACATTTTTGCTTTGATAGCATGTTGACAATACAGGATGCTAGTGGACTTGGTGCAGGATTCAAAGGGTTAGGAAAAGAGTTGTTGCAGATATCTGATATTATGGGTCTGGCTAAATTTTCCTTGTTGCTCTGTGCACAGATATATCATTGAACCATCACATTGATTTAAAAAAACACATAAAATCAGTTTGGTGATTAGATAATTTTGTGTTTTTTTAATACTTGTATCATTAGGTGCTGAGCAATTGATTTAATGTAGTTGTTAAAAGACTGTGTAACAATACAGTGGAAAGTGGTCAGCTTGCCTTTAGAACACTTTGAATTCTCTGCGTTTCAGTAAGGGTTTCATAACGTGTAATGTACAGTGAATCCTGTGGAGTTTGGAGGATAACGCTATATAAAAACCAGTTAGTAACAGCAATGATAGTAATGTAGCCTGAAACACTGGGGAGAGCTGGACAGCAGAAGGTCCTTGGAGGAGAAACCCCTGTAAAACGAATGTTCTGGCCCTTAACTCCTTAGGCTCTAAGAGGGCTGGGTTGCATCCAGGTAGTGACTCCTGGATGCTCTTCTGCTGTTACCTTTTTTTTAAAAAAAACAACAACAGAAATTTGTCCTTCACCTAGATCCAAATCTGCGCATCAGGTGTCTCAAGGCCAAGTCACCCTTGTGACAGATATCTTAACCACTGAGCTCATGGACACCCAAATGGTTAAGATAAAAATTATAATAATTATGATGATGATGGTGATGATAAGTAGTAGTAGTATTACTACTGCTAATGATGATGATAATAACAACAACAATAATGAGTATGTTGTGTGTTATTCCTTAGATTGACCATAGATTTATCAGTCAAAGGCACTGTCAACTAATACAGCTTGCATAATCACCTGATTAACTTGTACACAGTACGCAGTACATTGACACAAATGTAAGGTTGCAGTTTGTTCAAGAGGGGTTCATTGCACTTGGACAATTTCATATGTGCTCCACCCAAATCTGTCAGCACAGTTATTTGGCAGACTCCATGAGCCTACGCAAGACCCTGTTTGTTGGCAAGGTCTTGAAACGGGGATGGGGATAGAGGGACCTATGAAATGTTAAGCGGACACCACCAGAATGATAGAAACAAAATGGGTAGCTAACAGGGCAGATTTTAATGTGCAACACCATTTTTCATTGTCAGTTTACTGTTTAAAAATGTCACCTGAGTAGATGATTCTGGTATGGACTACAGCATAAATGTTGTATAATGGAAATCCAGTTAAGCGTGCTGTGCTGTGCCATAATCTGTACACAACCTCCTTGTTCCCCTGTGGGGATGCTGGGGGCTCTGTCAGTATGAATAGTATCCCAACCTTCTGGAAATTCTGTGCTAGAAATTTCCTCTTTTCTGTCATTTTCTTTGTCTCTGCCTTGTTCCTTTGCTTTCTGTCATTTCTTCCTATCATTCTCTGTCTTGCTGGTCCATTCACATGTATGTGTTCAATAAAGTCTTACATACTTTTTGCTTAGGATTGATAATTGGTTACATGTATCAAGTGCATTTTTGGCTCTAGGGAGGACATTCAGCTAATTTTGAAGTGGAACTTCTGTGACATTATAAGTTTTATTGTATGGTCTTTACTATCATTATAATATAACAAATATTATTTGATTCTTTATTCATGAATCACGACATTTTTCATTCTGCTGTCCAGGCCATTTCACAGACCAAAACCGGCGATCAACTGCAAGCCCTGTGACCTGGGTCAGCACCAAAATCTGACGGGTCAGACGTCTTGCCAGGACTGTGATGCTGGAACCTATCAGAATGTTTCAGGGCAGGCCGACTGTGTGCCGTGTCCCAAAGGCTTTTATGAAAACCAGATGGGATCTGTGGTGTGTCAGCGTTGTCTGCCTGGCAGTTTTGCCAATCTGACCGGCTCAAAGAACTGTCTTTTGTGTGATCCTGGATTTTACAACAAGTAAGTCCCATTAAGACTGGGCTAACTTTGTGTGCTAGGCTTTCAGTTCATCCAGCTGTGAGTGGGTACCTGACCCTGCTTATGGGTGGGGAAGGTAAAGCAGCAAGGGGAAGGAGTAGAAGCTACTGTCAAAGAGTCTGTAATCTGTGCGGTGCAGAATTTTATGAATGTATGATAATCAGGTGGTACGAGTTTAACTTTTGTGTTGTTATCTCTTTAGAGGACTTGATATTCATAAGAGAGAAAGATGGGAGGGTGGTTATTGTCATCTCAAAGGACTTGATATTCAGACATTTGTCAGACAGAAAGGTAGGAGAATGGGTCAGACATTTGCTTGCCAATAACGAAACCTGAGATTCCAGGGTTCATTTACAGTTGAGGCCCAACTTTTCTCTTCAGTTTGACATGCTCAAAGATGCCTTTGCGGTTGAAAATTATGAAGGGCAGGTAATTCGTCCAGCTGCCCTGGCATAAAACGTTGGAGAGATGGGTTACTTAATTTCCCAGGTCCCTTCCCTTGAAGGCCAGTTAGCCTTCTTGCCTTTCTGAAGTCTTAGTAAAAAGAAAATGAATAAATAAGATAAAATGGGTGGTGCAGCACTGTGGCAGCATGCTGTTAGTGGGGAGAGCAACCCGAATTTCATAGAGTAAAATCTATTGTGAGAAAAAAAATGAATGATGAATGAATGGAATGAATGAATGACTGAATGACTGACTGACTGAATGAATATGTAAGAAGTTTGATAATTGTGATGATGATTTCAGTTATGTAACCCAAGTTGTCCATGTCAAATGCACACCACATACAGTATCTGATTATTATTAAACTTTAAAAGTGACAGGAGACACTAGCAAAAAAAAACTGAGGTTGGATCTGTATCAAAGATAACCGAGTCATATTTATATAAAAAATGAATGGGTCATATGTGTATCATAGATAACTGAGTCATATCTATAGATATCAAAGATAGCTGAGTCATTTCTGTATCAAGGATAACTGAGTCATATCTATAGATATCAAAGATAGCTGAGTCATTTCTGTATCAAAGATAACTGAGTCATTTCTGTATCAAAGATAACTGAGTCATTTCTGTATCAAAGATAACTGGGTGATATCTATAGATATCAAAGATAGCTGAGTCATTTCTGTATCAAAGATAACAGTCATGTCTGTATCAAAGATAACTGAGTCATTTCTGTATCAAAGATAACTGAGTCATTTCTGTATCAAAGATAACTGAGTCATTTCTGTATCAAAGATAACTGAGTCATATCTGTATCAAAGATAACAGTCATATCTGTATCAAAGATAACTGAGTCATGTCTGTATCAAAGATAACTGAGTCATCTGTATCAAAGATAACTGAGTCATTTCTGTATCAAAAATAACTGAGTCATGTCTGTATCAAAGATAACTGAGTCATATCTGTATCAAAGATAACTGAGTCATATTTGTATGAATAATAACTGGGTCATGTCTATCATAGATAACTGAGTCATGTCTGTATCATAGATAACTGAGTCATTTCTGTATCAAAGATAACTGAGTCATATTTATATATATCAAAGATAGCTGAGTCATATCTGTATCAAAGATAACTGAGTCATATCTATAGATATCAAAGATAGCTGAGTCATTTCTGTATCAAAGATAACTGACTCATATCTATAGATATCAAAGATAGCTGAGTCATATCTGTATCAAAGATAACTGAGTCATATCTATAGATATCAAAGATAGCTGAGTCATTTCTGTATCATAGATAACAGAGTCATATCTATATCAAAGATAACTGAATCATTTCTGTATCAAAGATAACTGAGTCATATCTGTATCAAAGATAACTGAGTTATTTCTGTATCAAAGATAACTGAGTCATGTCTGTATCAAAGATAACTGAGTCATTTCTGTATCAAAGATAACTGAGTCATGTCTGTATCAAAGATAACTGAGTCATGTCTGTATCAAAGATAACTGAGTCATGTCTGTATCAAAGATAACTGAGTCGTGTCTGTATCAAAGATAACTGAGTCATGTCTGTATCAAAGATAACTGAATCATTTCTGTATCAAAGATAACTGAGTCATTTCTGTATCAAAGATAACTGAGTCATGTCTGTATCAAAGATAACTGAATCATGTCTGTATCAAAGATAACTGAATCATTTCTGTATCAAAGATAACTGAGTCATGTCTGTATCAAAGATAACTGAGTCATGTCTGTATCAAAGATAACTGAGTCGTGTCTGTATCAAAGATAACTGAGTCGTGTCTGTATCAAAGATAACTGAGTCACTTCTGTATCAAAGATAACTGAGTCATATTTGTATGAAAAATAACTGGGTCATGTCTGTATCATAGATAACTGAGTCATTTCTGTATCAAAGATAACTGAGTCATGTCTGTATCATAGATAACTGAGTCATTTCTGTATCATAGATAACTGAGTCATGTCTGTATCATAGATAACCGAGTCATGTCTGTATCATAGATAACTGAGTCATTTCTGTATCAAAGATAACTGAGTCATGTCTGTATCAAAGATAACTGTCATTTCTGTATCAAAGATAACTGAGTCATTTCTGTATCAAAGATAACTGAGTCATATCTGTATCAAAGATAACTGAGTCATTTCTGTGTCAAAGATAACTGAGTCATGTCTGTATCAAAGATAACTGAGTCATGTCTGTATCAAAGATAACTGAGTAATTTCTGTATCAAAGATAACTGAGTCATTTCTGTATCAAAGATAACTGAGTCGTGTCTGTATCAAAGATAACTGAGTCATGTCTGTATCAAAGATAACTGAGTCATCTGTATCAAAGATAACTGAGTCATGTGTATCAAAGATAACTGAGTCGTGTCTGTATCAAAGATAACTGAATCATCTGTATCAAAGATAACTGAATCATCTGTATCAAAGATAACTGAGTCATATCTATCAAGGATAACTGAGTCATGTCTGTATCAAAGATAACTGAGTCATGTCTGTATCAAAGATAACTGAGTCGTGTCTGTATCAAAGATAACTGAATCATCTGTATCAAGGATAACTGAGTCATGTGTATCAAGGATAACTGAGTCATGTCTGTATCAAAGATAACTAAGGCGCAGTCTATATCAGGGAATACCGAAACAGCATCTGTGTCAAAGAAAATGAGGCAAAGTTTGTAGAGAAATCTAAAACAGTTTTTGAACAGAATCGGGTTCTAATTTACATTTTTATCAGTTTGATATGCCTTCCGTTATTTTTAATTGAATGATCTATTGAAGACTTGAAATTGTGTGTGTGATGCAGACAGTTCATAAATGTCGTCATGTTTAAGTAAAATGGTCTGTATTGCTTCAGGGTGATTTGTGTTTGTGTGTGTGTCATTTTAAGAATAAATGATACAAATATACAAATGCTTGATGTGTTTCAGTGTGTACAATGCGGAAGGTTGTGAACCTTGTAGTAAAGGTAAGTGATATTTGCTGTTTGTGTCTGATATATTTCATGGAGCAGTTGATAAAAATGACTGTTGTTTTTAAACCAGAAAATACATGTTACACTGCCATAACATGTGTTGTGTTGATTGCATGGCTTTGTATTGCATTGTGTCATGTTTTGATGATTTTTTTTTATAGCAAAATTTTACATGACATGGCCAACAGGTGAATTATAGCAGTGTAGAATATTGTGTTGTATTGTGTGTTTTGTGCTTAGGAATTTGTGAAACTGTTTACATGGGTACAGTAGTCGAGATGGTAAGATGTTGGAGACTTCCAATCAGAATGTCTTGCTTTGGGTTTTTTTCCTACCTGCGTATAGTCTGCTAAAAGTTTTTTTTTTTTTTTCTCATCTCCCAGATGAACTTATGCTGTGGACTTGTTGTTACCTAAACCCATTTGTATATGCAATTAGAGCATCAAATATGTATGTTTAAAAATTCTGTCGGTCATGTTGGGTGTTGATCCGTTAAAAATTATCCAGCATGCACGCTTGTCACTGATAGCAACATACTGCTTTTCAGTGTGGGTTCTTTGTCGACTAATGTAAATTGCTTCACAAAGGCCAGGTGACTGAAAATAACGCAGTCAGATATTTCGGGTTTAATACATAAATTTATCCAGGAGGATAATATGGATCTGTGGAGTTGTTTGTTGCTTTGATAAGTAAAATTCACATGCCCTGGATCTGTGGAGTTATTTGTTTGAACAGTAAATTCGTGTGCCTATAAGAAGTGTTGGGTGGTGCCGTGTTAATGAGGTAGGTGTTTATCGAGTAGTATGTGATGTTAAAAATCCACAGTACAGTGGTTAGGAATCAATCCTTACCAGTCAGTCTTCTTTTAATGCAGAAAGATTGATTCTTAAAAACAGTTCTGATAAAATCACTGGTAACTTTCTGATGAATTTTCTTTTGAAAGTGACTAACCAGAGCTAATAACACTGCTGCAGCCACTGTTGCTATAAGGTTGTATATTACGTCTTCTCAAAATACTTTTTCAGCTGGCAAAATGGGGATTTTTTTTTAATTGTTGTTCTTAATAATCAAAATTTCAAGGGGAACAATTGTTCTTGTTTGAGCAACAAAAAAATTATGTCCCATGTTGAAGATTACTTCCCCTCTGAACAGGTATGGTTATATTCCCTTTACACACACACACACACACACACACACTCACACACACACACACACACACACACACACACACACACAACACACACATACACTCTTTACCAAAATAATTGCACTTTTTCTTTAATCTTTCTTCACAAAAGGCAACTCCGCATTCTGTTTTTTGTTGTTGTTGTTGTTATTATTATTATTGTTATTATTAGTAATAATGCACCAGTAATTGAACAAATCCATCATTTTGTTTGTGGTTTCTGTACTAGGTACACACAGTCCAGATCCAGGGGGGAGAATCTGTCTGGAGTGTGACAAGGGCCATTATCAGAATGAAACTGGTAAAGCAGACTGTCAGCCATGTAGTGAAGGACACTTCTGCAAGTAAGACTACTTATACTGCTTTTAGCAATAAATAGATAAATATATTTTTCTTTTACAAATGTTTGCTTAGTTAAGATTGTGACTTCATATTTTGTATGTATATGTTGTATGATAAGTAGTGATGATATAATGACTGCTCAAACAGCGCCTTGTCTCACAAAAGTCTTTAAGCGCTTCATGATGCATGAGACACAGAATCAGACAGACATAAAGTAAATACATGTCAATCCTTACCACTATGATGCAAAAGGTAAACTGTAATAATACAGTGGTAAAGAGGAAATAACAATGAATTACAACAATAAAAATCAATCCCAAACCAACAACAACAAAAAGAAAACAAAAGCGCCCCTCCTTTTTACAATATAAACATGCACAGACCAAAAAAATAGTGTGTTCTGATATCAACCAGATCCAAGAAATAGATCCCTGCTGTGTTGGTAAGGAAATTTGGGCAACACCCTCAGTGATGCATCCATAAAGTGGATGAGTGAGACTGAGATTTGTTTTTCTGTTGAGTCTGTGGCACACTGGGCTCTGGATAGGAGCTGGTTGGGACTGACAATTGCACCATTTTTAAAAAAATTTATTTAATTTTTTTCAAGCTAATTGGGAGCTCAAAACCATGACCTTCTGTTATCTCTGTATAAGCCTGGGTACATGGTGGAAGAAATAATATTTAGAAAAAGTTAACCCTTTGACTCCCACACCCTATCCACTAACTGCAAAAAACGTAACCCTTTGACTCCCTCACCCTTTCCGCCAGCTTCAAGCAGGCAGCTGGTGGATAGGGTGAGGGAATCAAAGGGTTAAGTTTTTGCTTTGCTATCATGATTGGCTATGCAGGACGCTGGTGGACAAGGTGCGGGAGTCGAAGGGTTAAAACACCAAGGTATGTTATATAAACTCTGAAACTCTGATTGGGGAAGGAGCATTTGGAAGTTGTATCAGGTTTTAGCTGTAAAAATACATTGTCTACCTGTTAGTATAATTTAGCAGTGAAGTGTTGAAAGAAAATGTGAAAAAGTTTTTAAGAAAATAATGCTTGGTTCATAAGAGGGAGGAAAGGAGACTGGCAAGAAGGGAGAGATAGATGATGTGAGAGTGTGTGCATGTATGTGTGTATATGTGCATGAACATAAGCAGATTATGTGAGAGTGTGTATATGTATGTGTGTATATGTGCATGAACATAGACTATGTGAGAGTGTGTGTATGTGTGTATATGTGCATGAACATAAGTATATTATGTGAGAGTGTGTGTATGTGTGTATATGTGCATGAACATAAACAGATTATGTGAGAGTGTGTGTATGTGTGTATATGTGCATGAACATAAGTATATTATGTAAGAGATTATGTGAGAGTGTGTGTATGTGTGTATATGTGCATGAACATAAGTATATTATGTGAGAGTGTGTGTATATGTGTATATGTGCATGAACATAAGTATATTATGTGAGAGTGTGTATGTGTGTATATGTGCATGAACATAAACAGATTATGTGAGAGTGTGTGTATGTGTGTATATGTGCATGAACATAAGTATATTATGTGAGAGTGTGTGTATGTGTGTATATATGCATGAACATAAGTATATTATGTGAGAGTGTGTGTATGTGTGTATATGTGCATGAGCATAAATAGATTATATGAGAGTGTGTGTATATGTGCATGAACATAAACAGATTATGTGAGAGTGTGTGTATGTGTGTATATATGCATGAACATAAGTATATTATGTGAGTGTGTGTATGTGTGTATATGTGCATGAACATAAGTATATTATGTGAGTGTGTGTATGTGTGTATATGTGCATGAACATAAGTATATTATGTGAGTGTATGTATGTGTGTATATGTGCATGAACATAAGTATATTATGTGAGAGTGTGTGTATGTGTGTATATATGCATGAACATAAGTATATTATGAGAGTGTGTGTATGTGTGTATATGTGCATGAACATAAGTATATTATGTGAGTGTGTGTATGTGTGTATATGTGCATGAACATAAGTATATTATGTGAGTGTGTGTATGTGTGTATATGTGCATGAACATAAGTATATTATGTGAGAGTGTGTGTATGTGTGTATATGTGCATGAGCATAAATAGATTATATGAGAGTGTGTATATGTGCATGAACATAAACAGATTATGTGAGAGTGTGTGTATGTGTGTATATATGCATGAACATAAGTATATTATGTGAGTGTGTGTATGTGTGTATATGTGCATGAACTTAAACAGATTATGTGAGAGTGTGTGTATGTGTGTATATGTGTATGAGCACAAATAGATTATGTGAGAGTGTGTGTATGTACTTGAACAGAAGTTTTCTAAAGTTTAAAGAGACAAGATTACAAACAACCAGAAAAATGATAATTTGACAATCTGCATCTGCAGGCATGCTTTATCATTAATCCTTTACTCCTTCGTGCTTTGTTCCACATTCTGTCCACCAGTTTTCCATTTTTTGGAAGCTGGTGGGTAGAGTGAGGATGTAAAAGGGATAAAGGTTTGTTATCATGGTTGGTTTTGCAGGGAGTTGGTGATAGGGTGAGGACATGAAAGAGTTAAGGTTTTATTGTGTTACCATGGCGTGCACGCGCGCACACTCACACACACACGCACACACTTGAGTAACAAGTCATTTTTCTGTTTTCAGCGTAACAAAATGCAGTACTTGCAAACCCTGTGAGGCTGGTACCTATGGCAACAAGACTCACCTTGTTAACTGTATGAAGTGTTGGATAGGTAAGACATAACCTTTGTGTTCACTTGGTGTGTCTGTCTGCAAGAGTATTATGTAGTATGTGGTACAGGTTTTAAATTTGGTCGTAGCATAATGTAACATATCCTTCACTTTCTTTTTTTGTGTCCCATTTATTTGTACCTTTGGAAAAAAAACCCACAAGGGTGTATACCATGTTTTGAGCTGTTGAGCATCAGACACCTCCTCCTTGAGTGCTGGGATTTGTATGATGTGAGACATAAGCATTACATGGCAGACTCCTTAAAGAACCTCTTCAGAGACGTGCCTCCTGATGCAATTTTCCAGTTTTTACAAGAGATCGATTTTAGACTTGGAAGGTTAACAATGAGCATGGTTTTTAACTGTTGTCTTTTTATTTTATTTTAACCTGGTTGTGGTTTTTGACATGGTCTTAGTCCTGATATGGCTCTAATAGTCAGCTGGGCTATAAGCAATATGAACCTGAACCTGAACCTGTCTGCATGAGAATTGTGTTGTGTTGTATAGCAGTACGTTATGGTATGGTAATTAGGTTGTAATGTATTGTTCATACTATAATGTAATGTAACCTTTGCATTCATGCGTTGTATCTTCTGCTTGAGTGTTGTGTAGTGTTGTTATGTGTTGTGGTATGTCGTATTGTATGTTACGATGTATTACTTTGGTTGTAAAATGTTTGTATCATAATGAAATATATCATCTGTATTCATATCTTATGTCTGCCTGCATGAGTATTGTATTTTGTGCTGTGTTTGTAGTAGTACGTGTTATGGTATATTAATTTGGTTATGATGTATTATTTATAGCATAATGTAACATGTAGTAGTACGTGTTATGGTATATTAATTTGGTTATGATGTATTATTTATAGCATAATGTAACATATCCTTTGTATTCGCTTGTACTTGTAGTGTCTGTCTGTATGAGTACTGTGTTGTGTTGCATTGTGTATTAGTGCGTTACAGTAAAGTGATTCTTTTTTTTTGTTTTGTTTACATATTATACCTTATTTGCATGCAGGCGAAAGAGCACCCTCTTTTATCTTCTTTTCTTTTCTTTTTTTTAAGTATAGCACACATCCTTCTTCATTTGTCTTTTCAAAAAAAAATTTTTTTTGAAATATGTAGCAAAAGGTAATGCATTTTGTGATTTGATTTGATTTGAATATAATGTTTATGTCAGAATGTGTTGTATAGCTTTTTTGTTTTAATGTTGTATGTGTTTGCGTATAAGTGCATGTATGAGCACATGTGTCTGTGCAAACAAGTCGATGTTAAAGTGTGTGCACACTGTCACACATGCATACACACACACTTTTATACAAGTTTGTGCACATGCACACACATGCACACACAATACTTAATTACACACGTGCTCATACACATGCGTGCGCACACACACACACACACACACACACATACAAAACACACACACACACATGCGCACACACACACACACACACACACACTAATACCATACATGCACAAACACACACATTATTCACATTATTATATATATATACTCAAGCTCCTACACACAAACGCACATGTGCGCGCATGCATGTACGCACGCACCCACGCATACGCACACTTGCATCAAACGCAAACGTGTATATATATATATATATATACGGAACAAATTCTGCGATTTCGGTTTGTTAAAAAAAAAAAAAAAAAAAAAAAAACTGAAAGGAGCAAGGCATTCGTGATCGGCTTGCAAGCGTTCTAGCAACGGCGCGCAAGTTATGGCCCCTGGACCCCCCTAGTTTCAATGGCTTTTTCCTCCTCCTGTTTTAAGCCCTGATATATATATATACAGGGGGGGTGCAAAAGTAGGTATACAGTAAGTATCACATCATAATATGCTCTCTATAATTTTCCATTGCTTTTATTCTTTCTCCCCATTTATAGCCGTGTGCGTGTGCGTGTGGTGTGTGTGTGTGTGTGTGTGTGTGTGTGTGTGTGTGTGTGTGTGTGTGTGTGCGCGCGTGCGTGCGTGCGTGTGTGCATGCGTGTGTGTGCGTGTGTGCGTGCGTGCGTGTGTGTTTTAGCGCTTAAATTTGATTTTATCAAGATTTTGCGCTATATAAAATATTGTATATTATTATATTATTATTATAATGCTTAATTCTGCTCTTGTTTGAGTATCTGAGGGATTAAGGCTGTGCTTGTTATTACATGTATATGCAATATTCATTTGTTTGTATAATAAATGCAATGAGTATTGTACATGGGTTTTTTTTAATAACTGTTTACCTACTTTTGCACCTCCCTGTATATATATCTATATATATATACTGTGTAAAAAATTGATGAAGGGAAAAGGTTGAGTACATGAATAATGTGATTTTTTTCATTTCTGTGGGATGTGTCATGAATGTGAATTGTAATTGCAGGTTCCTACCAAAACGAAACTGGTCAGACCAAGTGCCTGGAGTGCCCCATGGGATTTGAAGCAAGGTAAAGTGTGTGTAATCTTGAGAAAGAAATTAACCCTCTCACTCCTTCACCATATCCATCACCTTCCTGCATTAACAGCTATGATAACATTGCAGACACTTAACCCTTTCACTTCTTCACTCTGTCTGTAGGAAGCTGGCAGATAGGGTTAGGGAATGAAAGGGTTAAGCTTTGGCAACTGGTGAATAGGGTGAGGCAATTGAAGGGTTCATGACTGGTCACAAGCACAATGACAAGTATCTAATCAAAAGCCATACTCATTCAGGGAGTTAAGATGGTCACAAGCACAATGACAAGTATCTAATCAAAAGCCATACTCATTCAGGGAGTTAAGAAAATGAGATAATACATCAACACTTTGTGACTGTACTTTATGTCTTTATTTTTCATTTTCACTTGTTTTATTTTAGTTATTTAACGTAATTGTTTTTTTTTTATTTTTCATTTTCATTTGTTTTATTTTAATTATTTAACCCTACCAGACCTTAGCCCCTGAGCGTAATTGTGCCCCTGCCTGGCCTCCTGAGCAAAATTTTGAAAAAAATGTATATACGTTAGAAAACTGTTCATATCATGCACACCAATGGTTAGAATTATATGAAACGTGGAGAGATTGTAGAAAATAGGCCTACCTTTCATCTAACGCCAGTCCAACCCTCAATCACACAAGCATCTCCCCTATCACTTGGTTGGGGGGTACGGGCACGCCCCCTTCTTCCAACACTCTGTCTCGACCTACTTCTTTCATTGTCAGAATCATCAGAATCATCAACGTAATCATCGTCACTTGAATCGGAAACGTATTCCTGATCAAATTCTCCAATCTGCAAAATGTCCACCACTTGTTGAACTGTGAAGCGAGTTGGCCTCGCCCGTTTACCTGTTGAAGTGCTTGGTTCATCACTAGCTCGCTTCATGGTCAATTTTGCACCCAAATCACCTCAAAATACCATCAACACAAAGGCAGACATTTGCAATAGGCTGAACACACGCTCACGCGACGCTTAGCAAAGGTTCGGTGGCTATTTTTAGCTCTTGATAAAGTGACGATCATGTGAGTGTGCTATTCCCGCTATAGCGGGAACTCGGTATATAGTCATTTTCGTCATTCCCGCAATAGCGGGAACTCGGTCTGGTAGGGTTAAAATAATTGTTTCAAGTATAATAAAGTGGTTTTGATGTATTAACAATAGCGTGTGAAGCGGTCAGTGTTGTTTGACCATGAAGACAGCGTTGTTTCTTCCTCTCATTAATATTTGTAATCTCAGGGAAAATTTAATCAACTGGAATGACTGCTATATTTTCACAAGCAATAAATCTCAGCTTCTGCTCTTTGCTGATGTCACTACCCAAGCAGTTTTAAGACATGTGACAGCCTTGAACTTTTTTCTGGCTCTGCAAACAGTCAAGAAGGGAGAGAAAACTATTTGGTCGGTATTAAGAAAACTGGTTTGAAATGAACTATAAAGCCTGTCATAGCATTGGGCAAATTTTTTGTGAGTACAATTTAGCAGTAAAGTGTGTTACGTGTCTATTCTGATGCTGTTCCTTCCTTCCTTCCTACTTCGTCATCTTTTATTATTGGTTGGTTGGTTCTTTTGATAAAGCCATGGGCTCAGAATCTGATATCTTGAGTTCAATCCCAGCCCGAGGCTTTAAAAACTGGCGTGTTCATTGCCCGTCTTAATGTTTCCATTGTTAAGATGGTGTCAGCTTAGTGTTTTAAAGGTTTCTCTCCCCCTGCCCTTCCCTGTCAAGATCTCGCCAACACACCGGATTTTGTACAGACTCAGAGTCTGCCACATAGCAGATGATCAACCTTTGAACAAACTCCAATTCCTCCTCCATCCTTCCTCTCTCACTACTATCTGTTTTCCTTCTTTTCCACTTCTTCCTGTTGAGTGTTGTATAAACACCATTATTATTACAACTCGTTTTTAATAGTGCTGTTTTCAAAACTGTATCGTCACTCTTCAATCTCAATTAGACTTGCTGTGCATTGCACATGATCTGACTTGTAGTTGAGTGCAGAAAACTCAAGTTGTTATGTGAGTTGACTACTTTCCACTATGTTATCACACAGTCTGCATATTTCGTGGATGTGCAGGATGGGTGTCTTCATGTTTCACAGCCACTGACATAACTTACAGGATCTTTAGCATGCATATTTGACATTCTGCATGTGAGTAGACACGAAAAGGATTTAGGCACAGGCAGGTCTGCACACATGTTGACCTGGGAGATGGGAAAAATCTCCGCCCTATACCTACCATCATCATGTGCCCTGCCGCATTGTGTTGGCGATCATGGCCCTCCACACGATTCTGTCCCCTATCGCTGCACATACATCTTCAACCCTGTCTGTCCTCAGCCACCCTGCAAGTCCATCCAATATTTTCTCCCTGGATCTACCTGGTGTTCTCTTCCCTCCAGCTTTCCTGTTGTGACCAAGTGCTCTAATTTCTCTTTCCTAATAAAATGGTCTATAAATATTGCTTGTCTTTTCCTAATCTTCTGTTTTAACGATCTTCTTGTTTCTCTCTCCTTCAAGAATGTCTCGTTTGTAGTCTTTGCTGTCTATGGAACCCTCAACATTCTTCTTAGAAACAACATTTCTGTTGCTTCAATTTCGTTCTGACTTTGCATGTTGACTGTCCACGTCTTGCAACCGTACAACAGTATTGCTTCTATATAACACTCAAGAAGTCTCTTCCTGATGTTGATTTGACAGGCATTTGTTGGTAAGAATGCTTTCATCTTCTTGATGTGCATCTGCCATCTGGTGAGATGACCGTTCCCAGATATTTAAACTGATCATCCTGTCTCAGTGTTGTGCCATTTGCTGTTATTTTGCATAAGTGGATATCTTGCTTTACCTACCAGGTGGAGGTATATAGATGGATTGAGTATAGGAGCTTTGGATTAGAAGTCAGATGTTTATGTATTTGACTGCCATATTGAGACAGAAAAAAAATCTCCACCTTTAACCAGTCAGATGGAGGTGTTTCAGCAGTTTGAATGTAGGACCTTCTGATTGGAAGTCTAATGTTAACCACTTGACTACCAAACTGTCAGGAACCAGAAAAGACATGAAAGTAGAATCAGAATGAGTTTTTAATATAACTACACAAACGATCACACTTGTTTTGGATTTGTTAGCAGACTGTCAATGAAACATGTGTTGTAGGTGTCCATGTTGTTTTGTGTGCAGATCGGAGGGGGTCAAGAACTGCACAGGCTGTCAGAAGGGCCATTTCAAGCCAACAGAGGGGTTTGAGCTGTGTGAACAGTGCCCACCTGGTGAGTTTACCCTGTGTGTTCTCTGTACTCTGTTCAGTGTGAACAAAAGAACAGGCTGTCCCATAACTTGTGTTGGCTGTAGGGGTATGAGGTGGTAATGACCTTGGCTTTTTTGGGGGGCCACTATTATGAGGTGGTGCCCAACTCTTTTCACTGTCTGCTTCATTGCTGAAGAGGGCTTGGAATCCATTCATAGGTGGGTAGTCTGGACACCATATGCACAGTGTTTTTCTCAAGTTACACTCACAGCTGTCCAGTTAAATTGGAAGGTTGGAGCATTAGCTTGGAGTATATTTTCCATGAATAGCAAAGAAAACAAATGAGACAGTCTTGATGGAGCCAGACACAAGATCATTGATAAGGAAGATTAGGAAAAGACAAGCAACATTTATAGGGCATTTTATAAGGAAAGGGGAATTAGAGCACCTGGTCACAACAGGAAAGCTAGAGGGAAAGAGAACACCAGGTAGACCCAGGGAGAAAATATTGGACAGACCTGCAGGGTGGCTGAGGACAGAGAGGTGGAAGATGTGCTTGCGGCAACAAGGGATAGGAGGGCCATGATCTCCAACACCATGTGGCAGGGCACATGATGATTATGATACTTTCATTACAGATGGTAATTAACCAGGGATTTAAAAAAAAATTGTGTTGTTGAAGTGATTTTGGAGAGTTTGATCATCTCTTTGTCAGACTGGGAAAGTCATTGGTCTGCTTGATATGGTTTTTGTTTCAAACCATTAAAATGAACTTGATGAAGTCTTTCAATTTCAATTGCAGCTGTTACCATGGTGGCTCCATGCATAATTAATGGTCAGCATTGAATTTAGGGTGATTCATTTTCCTTAATAAAACATGTATCTTCTTATATGTTGAGCAATATTTGAATATTTTTTGCAGTGTGTGTGTGTGGTGTGTGTGTGTGTGTGTGTGTGTGTGTGTGTGTGTGTGTTGTTTTCAAGAATCCAAAGTGATTATGGGAACCAAAGGGTTATTCATATATCTTCTCCCTTTGCTTTTTTCTTTTTCTTTTTCTTTTCTTATACTTGAGTGTTAGGACGTTCTTAAAGAAATCTTATGAGAGAGAGAGAGAGAGAGAGTATAATATTCTTTATTGATGAAGATAATAGATAAGCACTTGCATGTCTTTTATTATCTAAACATCCTGAAATCATGCTAATTGCTATGTCTTTATAAATGTAGAGTGAGGATTTGATTGTACACATTAAAGGAATGAGAGTGGGAAAAAGACTATATGCATTTATTAAATGATATTTAGATAAGTACCCCAATCATTTTCCTGAATAAATGTCTTCTCCCCACCACACACATACACGCAAACAGATATACACACACATACACATACACATTCACACTCACACACACATATACAAAAACATACATACATACATACATACATATGCACATATGCACATACACACACCAACACACACACACATGTTTATATATAATAGTAGTGGTTATGTTGGTTCATGAAATTAAAAAAGTGAAAGTCTCTAATTCCAAAATGCTTGTGTGAAGACATGGCGTGGGTGGGAGTACTTACATAATTTACGGATTTCCGTGTTGGCAATTTAATAATTTTGAAAAAAAAAGTTATTTTCTTTACTTTGTGATGGTATTCAGACAGGTATGTTGATTGAATAATACATGCACTGATTTTGTAATCCACAGTTATTTCTCAGAAAGTTTTTAAGTATAAAAACATGAAATAGTTTCATATTTCAAGATTTGTATTGAAGGAGAACATAGTAGATATTCCTCAATCCACTTGGCAAGATGAGCCACGATCGTGGCTTTTCTGTCCAAACACGATGAGCGGCTGTCATGGCTCCATTCATATCTCCTGCTGAATATTGTCCAATCTGTAAATCGAATACAAATTGACCAATCAGAAGGCTTCTTTTGCATCGCCTCTGCCTTCTTCCTTTCACATGGCAGCCATTTTGCTGTTCTTTGATTTCTACAAGTTTTTTATGAGTGAGATTGGGACTGACTGTGAGGTTGGCAAGTTGGGACTCTTGTTGACAGTGACTCTGGTGATGATTATGAGGTAACTATGGCTTTGTTTTTGGTTCTAAATGAACAGGAGAGATTGGAGCATATGATGAGGGGTACTTTTTAGCACATCAGTCATTGATGAACTGCGGGTTGTCGTACTTTTTGTCGTTCGTGTGTGGATGTGTTTTTTATTCTAACACTCTGTAATTTGAATTTCTCCTGCAAACTAGCATTTATTTTACTCTTATTGTGCAGTTCAGGATTTCTCCTGTCTAAATATATATATGTTTACTTTTCTATGAAATGTTTATGTGAGAGCAGCAAAAATTAAAAACAGTTAGTGCGCATTGACAAATTGGCTCCCCGTAACTTTACGCCATTGTCCTACTGTGCAGTTTTAATTATGTATCATGCCAAGGGGGTTAAATGCCAAGTTTTCATCAGCATCTCAGGGGCTTTATCTACCAGAAGGGCATTGCCCCTGCATTCCACTAGATGCCTTTGTGGCCCATGGACCCTGGCCACAATCTTTCAGGTATTACAGAGTTCTGTCACTCCCACATATGACTTTGCATACAGCCTCCTTTTTTGTATGAAGAAGAATACTGGTGTAGAAAAGTAGTGTGGTACCACAGTAGTGTCTTACAAAATGTTTGATCTGTACAGGGAACTACTCTGATGTGGAAAATGCCACAGAATGCAAGATGTGCCAGCCAGGGCATTTTGCCAGCAACCCTGGTCAGATCGACTGTCTGGAGTGTGATGTTGGCACATACTGTGGGTAAGTTGTTTGGTTGTATTTTCATTATATTGTCAGCTTTGACCAAACCCAGTTTCTGATAGTGGTAATGGTAATGCTTTTATGCTCTTTGTTTCTGACATGCACATGTTCTCTGTCTGTCTGCATGTTTGTCTGTAACTGTAACCTTCCCCTGTGTCTTTCACTCACACACACACACACACACACACACACACACACACACACACACACACACACACACACACACACACACACATGCATAAGCACACACATACACACTGTCTGTCTCTCCTTTTCTCTTGATTGCACACTTACATATGCACTCTCTCTGTGTCACACACATATGCACATGCACATACTCTCTCTGTCCGTCTCTCTCTCTCTCTTCTCTCTCTCTGTCACTCACATACACACACACGTATGCATACACATATGTACATACGCATACTTACTGGCACTCACTCATTTTGTCTTATTAGGTCCTACCTCCCCAGCTCCTTTCTGGCATTGTGATAAGGAATGTTGCTGAAGTTATCGAAATGTTTTGAGTCTGGATTCACTCTCTTTCACAGAATTATTATACCCTCTGTATGAATTAAGAGAAGATGAAGTTCGTTTCATTTTGGAGTGTTTTATGTTAAGTGATCTTCGTTGAAGATTTATTCCAGTGGAGTACTGTTGTGTCATTGGCTGGATTTCATGCATTGTGCCGTGGTTTGTTTGAAGGCACCTGCAGCATGGTTCTTCTTGAATTCAGTCTTGTAGGTTTTCCATAGAGATTCCCTACCCTTGCCTCATGGCCAAAGGAACTAGCCTTGTCACGGCTTTATGGGCCTGATGTTTAGTTGCAGGTGGCAGGGGAAGTAACCTAGTCCCCTGAGCCAGATATAAGGCGAACGGCCAGTCTCTCTGCTGAGCGGCTGGCTGGCGCTAACAGCTCTGTAAACACAGTACCTTTCTCTTTCCATTTACTACAAATACCTCACCAGAACCAGGATTACGCGCTAATTGCCTTTAGATAGTTCTTGAACTGCACTTTCCAAAGACTCCAAACACGCCATACATTGTGGAAGCCAAACATGCAAAAATGTGGGTAATTTTCTGCATCACTTCAGGGTAGGGCAGGCTAGCATGAATTAACACAGACAAAAAGACCAGTCTTCCAAGCATGCTGTAAGTAACAACTGACTTTTCTCAGTACTGAACACGCACTGTGTGGCTAGCTACATGTGTCAGACATGCACTGCACTGACCTGTTTATCCTAGCGTTTCGTCTGGGGCGCGGCAGGCTGTGATTAATTACCCCACCCTCCTGGCACTGGGAAGCAAGTGAAGGGCAGCCCATATACTTGGCCTTATCACAAATTCCACAGACTGAGAGTGTTTATAATCATTGAGAAACTGGCACTGTTCACAAAGGGAGGGAGAAATGTACACTATTCCTAGTTGTCTCTACGGTGTGTTTCAAGCCAAGTCATGTCTTATTATGTTTTTTACTGTTTGTTTTAGTTACTGATTTTGTGTGTAGTTCTTTGTTTCTTCCTATCCCTATATAAAAAAAATAAAATAAAAAACAGTGTATGAATTCTATTCTTTCTCTGCATTTTTCTGACTTTCTCTTCGCCGCTTTGCGGGAGATGACTTTATCATTGGTGACGTGCCTGTGAGGCGTTCTTTCATTATGTAATACAGCTGGCTGTCTTCACTTTTCAGTCCATGCGCCTTGCGTTTTGTTCGATTTACAGCCGCATGACTGCTTTCCCCACCCTGCTCTCCATGCAAACCCATCCCGAATCCCCACTTCTCTATCCAATCAATAGAATGGCACTCAAGGATGTGTTGTTTGGGGGTGATTCTAGTTTCAGGGAAATGTTGCCGAAAGTATGCCATGTAGTCACGAATCGCTTTGTTTATCAACGGCAGTTGACTTGACCGGATTGGGCGTCGATGAGCTATCAAGGTGTGAATGCTTGCAAACAGTCAATATAGTTCTTTGAACTTGGCGCAGATGTCGTCAGCAGTTGTGTGACATGCAGTATCGTCTGTGAGCTCGAATGTTTTCCTTACAATACTGTCACACAGCTCCTCAAAAACAGGTGTTTGCAGAATTTTGTGACAGTGGTTGCCGATGAAGGATCTGCCATGGAATGCTTGTACAACAATTTTGTGTTTGTTCAAAACTGTTTCTAAGTTAGACATTACTGGTCCGGACAGAAGTGGTAATGCAGTGTTTTCTTTTTGAAGTTCTGTCAGCTCCTCTCCTGCTTCATATAGGTCCCTGAAGATGTTTTCTGTTGTTGATGATGGTTCCCCTTGCTGATAAATTTCCCGAAATGTTGCTTCTGTTGCCTCTTTCTCTAAAGTGGTGATGTTGGTTTGAATTTTGTGGATCTCTGCTTGTTTGCTGACGTGTTGGCGAAACTGATTTGCCTGGCACATATTCTTCTTTGGCGAGTGATTTGGCAATTATGTCATCTAATGTGTTGCACTCTCTCTCTAAGAGATCATGATGTTTTTTCATGATCCCTAGTAAAAGATGCAGGTATGGAGGTGCAACATACGACAGCTGTAGATCCCATATTGGAGGACGAACAACATTGTTGTATGCTTTTGCATGTTGTTTTTTCTCCCCTGTCTTGTGGTAACACCTGAAATCTTTCTTCACCTTCTCTAGACTTCTTTGTGGTACTTGTGGTTGTTCATCTGGAGCCTTTTGTAATTGCTCTTTTGATGCTGTGCACCACAGACATGAATGTATGCAGTTGATGGATCAAAAGGATGCGCCCATAATGCAGTACATTTCTCCGTGGTTTCTTTAGCTGTCTGCAAAGTTTTCTCAGATGGAGATGATGAATTTCTCAGTCTTATCAGCCTTGAGTAACATTTCATACACAGTGTTGTGGAGTGTGTACTACTAGTGTCATTAGACACAACTATACCGTGAAACCGCTCCAGCTCAAAAGCATAGTTTGTACACAGCTTCGGGGGATCTATGTCACGATTCCTCCTTGATCTTTCACCACAAATTCTACATAAAGAATTAAGTCTAAAAGTATGCTCATTTTCTAAATGTTTTTCTCCCTCCATTGTGACTGTAACAGCGTACACACTAACAGTATCAGGCCCTAGTATCACGTATCCAGAGGCATTGTCAGTACAGAATATACACCTTTTTCCTCCCTCTCTACAGCATCAGCGAAAAAACGCTAGCAAAAAAAAATACTCACGTCTTATGAATAAGAAGTCCTACAAGCACACGCATGAAAATCACAACTGTAATAAGTCCGGTTACGGAGAGACGACGCTGTACACTTTGGTAAAATCCTGTACACACTAGCGTGGCACAACACATAACACAGAGGGAATTTCCGGCCAGCGGCCTTGTAGCAGCAGGGGAGTGGCACTGATAAGGCTAGCAGACAACAGCTGCTGCCTCTGAAACTAAATAGATTAAGGCAGAGAGGCGCCTGCAAAGCCGTGTTGTGAGCACAGGGGTTGGGATGGGGCTGTTTAGGTGCCCCTAACCCCCCAGCCCCCCAGTGGCTCTGTCGTAGGACACATAGGTTATTTTTTAGGTATAGATTGCTGGATGTTGCCTTGGCCTGTCAAGACAGTAAACTTTGCTATGCAGTTTTGGACTGCTTATTTGTCTAGGAAAGAGTGGTTTATTTTGCAGCTAAGCTCTGTATCTCGAGGCCATCTTCTGCCTGCGGCTTACTGGAGGTAGCCTGTCCCAGGAATGTTATAGTTGACCATGTTTTTGTTTCAGTTACTGAGTTATGTTTGTTAATGGCTTCTGTTGATGAAAGGAAAAAGTACGCGAAATGGCACCATATTTATATGAAGCTTTTCAGCTTAGACAGATTACTGTAGTTTACTAGATAACGTATTTTTGGAAAGTGTGCTTTGCAATGATGAAATCATTTGTGATGTATTTTGTCTTGGCTCTTCTTCATATCAGGCTATGTATGGCCTTACATGAATAAACACCCCCCAAAAAACAAAATCAGAAACAAAAAACAACAACAAAAAAGCCCACTTACATGTATTTTGTAACTTATACTAAACATAACTTATAGTCTTATTTCTACTTTGTGAATTTTGATTGTGTGTGTATTCACATTTCTACTCGGAATATGTGGAGTCTCCCCACTTTGTGTTGATGCTTGATGTCCATTATGATGTGCAGGATAACTTGTGTGTTACAGGACTGAAGAGTGTGTAACGTGTGACCCATGTAAGAAGGGTACAGAGCAAAGAGAGCCAGGAAAAACAAACTGCACTCTGTGTAATCCAGGTAAGATAGCTTTAACTCTCCCCCCCCCCCCCCCCCCATTCCACAATGCTGATCTAGTTGCATTTGTTCCATGCAGTTCATCCCAGCTGATAAAAGACTCCCTGTTTCTTCAGTTGCTGTATTGTTGCCAGGATCCAGCATTGTCAAGCTAGTGTGGACCATACAGCAGACACTTTACACTACAGGTGGATCTCTTCAGTGGAGTTCAGCGGTGCCTGTTCTGACCCATCATGTGCAGGACAGTGTCTGCTAGGGTTTCTTGTGGATCAAAAAGTTTCAGAGGATCTTGCCTTTCTGTTACCCCACAATGGGCTGTAATCATTGGTCCTACTCCCTGCCTGCCTTCATGAACTCCCTGGTTTATGGGTTCTTAACCTTTTCACTACCTCACCCTGTCCATCGGTTTAATTTTGTTATCAGAAGTTATGTCAGTTCATCCCTGTCTCCATTGTAGGTGTTGCTGTGTTGTATATCATAGATATGGTTTAATTGGAATAGATGTTAGGGTGTTATGATCCGTTGCTGTATCCTTGTTGTCCAACATGTGATACATGAATGGAGACTTATGTATATATGACAATGCTTGTTGTCAGTATGTGGTACCTGGATTGCCTCTTATATAACAATGCTTGTCTGTGTCCACTGTGCAATACATGGATGGAGTCAGCCTATATATAACAATGCTTGTTGCCCACTGTGCAATACATGGATGGAGTCTGCCTATATATAAATGCTTGTCTGTGTCCACTGTGCAATACATGGATGGAGTCTGCCTATATATAACAATGCTTGTCTGTGTCCACTGTGCAATACATGGATGGAGTCTGCCTATATATAACAATGCTTGTTGTCCACTGTACAATACATGGATGGAGTCTGTCTATATATAACAATGCTTGTCTGTGTCCACTGTGCAATACATGGATGGAGTCTGCCTATATATAACAATGCTTGTTGTCCACTGTGCAATATATGGATGGAGTCTGTCTATATATAACAATGCTTGTCGTCCACTGTGCAATACATGGATGGAGTCTGCCTATATATAACAATGCTTGTCTGTGTCCACTGTGCAATACATGGATGGAGTGTGTCTATATATAACAATGCTTGTTGTCCACTGTGCAATATATGGATGGAGTCTGTCTATATATAACAATGCTTGTCGTCCACTGTGCAATACATGGATGGAGTCTGCCTATATATAACAATGCTTGTCTGTGTCCACTGTGCAATATATGGATGGAGTCTGCCTATATATAACAATGCTTGTCTGTGTCCACTGTGCAATACATGGATGGAGTCTGCCTATATATAACAATGCTTGTTGTCCACTGTGCAATACATGGATGGAGTCTGTCTATATATAACAATGCTTGTCTGTGTCCACTGTGCAATATATGGATGGAGTCTGTCTATATATAACAATGCTTGTCGTCCACTGTGCAATACATGGATGGAGTGTGTCTATATTAACAATGCTTGTCTGTGTCCACTGTGCAATACATGGATGGAGTCTGTCTATATATAACAATGCTTGTTGTCCACTGTGCAATACATGGATGGAGTCTGTCTATATATAACAATGCTTGTCTGTGTCCACTGTGCAATACATGGATGGAGTCTGCCTATATATAACAATGCTTGTCTGTGTCCACTGTGCAATACATGGATGGAGTCTGTCTATATATAACAATGCTTGTTGTCCACTGTGCAATATATGGATGGAGTCTGTCTATATATAACAATGCTTGTCGTCCACTGTGCAATACATGGATGGAGTCTGCCTATATATAACAATGCTTGTCTGTGTCCACTGTGCAATATATGGATGGAGTCTGCCTATATATAACAATGCTTGTCTGTGTCCACTGTGCAATACATGGATGGAGTCTGCCTATATATAACAATGCTTGTTGTCCACTGTGCAATACATGGATGGAGTCTGTCTATATATAACAATGCTTGTCTGTGTCCACTGTGCAATATATGGATGGAGTCTGTCTATATATAACAATGCTTGTCGTCCACTGTGCAATACATGGATGGAGTGTGTCTATATATAACAATGCTTGTCTGTGTCCACTGTGCAATACATGGATGGAGTCTGTCTATATATAACAATGCTTGTCGTCCACTGTGCAATACATGGATGGAGTCTGTCTATATATAACAATGCTTGTCTGTGTCCACTGTGCAATACATGGATGGAGTCTGCCTATATATAACAATGCTTGTTGTCCACTGTGCAATACATGGATGGAGTCTGCCTATATATAACAATGCTTGTCTGTGTCCACGATGCAATACATGAACATTCCTTAAGCTTGCTGTCCACGGTGCAGGTTTTCACAAGAGTACGACCAGCCCAGATCTGTGCAAGCCGTGTAGACCCTGGCTGGTACAGTACTGAACCTGGGGCCATAGACTGCGCTGAATGTCCTGAGGGCTACTTCTGTCCTGTATGTATACGCTTTGTGTTTTGTATTTATCATCATCATCATCACTATTATTAGTAGTAGTATTCTTTCTTCCCTCTGCGGGGATGTCAGGGGCTCTTTCAGTATAAATAGTATCCCCACCTTCCTGAAATTCTGTGCTAGAAATGTCCTCTTTTCTGTCACTCTCTTTGTTTCTGCCTTGTTCCTTTGCTTTCTGTCTTTTCTTTCTATCATTTTCTGCCTTAATGGTCCATTCACCTATAAATGTTTGATAAAGTCTTGCATACTTTTTCTTAGGATTGATAATTGAGTACATGTATTAAGTGCATTTTTGGCTCTAGGGGGGTGAGATATGCGAAAGCAATTTTAGGTAATTTATGCCTGTTTTTATATATGTTTTGGTGTCCTTAGGAATGCTTAAATTTGTATTCAGGTGTTTTTTTTTAAATCCCCTGTGCAATAAATTGGACGGAATGGTCAGTGCCAGGGGCATGTCCTTAGATTATGCACACGAATGCATTGATATATGTACTGAATTTTCTTTTTTTTTTTTTTCTTGCTGAAGTTTTGTATGTTTTAAGCGGTTTTAGCCCTGATATGGCTCCATGCAGTCGGTTAGGCTTTAAAACAACAGTAACAATAAGAGTATGTCATTACTGCCGTGCAGCAAACGGACAAAGGGCCCATCAAGTGCCAGCCCAACCCCAGCAGTTTCTGTCCCCCCGGGTCCACAGCCCCCCAGCAGTGCTCAGCCCCTTTCTATAAAGTGGACAGGCAGTCCATGTCCTGTGTGCCCACCGGTGAACTCATTGCTCTCATCTGTGGATTGGTTGCAGGTAAGGGTCTCCCCTCACCTTGTATCTCTGTCTGTCTGTCTGTCTCCTTTCTTCTTTCTTTCTCACTGAACAAAATATGGGTCATGACATAAGAAAACCAAGGTAAAGTGCAAACGTATCACTTCTGAGTTTAAGAAAATTTCAAAGTGTATAATCAAGATGAAAAAAACTGCCAAAAATCTATTCTCTCCTTTTTTTTTTTCTTTATAGATGTTTAAATTTTGTAGTTAACTTTTAACAATGAGAGGAGTAAGTTTGTAAAATTTCAGCATAATAATTTTTTTTAATGACATATTGCTTTTTAGGGTGATTTTAGCCTCTCCAAACTTTGGGAAATTAAAGATTAGATGTTGAAGACTTAAAATATTGTCACCCCATAGCAATGACTGGTTGGCTGCATCTTTAGTTCGGTTTTCCCACACTGCATCACATATACATGTATGTGTATGTATTACACTGAATAACTGTGGCAAAGGAAGACGAGAATCTTTGAGCCAGTCCAGTATGAGACAGGTGAGACAGGTGGTGCTTTCAGCTGTGAACCATATCACTTTATGAACAAGATCTTTTGCAGTGGACTTGGGATATTAACCCTCCAACTGCCCAAGACTCCATTAATTGATGTGAAAAGATCTCCCTTTTGTCTACTCAAACACAGTTTTGATTGCACATACTGTGCGGTGTCTCACAAGTGGTGATTGGCAGCTATTGGCTAGGCCTGTTGTTGTATAAAATAATTCCCCTCTAGGGAAAGCAAAGATAAGGATGTTACACAGCATCCAGTTGATGTCCAGTAGACATCATGGCTCATATACATCATGTCACTTGTATTCTAATGCTGTAACTTGCTTTTTCACTCTTGATTTCATTACCTGTTCTTTGTCTGTGATTGATGTTTAAATTCTATAATGATGCTTTCCAGATGTTATATATGTTAGTTTGTACAGGGACAAGTCTAGCTGAAGACACGTCACCAGTGTCATCATTATCATCATCGTCACAGATATCACCAGTAGCCTATGGCTATAATTCCCCACATATATATATGTATTTATTTACATACAAGATTTCCATAGGCCATGACAATATGTACTTCATAACTGGTGCCATTTTTGTCTCAGATTATTTTGCAGACACAAAATAGAAGCACACTCTGTATTGTGTGTCTTTGTGTACTTGCTGTCATTGCCTTAATTTGCACAGGGCTGCAGAAACCTTGAGATCGCACACACTAGGCTTAAAACTTCACATAGGCAGATTGTCTGGCATATAGATGTGAGACAGTGTGCTGTCATTAGTGAAATCTTTTAGATGCTGATCTGTCTATATCATTTTGCAGACAAAATCAGATTCTTTATAACTAGGGGTGTGTCTTACAGTTGGATGTGCGTTATCAAAATGGTAGAACTTGATTTGAGCATTTAGCCGAATCTGTTGCAGTGTTACTGCTACTCGTGGTGGTGATGACGATTAGCATCGTTCGTCGATACAGAAGAAATCGTCCCTTACCCCAGGAGCCTCCCGCCACGGATGAAAGTCATTTGATTCCCACAGATCAGCAGAACGGGCAGCCAGCGTACTACAGCGGCTTGTAGCAGTGGTCAGCATGTCTGTGTGTGTGTTGGAGCAACCATTCTTCTTCGTTGCTTGTCAAGACAACCAAGTGTAACGTTATTTTCATCACTGGGACAGCCTTGCCATTTTTGCCTGGTGATGGGGAAACCTTGCCTCTGATCTTCGCTTGATGCGGGGTGAACTTGGGCACAGTTCTACGCATCAGGATTGCAGTACAAATATAGGTAATTGTTATTGGGGGGGGGGGGGGGGGGGGGATTTAGCTTTCAGAAAAGAAAAAGTGCTATCGTTGTTAGAAGGGCAAAAGTTTTAAACAATTCTTGTTCAGCTTGTTTCAGAACTAACTGAATTTGCGGCGAATAATGCAGGTTAGATTTATTTTGCGAAAGGCATTTTTTAAAGTAATCTTGAAAAAAAAAGGTCCAGTTGGGCTTTGAATACTTGTGCAGATATTTCTTGATACATGTATGAACCGTAAGCATTTTGTAACGTATAAAAAAACATGGCATAATTGTAAGAAACAGCATATTTTCAAGCGTTCTGAAGAAACATAGGGCCAGGTACTTCATATATGTAAATATGTCTTGATATGAGTTAATATTTATTTAAAGTAGTGGTTGGAAAATGTGATGTAGTTTGACTTGGATAGAGTTTGTGAGTGGTTCTCCTGTTGAATGCTATGCTATAGGCACTGTGTAGTGCATTGGTCGCCAATATTTCTGTTGTCTCTGTGTGGTCATGATGGGCAGTACCAGACCTGCACATGATATACTGCAGAGACATGGTGCTGCTTGGCACATGATAATAGAGCAAAGCCTGGTGCTTCTTTCAGTAGTGCCAGCTTCTGATATTGATTGATTTACACAGGGGTATGTTGGGAAACTCCATTTAAAAACCATGTCTTTCAACTCATCTTGAATGTGTTAATAATTTCGTTGTACTTCAAATTGTTTGCTGAGGTGATTTTGTATGCTTTTCATTTTTCTTTCTTCCCATTTATTTTGTTTTTCTTTTTTCATCTTTGTTCAGTCATGTAATTTGTATCAGGCTGCATGCAGAATAATAGTGTGAGGTCGTTCCGGTTGATTGTATATGATTTTTTTTTTTGATCGCGTAAGTAATAGAATGATTTTGATTTCTTTTTTTTGTTAGTTTCTTTGTTTTTGATATTGATTGTTCCATCATAGGGTCCTCACAGTTTGTGTGATTTTTTTTAATGATCACAATTTTTTCAAATATGTCTGGCTGTTGATTTTTGCTGCAGGAGTTGATTTTTGAAAGAAAATATTGCTGTTAATTTTTCTGAAGCCAATTGATTTTCATTGACAATAGATTTGTGGAACAGTAGTGAAAGAGATTGCATTGGGCATTACTAGATGTTTACTATTGTTTTATTTCATGTGTGTGTGTGTCTGTGTAATAGTGGTTGTGTGTGTGTGTGTAATACTGGTGGGGTTATGGTGACTTAAACAGCAAGCCAGGTGGCATAAACCAGCTGGTCACTCATGTTTATCTATAAGTACTCGGGCCAGAGCAGTACTTATGTACAGAATACTATATATATTTTTTGTTACTGATAGAGGCTGGTTGAATTTAATGTTAATCTAACAGAGATTGTATTGTATTGTGCCTTTTTAGCAGAAACCATAAAACATTTGAAGAAGCCACCCACCTCTGCACATGCACATGCATATATGTATACATAGACTGGCACACACACTTGTAGTTTGTTGTTATTGCCTGTTGTTATTATTGTTGTTGTCATTATTATATACTGTTCCCTTGTTTTTCTCAAGATGTCAGTTTCATTGTCTCAAGATAACGTCTGGTAGTTGGAATAAATTCCATATGCTTTGACGCTGCTGATGTCATGTAACGGAGAAGATCCAAAATGATAATGGCATAATCCTTAAGCCTGCACATCAGCTGGCAAGATCTTAAGGATCTACTTTACCTACGAGTTGTATGTCTTATCTTTGTGTCAGTCTGTCTGTAGAACAATGTAGCCTGCATTGCAGTGAAATGTATATCTACATTTGTAATGCTGAGAAGAAATGCAAGAAAAACAAACATTAGACAACAGAAAATAAGACAGAATAGATTAAGCATTTGGAAAAAAATTCCACACAACAAGAACAAATTTTATTTTATTTGATTTCTGTTCACCGTCCCTCCAGCTGTCTTTTCCATTTCTTTAAATTTTTTTTATCTCATATTCAGAAAAGGACCATATTCCATTCCATGTTGTAGATGTCTGCACAGTGTTACTTTTGAGATAATACCAATGTTTTTGTGATTGGTGATGGCTGTTATTTTTCTTTTCATGGTGGATTTTTGGTGTCTTCCTGGAATTATCCTTTTTGAGTAAAGAGATCATTGGTATGATGAATCAGATTTTGTTTGTTAAGTTATAAAAGCCGAGGACTTTGAATTTTCCAAGATGCAGAATTCTTGTTGTAGTGGCATTACCAGCAAGTTTGTTGGCATGTTTATTTCTCTTAACACCAGTGTGTCCTGGACATTGTGTCCATCGGAGCAAATGATACAGCTCACTGCTTTGTGTGGGGTTTCAGCTCTATTGTACACCATTTGAGGTAGGTTCATAGAGTCAGTCATAATGATTGGAATCAGACAAGATAAAGGCTTGATACTCTGATTTTATCATCTGGTCTTTTTGTTAATCATCACACTTGGTGGAGTTTAGTCATGAGGATGAAACAGGTCATTTTGTATAGTGCATGCTCAGGCCTGTAAGCTTCTGCCACAGGCTCATGGATGTTGGCCTCATCGCCTCCCTCAGTGACTATCTAGTGAAGCTAAGCATTTTAGACTCTTAGCTTATGCGAGTACTTCAATTTCCATTGTTAGACTGAAGGTTGTGGAATTACGTTTAGCATTTTCTTCATATATGGTGTCTCTGTTCTGTTTGATAGTGAAACCCCATTCAGATTTGTCATTGGTGACTGAGCCATCCGTATATATCTTTGGGGTTGTAGCTTAGTTGTTTGACAAGTAGTTTGATTTCTGCATCAACATTCCCTTCTGGCCATTTGTGACAGTGTCTCCTGACATTTTTTGATATGATGGTTTTGTATAGGTCTTTCAAACAGTTTGGATTCTTTCCCCAATCTTTAACCTTTGGATTTCTGTCCCATCCCTGATTTTCCACTTTGGGGTCGACTGCCTTTTGTTGTAGTGACCATCATGTAGCAATGCCGTGCGAACCGAAACGCGACGTCAAATTTGTGGTACAAAAAACTGGGGCCGGCCGCAAAATTGGGGGGGTCTTCGGTTCAATCAAGTATTACTGCCTCTTTAATCGGTGTTTCATTCTTATTTTTTGTCTTATGTGAATTAGAAATGAATAAAGATTTGAATGATTGCCTTTTTATATACTTAGAGCGAAAATAGAATTAGTTATTTGATGAGAAAGTCGAAAATTCGCATTTCGAGTGCACTCGCGGCGACGGTATGCGTTCAGAATCGAAGTTTGTTCGGGGTGCTTCACTATTTCGGTCGGTACGGCTATATTTGTGAACCAATCACATTGTAATTTTGCAGCCAATGAGAATTAATGTAACAGAATGATATATCCCGACAAGAGCTATGTGTGCTAGTTTCGAACCGAGATCGACGCTTCCAAAGTTTTGCTTTTTTTCATCGGAAAAGTTTGCAAGTAAGTCGCCATTTTTGGAACTTCTCGTCGGCGGGATTCGATTTTACATGCTTTTTTCTATATGCATGTGTAATATGAAATTGATGTAAAATACGGCCGTACGGCAACTTTTTACATGAGGATCTACACCAGATCAGTAGCAAAACAACGTCGCAATGTGCCGACGCCATAGGCCTACTGGCGGAACAGAACAGTGTGCAAGTTTCAGCTCAGCAAGTTTCGCGTTATCAGACAAAGACTAGCAACCAACAGATCAAGTTCTGTTTTATCTGTAACGTATTTTTCAAGAAAAGGACAACTGCGTTTGAACTCGATTCGGAGTTGTCAGCCGAAGCTAGGTTCGTCAACCATTTCCTCCCCGAGGTCATGCTAATTTGCATGTCGCTGTGTAGACCTGCTCACCCCACGACGGGCGAGCTTACTACTAAAAATACTGTGCTCGACGGGCTTCGCCGAGCCGTGGAAAATGGGTTTGCCCAAACAGAGGGGTGCGCATACCTGCCTCCCCAACTCTCTCTCTCTCTCTCTCTCTCTCTCTCTCTCTCTCTCTCTCTCTCTCTCTCTCTAGAATCTAATAAATAAATGAATGAATAAATAGGTCTAAATAATTTTTTTTCAAATCAACAAACAATTCTGTGCAAGTCATTGTACTTTCCTTGATATGAATCTCTCTCTCTCTCTCTCTCTCTCTCTCTCTCTCTCTCTCTCTCTCTCTTCAGAGATCAAGAAATGAATAAATAAATAGGCCCCAATACATTTATATCCAAGTCATTGTTAACAGGCATGATTCTCTCTCTCTCTCTCTCTCTCTCTGAGACAACACACACACACACTAACACACACAGAGATTTAGAATGTCACAAAACAAAATCTTCTGTCATTGTTATAATATTCTTTATTTAGGTTTTGCAGCTGAATAGAAGGCTATGAGTTGTATTATTTGTAAAGTAGGCCATCCATTAGCTTACATAGTTGTTTCAATTTGTTGTCAGTATCTGAAAAGGATAGGCCTATTGTCATCAGTTTGTTTTAAAGGGAAGATTGCATCTTATTTAGTAGTAGCCTATTGTTATTGATTTGTATTAAAGGGCAAGATTACACTGGAAATACTTAGCAGGATTGCTCAGCTTTGGTAGATTTTTACAAGTAATATGCTAAAAATTAAAGTCGCAAGTTTGGGCTTAATGTTAAAGTAATATTGATGTTTAGACTATGCATCATGGTTTCCTTTCCTTTCCAATCTCTCAATGAATAGCATATATTATGCAGAGATTCATATATTTCTGTACTGCAGGAGTTAAGTGACCTATTCCTGAATGGCGAGTGGTCCCATATCCTTCCTGAAGTTTTCTTTGGACTCAGGCTGTGCTAAATGTTCAGGGACTTGACTCATCCACAGTCTACTGAATTTTTTTTTTCTAAACACTGATGTATAAAATAAAAATCAAATGTAATGTACAAAAATCTTGTCTGTAATGTTTTCCTTTGTGTGTATGTATGTGTATGTGTGTTATGTGTGTGTTTAGTTTTTAGAAGAATTTTGATCGGATGATATTTTTGGATAGACTGCAGCATAAAAGCATGCAGTAATTTTTAATATTTCAATTATTGAAGTGATTCCAGAAGTCATTGATTCTCAGATGTCCTTTTATATGTACAGAAACTGATGAAATATTACAAATTATTCATAAGATACTGAAGTAGCGAGTCATGACTTTTTTGGTTTGATTTGCAGTAATAAGACACTTGAACGATGAGCAAAATGATTTTATATCTATCTCATGAAATGATTATATATCCTTGTTTTGTTTCTAGCTTCATTTTTGTTTGTTATAAATACAATATGGGCAATTATTAATGAAAAACTGATAAAACATGCCAAATGTCACATGTTTCCTGTAATAAGACAAAAATGGCTCGTCGCAGAGTTACGATAATGGTTTCATCCAATTCGGCATACAAAAATACATCAACGATCAAAATTTCATGAAATTTGATCTGTCTGTCTCTCACAATTACAAAATGAATGTCATTTCCAGCAAAATCAGCATACCAGCCATTTGATGGGTTTGTTCTGTGACAGCTGTCCCACACATCTCTTCTTTGTCCCACTAAGAAATTTTTGACGCTTCAAATTGGAATATCTCGTGAACTATTGGTCCGATTTGAAAAATTTAAACTGCTTTTTACTCAGAACAACAATATCTTCAAAACCATATACATCTTTTAACTCAAAACCCAATTTAAATTTTTCATGCGGCATTGCTACATCATGTGAAGTGGATTTTCTAGGTTTTTCCAGTGCTTAGAAATATGTGTTTACTTGTTCTATTTTATGTCTTGACTATTTTGAATGAAAAATCAATAGGTACCGCTTAGTCTTCGTAGGGGTGTCTTTTGTGGTCCCAAGGATCTCTCTCTTTATTCTGTATTCTGTCCAGTTTCAAAATGTCAGTCTGTGACAGTATTGTGAGACAAGTCCATAGTTGATTACATGCAGCATTATAGGTGAAAGAATTGGCACATTCAATACCTTTTGTTACCATTGCTTCCAGGATTGGCAGTTTAGGCCTGCGGCTGTAGGGTCATGAATGAATAATAACTTGGATATGGCACCAGGCAGTGTGGGCCCCTTCAGTACACAGTTGTATGTAGATATGAAGTCTGCTATAAAATATATATATTATATATATAACATATATGTGTGTGTGAGTGTGTGTGAGAGAGAGAGAGAGAGAGAGGAGAGAGAGAGAGAGATGCCCGCTGTTTAGTTGTAGGTAATCAACACATGCCCAACCATCAATGGATGGAGCACATATGGAATATATATCTAAGTGCGATGAATTCTTTTGATCCAGATACAGTTTGATGCTTTCCTTTTTAGGCAACAAAAGGGCAAAATGATTATGTTCACAAGTTGTGACCTTTAGTATGTAGTAGTTATTGATAATGCTGTATTTTATGTAGAAAACTTCCATGTATGCCCCTTTTTATTTTACTATACCCTGTTAATCACTAGGCTTCCTTTTTTCCTCTCCTCTTTGATGGTTGTAGTGTATGGCTAACATAATGCCTGTTAACCCTTTGACTCCTGCACCATGCCCACCAGCATCATGCATTGCCAATCATGATAGCAAAGCAAAAACCTAACCCTTGGATTCCCTCACCCTATCCACCAGCTTCCTGTAGGAAGCTGGTGGATAGGGTGAGGGAATCAAAGGGTTAGGTTTTTGCAACTGGTGGATAGGGTGCAGGAGTCGAAGGGTTAAATGTTATTATATTCACATTTTTAAGGGAAATTATTTTTCCCCATTGTGGGTGTGTGTTTTGTTTGTTCGTCAGTCTGGTTTGTTTGTTTAAATAGCTGCATTCCAAAAAAGAAAGGCAGCTTTCCTCTGCAGTTTGGAGTTTTTCAAGGATTCATCGTGCTTGGTCAATTCCATATGCACTCCACCAAATCTGCCAGCCTGTATCTATATGACAGACACCTGAATCTGTATAAAATCTTAAGCTCTGGCAAGATCTTGAAATTGGGAGGGGAGGCAGGACCTATGAAACACAAACCTGAACCTCCAGAATGATTGAAGTATGAAATGGGTTGCGAACAGGCCTGGTGAATGACTGTTACAGGCAGGATCTGAACTCAAAACACACATTGAGTCATTGGCTGTATCAAAAGAGCCAGGGACCTGTGGAAAAAGTGGTCTGCTTGAGCTTTCCTTTAGTATTTTCAGTGTTTGTCATTTTGGGGGAAACCAGTTAGCCAGTGGTGATCATCATCTTGTTTGTACGGTGCATTAGATTGTCATGAAGAAAAGTGAGGCTCTGTGTGGGAGAATTCGTAAGAACTCATGCAATATTTATTTGCCGTAAGATTCTAAGATAGTGCTAAAAGATAAAAGACACAGGTTGTTACAAATTGACATGATTTCAACAGTTATGATTTTATGTTATCAAATCATCGTGAACATCATCAGTGAGAATATCACTATATCATTGACTAAGAAGAACCTTTCAGTTTTTTCAGATACATTACAGGCAACCATAGACATATTCTGCAGCATGTGTTATCTTTCTGAAGTAGATCACTTTGGATTTGTCTGAAGATATATCTTAACCTGTAAGCTCCCGCGTCCTGGGGTGAGGGAATCAAAGGGTTAATTTTTTGCAGTTGGTGGGCAGGGTGCAGAAGTCAAGGGGTTAATGAATTTAGAAAAACTATAAGTTGTTAAAGGGATGTATTTTTTCAGAATCATTTTTGTCAGTTTCAGTTGTGTGTGAGTGTGTGTGTGTGTGAAACATTTTGAAGTTCTTTCTAGGACAGAATGTTTCACTTTCTTTTTTTGAAGTGATTTAAACCATTGTTTAATCAAATATGGGGACTGCTTGAAAGACAGTATTGTGCAGGTTTGACCATTGTAATTGTGGATGTTGTCCACTTCCCTCTTACTCAGAGCAAATCCTTATACACAAGAGGAGGGAAGTCTTTCACTGATTGCTTATAAAACTGATGAATGTATCAGAAAGTTGTCAGAAAAGGAGATTGTTGGTATGGCTTGATGGTCTTGTTATTTAGTGGTTTTATTGTTGTTTTTCTCTTGTCGGGATGCTGTGGGCTTTTTCATTTATAAATAGTACCTCCATCTTTGGGAAATTCCGTGACAGAAATTTCCTTTTTTTCTGTCATTTTCTTTATTTCTACTTTACTCTTTTGCTTTCTGTCATCTCTTCCTTTCTCATTTTTTGCCTTGGTGGTCCATCCATTAGCTTATGTTTGACTTAAAGCTTACGTATTCTTTATTCATTAGGATTGATAATTTGGGTATTTGTATTTGATTTGTAGCTCTGAGGAAACGTGAACTGTGTATTGGCAATTTTAGGTGCTGTAGGCTAGTTTTCATGTATTTAATTATACTTACGATTCATATTCAGTTTAATTTTTTCAGTCCTATCATAAATTGAGTGGAATAGCCAATGTAGGGGCATATCCTCAGATTATTTGCATGAATGCAGTTATGTTTTTGGTTGTTCTCATCATTTGTTTGAGATGGTTATTGTCCTGGTAAGGCTCTGAGTATTTGGCTGGGCTTTAGACATAATTGGCCACAGTGACTGAAGGTGGTGACAAAGGGCTTATTCTATTTTGTTGTTCATTATGTTTTATATGTTATTGCTTAAATCACAGCATTTATTTTTTATTTTGTGACGTTGATATTGAACTTACTCATGTTCCAGTTTGTAATGTGACCAATTTGTGTTATCTTGTTTTCTAATTTCATTCTGGTTTTATGTTTTCAATAAGCCAGAAATGGAGATAGTTAGTATGGCTTGAGCATCTTGTGACTTATTTTGTTATTCAGGGGGCCTTTTGCTTTACCAGAATTGTGACCATACGGTGATTTATGTCTGAACATGTCGAACAATGATCATTAGGGAGATTTACCCATCCTTTTTGTTTGAATTATTTGTTTGTGATTGATTCACTGTTTATATGATTTTGCTCCTCATACAATTGGAATATATGAAGAGTTAGAATATATTGATGAGACTTACAGTGCTCACACTATAGTGATAGGTGCAGTAGTCAAGTGGGTAAATGTCAGACTTCCAGTTGGAAGGCTGGGGTTCCATACTTCCTGGGTACCTTCTGGCCTGGTTGGTAAAAAGGAGAGGTTTTTCTGGTATTTAGGACAGCTTAACAGATAGCCTGCAGGTCATGTCAGTATCTGGTGGCTTATAGAAAAATGAAAACGCCCAGTATGCATGCCCACCAAAGATGGAATATGCAGACTGTGCAGCAGCATACACTGCCAGCACAAACATAATGTGTACATTGTGGGCGAAAAAATACGTATACACACATCTGAGAATATCAGAACACTGTAGAAAATGTCTAAATATTAAAAGAAACTGATTTCCAGAGAGAAGAAACGCTCCTGGCTAAAGTGTGATCACAGACCTCTCTTAAAGAACTGATTTATCCGAGCCCTTGTTATTATTTTTGTTTGTTAGTTGGTTGTCTATTTTATTCTTGTTGTTATTTTTTTCAGTTGTGTATGAATGACTGTGAACATGGTTTGGTCAAGTGCATTGTCTGTCGGGAAATTACTGAACATTTTTTTGATATAGTCTAATTCTTGATAAATTCCAGTTCTTATTTGTCTTTGTAACAAGTATGTCAGAAGGTTTGGGAGAGGGAGATTGTTGGTATGGGTTATTTATCTTATCATCAGGAGTATGCATATTCATTTTGTTGTTACTTTTTTTTTTTTTTTAAATTTTGTGGTGACCAACCTGTTATGTGTGAAGAAAAAAGGAATTTTCCCATCCTTTTTGTGTACAAATTATGTTGCTTATTTATTTTTTTGTTATTTGATTTTGCTGAAATCATGACCATCTACAGATTCGTTTTTTGTCAAATTCATTTTGTAATATTTGTTACTATTCCTGCCCATGCTACATATGAAAAAAATATGCTTATGATTCATTTTTCAGTTTCATTTTCTTTTCTAAAACTTTTTAAAAGTCATAATGTGAGGCCTTGTGATTAGTTTGCCTCTTTGCTAATGATATATAACAGGAATGCTACACGGGTGGCATTGCATTTTTCTTACTTTTATTAGGCTTTGTGGACTGCTTGATGTTGAAGGTGTTGAAGAACTGTGTAAAACTTGGGCACACACAAGTACTGCAGTCTGTTTGTACTTGTGTTACCACTGTTTTCACATATGTTTTTTGTGCAATCACCCAAAGTCAGTGTTTTTGAACAGTTGTTGATTAGCCCTTTCTCTCACCCTGTCAGCCAACTGCAAAAACTCAATCCTTCCATTCCCTCATCCTGTGCACCAGCTGCAAAAAAGTTAACCATTTGACTCTCTTATTACTCCGTGCAGGAAGCTGGTGGACAGTATACTGGGATGAAAGAGTTGAATGGCTGGCATAAATATGAGCTTGGCATTTTAGTTTGACTGTGCAGCTTTCTTCCCTATTCACACAATTTAGTGCATGCTGCTTTTCATTTTCCTGGTTATGAGGTGGTTGGGTATGTGATCTTGTCTTTAGGGGAAAAGCAGCAAGAGAGAGGAGTGGATTCCACTCTCAGAAAGCATGATCCTTCAATTGTGAGGTGTCTGTAACCTCACATTGACATTAAGGTTGTGAAACATGTTTATTAACATTTTAGTCGCTGTAAAATTGCTCATAACTCTGTGTGTGTGTGTGTGTATGTGTGCACGTCGCGTGCGCACGCGCACATTTGTTCCTCTCACAGTTTGGTTACTAATTAAAATTTGACTGAGCGTACTGAAGAGCTTTTGGGAAGATCTTTTTGAAATGTAATTGATCCAACCTGTCAGGGGGGAAAAAGACTGCAAAACATACGTGAACAATTACTCTGCCTCCAATGCCTTTTTACTTTTGGATACAAATGCATGATCTATACAGAAAGCCCTGTAGTGTTTTTGTACTTTTGTTTTTTACTTTAAACCTGGAGTACTGTTAGACTATTTGCATGGATGAAATGACCTCTGTTTTTGCTGAACAGTTTGGGGCATATACATTCAACATTCCAATTTTTGTTTTTACTTTTATTGACACTTGCAATAATATAGGTTCAAAATTTATTTCATTTATGCTATTTAAGTAAATCTTCAATGTATTCATGTTTTTCTAGTTTTATGTAGATCTTGCATATTCATTGCCTCTTTGTATTTTGTTTATAACTGTCTAAAAGTTTAATGCATTCAGGTTGAAGATTTGAATGTTGATGATTTCAAAGATTACTCCCTGCAGCTATAGAATTTCCCCTGCCTATCATCTGTTTTTGTGTGTGTGGATACTTAAGTTCAGTATGTCAGAAATATGAGAATATTGTGCAATGTCTTTTCCAGTTAGATTTGTAGTTCTTTTTGAATTGGTTTTTATAGAATGGGGTACTGTGTATGCTGATTCTAAATTCATAAATTTCAAAGTGTCAGAAATATGACTGTTGTTTGATATCTGTTCCACATACAAGTGAAGTTCTTTTTAAATTTAGATAATTTAGATTATGTATCATAACCACGGGCCATAAGAGCTTGCATTATAGTGATATGTAAAAACCACTGGGACGTTCTTTTTCACACTCGGAACCTAGGAAGACGCAGTTTGATCAAATCATCGTTCATTTATTGTACTTCATGACAAATACAGGCATTTCCTCCCAGACTGAATGGGGAGACATACCACAAAAAAAACATAACAAAAAAAAAAAGGGGGATTGATATGTCAATTCCTGTCTCCCCCACCATACAAAATTGACACACAAAAAAAAAAAACCACAAAAAAATAAACCATTAAGTCAAAATATTTGCACTGTTGGTAACAACAAAAATAGCAGTATGTTTTAGTCGGAATAATCACAACAGACTGGATAACACAACATCTTTGGCAAAGATCATGTGCATTATTAGGACATCACAGTGAGGAGAGTTGGGTAACAATGACGTACAGAATTTTTTTTTATAGGAGACCGGGAGGTAAAAAGTACAAGAGCACAGTGGGAAAACATCACAGACTGAAGCACACAATCTTGACTTGAAAAAAATAGACGTACAACGTTCGATAGAAAAATGACCAGATGCATCTTTATTGCACAACAAAATAGAAATTGAACTACAGCTGTATATATATATAACAAATATTGCACAGTCAAATAATGAGAAAAAAGCTTGCTACTGCTAAGGATGATGATGACATATGTTGTTAAGGTGTTTTTTTATTCTGATGCCCAGTGTTCTCTGGCTGTTTTATTGTCACACCCACAAAAAGAGATAGCCAAGACTTTTTTGTTGTCAGGAGGGGCTTTTTTGTCTTTGGGTTGTAGAAGCTGGGATCTTACAGTGTTGGGTGGTTTTTGGCAGACATTTACATGGGTTTTCCCCTAATGTTTTCATCATCATTCACTCTGACAGAGATCCCTTCATTTATGGCAGTGGCTGTGGCCACATTCTTTCTCTTTGTGTACACCTAGTAGGGGTCCCACTTGCAATTTGGGTGATGATGGTATATTCATTCATAAGGGTTTGTGTATTTGCACTTTTTTGATTTGTCCAATTTCTTCCGGTCTTCAGTTGTTGTGTTGGGTGTATATATGCTCTTTGGAAGACGGTTCCCACAGCAGAGAGTGTACTCACACTTGTTGTGTTGGTCTGTGTGGTGTTGGGTAGACTGTCAGTTTATGTGTTTTGGAACATGGTTGCCTTCTCTTCAAAGATCTAGACAGTGCCATATGTACATCATCAGTACCAGACTTTGGGGGGTACTGAAGACATACTGTCATAAAACATGAAAGATCAAGTTCAGTGAAGTAGACAAGGTGTACAGCAGTCATTATTGGACACTGGTGTCTTTGAGGAAGGCAACCACCAAACTGACAGTCTACCCACAGCACGCACACAGACCAACACAGCAAGTTTGAATACACACACTCTGCTGTGGGAACCGTCTTCCAAAGAGCATATATACACCCAACACAACAACTGAAGACCGGAAGAAATTGGACAAATCAAAAAAGTGCAAATACACAAACCCTTATGAATGAATATACCATCATCACCCAAATTGCAAGTGGAACCCCTACTACGTGTACACAAAGAGAAAGAATGTGGCCACAGCCACTGCCATAAATGAAGGGATCTCTGTCAGAGTGAATGATGATGAAAACATTAGGGGAAAACCCATGTAAATGTCTGCCCAAAACCACCCAACACTGTAAGATCCCAGCTTCTACAACCCAAAGACAAAAAAGCCCCTCCTGACAACAAAAAAGTCTTGGCTGTCTCTTTTTGTGGGTGTGACAATAAAACAGCCAGAGAACACTGCGCATCAGAATAAAAAAACATCTTAACAACATCATCCTTTGCAGTAAGTAAGTAGTAGTAGTAGCTGGGGGGAAAATTGCAGACCATGGAATTTCTCAGGTATGAAGTTAACAATTGTGGGACTTTAAGATATTGCAAGATCACTGTGGGACAGCTTTTCTGAACTACTGGGCAGTGCTCAAATTGCATGACAGGATCAAAATTGCATGACAAGATAAGTTCCCAAAATGCAGCCAAAACGTTGCAACCAGAATAACGTTGCAGACTACCAGGCTGTTGCAGAAAAAATAACATGTATGCACACACATCCTTTCAATTTTCAAAGATGTTGTTATAGTATGGGACGATTCCATAGATTACATGGCATTCATAGTATGAGACGATTCCATAGATTACATGGCATTCAGATATCATCTTGTGATGGATCTTTACCAGATCATGTGAGAAGGACTGTGTGCTTCACATATCAACAGTTAAAAAAGAATTAATGGTGACATTTACCTGAGAAACTAATGACCCTCTTAGGTACTAAGGAAAAACAAAACACACGTATTTGGCCTTAAGTTCACATTGCAGTTTTATTATTCCCTCACTACGATGCTTATAAACATTTTGGTTGACATCTTCAGTATAGATACTGCTGCTGTCAAGTGCTAGGACTGACTCACTTGCATCTAAATGGGAAGTTTCATTTTAAGGATTTAATCCTTAAAATGAAACTTCCCCATTTAATCAATAGCCTAACAAAAAATCAAGAAATGCAAATCAAGTAATGCATATTACAATGTTGTTTCCCTGACATTTCATTACCTAAAGTGCCTCTCAAGACTGACATCAAAGCTATATATGTCCTGTTCTCTTTGCTTTTCTTGACAATGATGTGAGCATATGAACAAAATAATATACATGCACAATCAGTCATATTTTGTTATGAGCATGCGTTTAGAAAAATAGCTTGCATGCTGGACAACTGTGTGAATTTGGGTTAGCATGTGAAATAGTTATATTATTTTTAATTTTCATGTAACTATTACTCTTAAGATATTATTGTTAAAACATCATGTTATTGTTAAAACATGTTTCAGGCATAACTGATGCATAAGTTACACACATTTCATGCTTTTGTTGATCACTTAATAATTCCACCTGTGAAATAAATTTACTGAATTCAACTGAAATATTATATTACTGCAGATTCTGAGTGCAAAGTTTCTGATTCTGCCGTTTCATGCAATAGAAGAAAAACGGTCACTAAATATCATGTATCCAATGAAATGATCAAGCTGTTATATACTTTGACCTCTCCCAGATCCTGTGGTCTTCATGTTGGGCAATGGTTGGCCCCTGTCTCTCCTGGGTAAAGTGGCAAGGCAAGAAGTACATGATGAAAGAACCTGTTTCCCAATGGTAGAAGTTCAAATCTTATATATCCTTTCTGTTAGTGATGGTCAATCCCCTTTTCTCCAGTTCTCTTAATACTCCTGTGGTGTTTTGATGATCTTTCTTTGTAGTGCCCACCATGCTGGCAGTCTCTCTAATCATAAGCCATGTCATAAACCACAGCACACTTTGGGCCAATTTCTGTTTTGTCAGTAGCTGTGATCTGAGAGTTCTGAAAGGGCTTATGATAAATTCCCATATGGAATTTGTGGAAAACATTAACAAGTCTTTGTAAACAAACCTTGCATTCTTTTGTCATCACTGCAGCCACAAGGCCAGGCACTCAAATCAAAGAACATCAGAACACCACAACAGCCTAACAGCAATGAGATAACACTGCAAAGAAACAGGACACCAACTTTCAAGGGCAAACATCAAACTTCTGGCCTCTGAAAGTCACATTTCATGAAGAAAAATCAGAAGAACTGGAAAAATCATAGAGGACTAATCATCACTAAACAGACGTCCAAACTGAATTTCCCCTAGCAACATGCAGATCTTACATGACGGCTACAACAAAAGACAGGGGACAGCTGCCTGCCCCAAAGCCGACCACTACTACTAAGCAAATGTTGGATTGAATTTCTTGCTACTCACAAATGGGTTCTTACATTACATGATGCTACTAATCCACTCTCAGCCTTGGGAGAGGTCAAAATGATAACAGCCTGCTTGGGAACAAACTTGGTAAGAAACATTTCATGATACCTTTCATATTGTATTTTTAACCCTTTGACTCCCGCATCCTACCAACCAACTGCAAAAACTTAACCCTTTGACTCCTTCCTGCAGGAAGCTGATGGATAGGGTTTTAGTTTTTGCTTTGATAGCATGGTTGACACTACAGGATACTGATGGACAGGGTGTGGGAGTCAAAGGTTTAACGGTCAAAGGCTCTGTTACAGAACTATAAACATAACCTACAGATACTGTGCAGTATCAAACATACCAGTGTACCATGAGTGTGGGTCAACCTTCAAATTTTAAACTTTTAGAATTTTTCAGATAAAGCTGTAATTCCATACCCAAAATGTAAACCACTTCAACTCAAATATGCAGTGAATACTGACCTAATATATAGCTTTACCCAATAATCATGCAATCCAAAAATAACAAAAACAACAAAAACTGTCTGACATGGCATGGTGATAGTTGTCAAATTTGACATGCATTTCTGATGCACAATATGACAATTCAATGTCCTAAGTAATTATAAGCAGTGGGAGAAAAAATCCTCACTTTTTAATAAATAAATAAATAAATAAATCCATTGCTGCATTTGATTTTCTGGGATGGCCAAATGCCAGCAATGGCAGTGTGTCGTGAATTAAACACAAACATCGGAAAGAGAAGGACCAAAGAGAAACATGTCCCCATGATGTAAGTCAAGATTACAACATATTAAAAATACAACACAGAAACCTGATTTTTTGGGGGGTGATCACAAGTAAAACAAGTTGGTCAAGCCATACTGATAACATTAACCCTTTATACTCCAACATCCTATGTCTACCAGTGAGCTGGTTGATAGGCTGAGAGATAGAAAGGGCTAGTCCATATACCATACTAACAATCACAGATACAAACAAAACCATCAGAAATGACCAGTACATATCAGTTATAAAGCTTGATTTCGAATCACCGTTTCAGGAGCTTAATGTGAAATCACCAGTTTAGAAGCTTAATTGTGAAATCATCAATTAAGGAGCTTAATTTAAAATCACAACAGTTGCACAATCCTTGTCATTATCACTAACAAAATCTGTCCTAATGCCTCTGAAACGTATTTGGTAAGAAAAATCCTTAACATGCTTAATAGTTGAAATAGATCTGGTTAATCCTTCCACTCTCTGTTATTGTTTAAAGCCCAGCTGACTGCACAAAGCCATATCTGGGCTATAACCATTGCAAAACATACACAACATTGTTTGGGAAAAAAAAGCTGAAAAGGGAAAGTACATAAAATCCACTCTCTCACACTGTCCACCAGAAGCTGATGGAAAGAATGCAGAAGTGAAAAATTAAGATCGACTGATATACATGAAAGGTTATATCAATCGACAGATAAACAACAAAGAAATCCTTGTTCAAATATTTTCATTATTTGGATCATCATTCTCCTCCTCCCAAGGGTCATACTGATTTCAACTTTCACATTATATATGCAATTTCACAACAGAGACCTGTGGTCAGCATTTGGCACAGATCACTGCTTAGCCATTCATGTGTAAAAAATGTGTTGGAAAGATTCATAATATGTGAGGATGGATCTTTGCCAAAACATTTTCAACATACACATTCACAGAGCCTCTTTTTTTTGACAGTTTCCTTTTCCTTCTAAAAAGGGAGATGGGGGTAAGAAAAATAACCACTGCAACTAATATAGAGCCTGAAAATGAAACTGTAAGCAGTAAAAAAATGAACTGGGCAGGACACTTGACAAAGAGCCACATACATATTCAACACTTTAAAATGATTCCCACTGGAGTCTGTCAGTGACTATACAGAGGTTTGGCTTCCCCAGACAAAGACCACAGATGAGAGGCTTTAACGTCACCTGATCAGTCGGTCCCTTGATCACCATGCAGGCAACACTTTGGCCTCTTCCACAACACAGGCACTGAAATGTCACCTGTTTAACGATTGGTGAACTCCAGTGAAACTTGTTTTAGTATATGGTGGAATGGGGTAGTATAATCCACATGTGCAACCACATTTAACAACTTCAACAACATCAAAACAAATACCACAGAAAAGGGCTGTTGTTTCACAAGGGCTGCAAAATAGCAAAGACAACTAACTTTGTTAAAAACATCACAATGCCAGAGGTGTACTTGCTTTAAAAAAGAGATGACAAATTACATTATGTGTATCTGTAGTCTACTACCATTTGATTTGCTAACAAAATGGCGATATCCTGTACTTAAGGAGTGAGAGGAGTTTCCACAGAGCAAGAATCATTGGTTTGTGGCTATAACATTATTTAAACAAAATATATGACTATTGTTTAGACCAAACATGTTATATCAAAAGATGCAATAACAAAAAAAAATCAAAGATCACATCAAACATCAGTCTTTTGCATTGTCATGTGTACTGTACGAGAAAAACAAAAGACCTGTCCCCATGTTGAAAACATGACTTCTTTTAACATACATAAACAAGACTTGAGATGGCGTGTCATTCAGTTTCACTGTCACAACAAATGAATAAAATACATTTGATGTAACTGTAACTGCAATAAATCCCATTAAAAAAAGATATTTAAAAAATATTGCACACAAAGTTCACAATTTCAAATGAAGTAGCCTCTGTTATTTCTCAATGCAGAGCTTTTATCTACGAAACAGCTTAGCCCCTTCATCACACCATATGAAAAATAAAGGTGGGGGAGGGGTGGGAGGAGGAGATTAAGCAATGAAAACATTCCGATGGATATTACAAGTTCTTTGACCAAAAGCTCAACATGAATGCAAATTTATGGGAATTTGGGGAACTTGGTAAATAATATGACATTCTGTGTAACTAAGGCTGGTTTTGGTGCTTAAAAAGAAAAACAAAACGAAGACCAACGAAACAAAATGGGAAAATTCGCACACATGTTATTTTGTACATTTTCAGTACTTAGTTGAGTACATTTTACTTTTTAAAACTTTTGATTCCTTCACCCTATCCAGCAGCTACAAAAACTTCACTTCATGTTCACAGGGGGCAAACTTTTTCCAGGATTTCCTTTAAGAATGCAGTGCCGAATGATGATGGAAAACAAAGCTAAATCGTCACTTCAATTAAAACATATACATAACCACTTATATACAAACACTGCACTGTGCTACTCACATAACTGACATCACAGCTTCAGTGCATGGTCAGCAACCAGCCATGAAACAACTTTGGGTGACTGACTTCAAATGCCTGGTGTGAGCGTGCCAGTTTGCAGCTACAATACTCTGCTTACATGTCACCAATCAGTGGCAAGTCCAGTCTACTTACAGGTCACCAGTCAATGACCACTCTATTCTGCTTGTAAGTCACAGACTGACAGCTAAAAAGGATTTAAACGGTAAATCATCATCTGATTTTTTGTTGTGTTCCATACTGCTCTGGTAAACAGCACACACACACTCTTACATACATAAACATTTGCATGTTAGTTTATGTTACAGCACTGAGTGGACACAAGCAATGGTTAATGAATACTACTATAAAACAGATGAAGTAAATACAATATTAAATATATACATAACTAAGAAGTGATGTAATAAATAGCATAAAGTAAAACTTTAAAACTTACTACAAAGGAAGGACAGATGCAGTGAGATACAAGTAAACTAGTATCTGGCAACACTTATTTTTGGGCGGGATTGTCTCTGACATTGAATGACATAACGAGGGACTGTAAGACGAGGTTAGGCAAGGCAGCTGTTTCTCTTGTGCTCATAGTGTCAGATAGGCATGGGTCACATGATGAACAAGAATGTGTAGTAAATAACGACATACCCATGTGACTATAGGCAAGTCCCCTTCCCAACATTATAGTAAAATAATTATGTGATTGCAGGAGTCCCCAAAGAACTTCACTAAATTGAAAGTAATAAATATGTTTAGCCCACGCAGATGTCTTCTTTTCTCCAACACCCACCCAAATACCTTCTTTTTTCCAACAACCGCTAGTCACATTTAAGACCAATGTGACCTTAATGGTATAGTTCTTGCCCTTTTACAAATTACGCATGCTTGTCCAGTGTGATCTTCAATAAATAAGCCACAGACAATATTAAGCACTGTGCGTGTTGTTTGTCTCTTGTGATCACAAGTTTTCATCTTGTAGCAAAGCCTCCTTGAGATGTGTGTTTTGGTATTTATACTGATCACTTGCATGCATCAACACAATTTGTGTCCACAAAAAGTATCAACAACATGATAAAAATCACCAAACACAGTTTAGCCATGCAACTCAAACATTCCAATACAACAATCAGACTAACAGATCTCTTCCAACTGCTTGCAAAGAGAAAACATTTGAAGAATTTCAATGAGTCTTCCTTTAAGCCACAGTAAGAGGCAACTGCCTACAATGTCCCCATGGGAATGTGTCACATAATTATTCCATATAACCAATTTAAAAAAACAAAACAAAAAAACAAACAAACAAAAAAACATGGGTGGAAAAAGCAAGGCAACATTTTCCCAAACATGCACCATACACACACACTGCCACCTGTTCCCTAAATTGAGTGTGCAGCTTATAAGTGATCTGTTTTCATGGTAAAAAAATTGTTTTTCTTTTTCCGGAATTTTTGCTAGCAGAGTCACCATATTCCAAAACTGCATTCTGTAAAACAAGCAAAGACTCCTACAGCTTTCACTGAAGATTTCCAACAGTTTTTGATCAAGCACAAATGGCATCTTTCCATATTTGTGACATGACTGCCCAAAACCACTGCCATCAATTTTCCTTTTTATTGCGCTTCAGCTTCAACGGGATGGTATTCTTTGCATAACTCCACACCCCAACCTCTCTCCCTACTTCATATTAAGATTCACATAAGATCATGCAAACAAAATAGTTCCATATTGCTACATGGTTCATAAAATGTGATCAACTTCCCAGTCCAGGGTTTTACATCCTGCTTGACTGTTGGGTAAATTCAAACACACACAAGATGACTGTTGGGTAAGTTCAAACACACACAGGATGATCTTCATGCTGTGGCTGATAATCCTGTTTGATTTGCTGGATAACAAGATACACAAAAGATTATCTTGGTGTTGTGCATCCAATAATCCTAATTGGAAAACCAGAAAACTAGACACACACACAAGACTGTTAGAAATCACTTCTGCATAGTGCTATTCTCAAAACTCTGTTGGACTTTTTTTTATAATGGAGCACACAATGCTGTAGTTGTTATGCAAACTGACCACAATTCAGTATGTTGTTGCTCACTGCATTTTTGGTGGCTGTGCATGGTGGGTGTTTTCATGTTTCCATAAGCCAGCCACTGACATGACTTCAAAGGATCTTTAACATACATATTTGATGTATGCATGTGTATACAGCTGAAGGCGATTTAGGAACTGGCAGGTCTGCACACATGCTGACATCTCCACACCTTATCCACTAAGCAAAGGTGTCAAGATGGATCAAAAACCAGAACCTTCCAAAATGAAGGCTGATGTTGACCCTCTTAACTACCATGCCCCATTGATGACCTCCAACAGATTCATGTTGCTAGTTACACATACAAGATGATCTCCATATTCTTCTGTCTTCGATTTGCTGGACCCTGAACACACACACCGGATGATCAACACAAGGATGACAGTAAGTGATCGTCATTGCTATCACAACATTGGTTCTCACGATATTCTGAAGCCTTGGTCAGCTCTAATGTTACGGGCTTGTTCACAGATCAAGCTGAATCATCACGTCTCATTACTGCGGCTTAATACTGCATGCATACGAAGGGGGTTTAGGCACCGGCAGGCCTACCACATGCTGATGCAAGAGACGAGAAAAATCTGCATCCTTTACCCACCAGGCAGAGATGTCAAGGCAGATCAAAGTCGGGAGCTTCTGATCCTAAATCTGATGTATACCTACTTGACTACTGCACCCATTGATGACCTCCTGAGGTGTTTCCAATCTAGCTTTGGGTCATTTCACTGAGATATAAGATAAGGTCAAAAGAAATCCAGACAGACTACCCATCTCCTACATACGTGACATCACCAACATCAGTGGTTTCAGGGTCTACGAAGTAGCACAGAGAAGTCAAGACCGGAGTGAATGAAAAAGAGTTGTTGTGCTGTGTGCTGCAGTGGCCACCATCAAACCTGATGATGCTGATGGATGACAGGTGATAAGGTAAGGCAGGATGCAGCCGGTTCTGAGGATGGAGAAGCATGAAGACGGCACAAAGCGTAAGTGGAAAGTGACATGTGTAGGTATAATCCATTGAACAAGTTCTTTCAGTTGTTTCCAATGCTGAGTATCAAGCTGCAATGTCTTGTCTTCTCTCTCTCTATGCTCTCCCAAATATGTAACCTGTCAGTCGACATCTGAAAACCAACAATTTGGGGGGGGGGGGGGGGGAACAGCCCACCTGTCTTTTGGAGATTTGAAATACATATTCCATGTCCACTTTATTGTGCTTTAAATACAAGGACGTGGTCAGACCTATGATGGATAAAACAAAGAATAGGCATGGACATAGCAAGAAAGACACATCTGACTGAACTTGACTGATGGTTTTACAAGGCAAATATATAACACTGGGTCAAATGATCAAAACTAAAAACATCTATGGAAACAACAACACAATTTTGTGTATGACAATGTTCTGAATAACTTTGCGATTAATCATTAATGTTGTTTTCCTTTTTTCTTGTTTTTTGAAACTGTTCATGTAACAGAATTCAGCTGTTATTTCAGATTTCAGCCATTTGTTTGCAGAAATGCCCCCCCCCCCCCCCCCCCTTTTTTTTTTTTTACCCCATAACTCTCCAAGTTTAACAACTTCTACGCATCACATTATCCCAACAGATCTAAACAATAAGGTCTTGGTACAATTTTGAAACCACAAACTTTTCTAGGAATGGAATACCTCTCTCTTACCACCTAGACCACAAAATCTGATCTGTTTCAATTCCATATCTATGTTTGAAAATAAAATTAAGTACACTGCCATTTTATTCTTTTCCTGTATGCATAGACCTTTTCCTTCTCATCATCAGTTATGTTGAAAAACACTGTCTTCCCCTGTCGTTTTTGATTTGTACAGTGACACTACTGTACCTCTTCCTCACACCACCCCCCCCCCGAAGAAAAACAACAACTTATTTTGTAAAAGAAATATATCCTTTTGTCTTTGCTTTATCTATACGAGTGTGCACACTCACCAGATACTATGTGTTTATTTCTGTATGTTATACATGTGTGTAAAGCATGCCATTTTAAATTAAACAAATTCAAGGTCACTCTTTAATGCACAAATGGTTTCACTTCATTTCCCTTCTGTTTCAAGCAGCCACTTCCTTCCTTTTAACATTTTAAATCCCCGAAATAAAGCAGTCACAGGTTTGTTTTTTCAATCTACACACACTTCAAAGCTCTGGGCATGATTGAAGTCACTGTAAACCAGCTGTACGGGCTCAAACAGCATCAGCTGACAGTCTTTTGCGAAATTTCCTGGTCACAGAGAGCGTGTTTCCAGCCATTCTTCATTCCACACAACAAGCAGATTTCTGACCGTTCTTGATTCACACATTAACTTCTTACAGTTTTTAATTCTTATAACAACACACTCTCCTGCCTCACCTCGAGATACTACACACATGTTCTTCCGCCTCAAGACAGCACATAAGTCTGTTCGCCCGTGATCAAATTCAACAGTTGCACTGCAGTCATATTAACCCTTTATGATATGGAATGCTCACAGTCTTTTGAAACATCTTGTAGCAGCTCCATACCACAACCATCAGTAAGACATGTACATCCCCGGGTTCTTCAGGAAGACATGTACAATTGGACAATAATCCACTTTTCTAGCTCCCTTGTGAAGATCAGTAATCCACTTTTCAAGCCTCCTTGAAAAGATCAGTAATCCACTTTTCAAGCTCCTTTGGGAAGATGGGAACGGTCAGATGTAGAGTAGACAAACCCTCATCTTTCTCAGCAGCGGTCGCTTTGGGGACAACTGGATAGAAGAGGAGTACCACACACACCCCTTGTATCCAAACCCTGAGGTGGTTGTGAAATGCCTTCACTGGCTAGAGTAGATACCCATGTGTAGCTCACGGTCCTGGTCATTTGGCACGTTTGAAGCTGAGCTTGGCGAAGGGCTTGAGCTTGAAGGTGCTCTGTCGTTCAGGTGGTGCCTGCAGCTGCAAAGGTGGGGTCAGGGTGGCTGGTGCACCGCACGTATTGTTCACTTGGGACGGGAAACTGATTGATCGTCGAACTGCATCTGGAAATGGAAAAGAGGCATCGTTAGGTCCAAGAGGTTTTCATCGTAACACTAGTTGTTTTACAGGCCTGAATATTTTCTTCCCTGTCCCATTCACTACACCACATTCATGGCCACAGAATGAAGGGCAATTTTCGCGATACTATGGCGATGATGATAATGTGGACGATATCCATAATGCTAAAGAGTTCCATTCTGGATTGAGACGGCATAAAAGGTCTGCACTCCACACTTCCTTTTGTAATATATCCTGGCACCAACCAGGCCTGAGAGACAGAGAGACCTGTGCTGTTGGTCAGGAGATTTAAGTAATACCTCAATGATGCTTCCATGAGTGTGGATGAGACTGACCGTGCAGTCCAAGTCTTCCCAATGAGTTCATAACGAGCTCAACTCTGTGTAGAAGCTGTTTGGGGCTCAAAAATTCCACAATGATTTTATTAATACCATAGCAACTGGTCAAACTGTAGACCTTACTGCTGGTGTATGGTAGAGGTCCTGTCTTTCAGTCTTATTGCATACAACTTCCAGTCAACTGAGCTGTGACAAAATATCTTGACACTGGCAAGGGTTGGGAAAAGTAAAGCAGCAGAGGAAAGGAGTTAGCTGCTGAAAGGAGTTAGGTACTGCCCTTATAATCCTAGCCCTGAGAAAAATTGAGGTTTCTCTTAATGACAATCTTACAACCTCAGGGCCATCAGACAAGATTCATTTAGCAATAATAATGATAATATGACTATTCTACTACTACTATTATTACTAAATCTTTTCTGCATAACCAGTCACCGCGCTGTAGTGTAGTGGTTAGCACAATGGGCTACAGACTGGAAGGTTATGATCGAATCCCCATCAGTCCCCTAAAAAATCAATGTCGAATTTTTTTGGCTCTGACGACTTTCACCCAGAGTCACTGTGACGCTGAGCGTGCTACAGGCTCATTGGGAAGACTGGGATCACACAGCTGAATCTCATCCACTTCACAGATGCGTCATTGAGGAAGCTGCTTAAATATTCTAACCAACAGTGCAGGTGTCTGTACCTACTGGGTCTGGTTGATGCCAGGATATATTATGATTGTAAGTGTAGAGTACAGCCCTGTCATGCAGTCTCAATCCTAGATGGAACTCCATAGCATCATGGTTATCATCCTCATCATCATCATTGCACTGTAAAAAGTGTTCCAACTTCTGTGGCCATTAAGGTAGCAAAGAGAGAGGGGGAAAAAAGTGAGCACAAAGGTAATCTCCACTAAAAGTCATTTGGACTCTTTGCACAATACACAAGACACGTTGTTACATGTACACACACAGTGATATAGGCCCAAATCACATATCACAGTAAACATCAATATGTGTACAAATGAATATAATACTAACAACATTTAGCCATACATAACATTGATCATATATATATATATATATATACATGAATGATTACCTGATGCCACATGACTGGTAGTTAGAACTGGAAGTATATCAAATCTTTTCACCCGTTCTACATAAAAAAGGCATGAACACACACATGCAAAGAGCTTCCTGAATCTCACAAAAAAATCAATAGAGTATATATGAATTTAGTTCAAACACTGACGTGTTGAATGTTGTTTTTTTATTTATTTAATGGGAAACTTGCAAGTTCAATCACTTTACTTATGTTTTGGTACCGTTTTGTCATGTTATTTGCCGTCTTTTTTTTTTCAAGTATCTGTCACTACCTGGAGTAGGTTGGAAGATCATGAGCTTGTCGCTGGAAGGTTGATGTTTAGAGATGCGCTTGGACCCAAACCGTTTCACAAACACTGATCCCCGAGATAAGGAGCTCTTCAGCAGTCCTGAACTTTTGGTTTTATCCTGTGAAAATACACAAACAATCCTCAAAAAGTCAAAATCACATAGTCTGAGTATGTATTATGAAGATGTGGGGGTCTTATTCAGCATTTCCGCTTTCCTAGGGCCAATGGATCAAGGAGATTTGGGTTATATGTATAATACACAACAAACAGAACTCCCCCCCCGTATCTCACATACACACACACTTGCACACACACACACACATATGCATACACATGGCTGCACACACATAATTTATCACACACACAAAAAAAGGCACAACTCGATCCAAGAAATTCTGCAGCAGTGCAGAAGCTTCTCCAGTGGGCTGGTCAATGGCAACACGATATCTATTGGACAGCTTGGTACTACTGGTACTGCAACTGAATGAACCTTTATTTAAATTTATTTTGTCTTGTTTCCTCTTATTTCCTCTTATTTTATTTCATGCCATTTCATTCTATTTCACATAAAGTGAAAACGTGATAAAAGTGAAAGGTATAAAAAAAATAATGTGAAATATGGGACAGAAACTGGAGGGAAAAAGAGCACCAGGTAGCCCCAGGGAGAAAATACTTGGTGGACTTACAGAGTGGCTGAGAACAGAGAGGTTGAGGGATGTACTTGGAGTGACAAGGGATAGATTCGTATGGAGGGCCATGATCGCCAACGCCATGCGGCAGGGCACACAATGATGATGGGATAGAAACACACACATAACTCCCCTCTCCCCACACAACCCCCAACACACAGATCTATCTTCTATCCATCTCACACCCCATCCCTCCCCACACACATGCACACACACACACATACACACACTTAGGTCCACCTATGCACACACACACACACACACACACACACACACACACACACACACACACCACACACACACACACACAACACACACACACACTCACCTCATCCTCAGTCACCATCGTCTCTCTAGGCATGAGCACCAAGCGGCCTGTCGTCGTTTTCAATTCGCATTGTGCCTCATGCACGTTCTCATCGTCGGCTAAAACCCGCACCTCCACCTTGTCACTGCCATGGCGCCGCACGACGCTAGCGGCTGTCATGACAGGGGTGTGGTCACCATCCCGGCCCTGCAGGTCCAGCTCCTCCACCAGCACGAAGTTTCTGGGGTCTTCCCCTGAACGGTGAGCTTTCTTCATGGCCTGATCGTGGAAGATAGATATTTCACATCATGTTCTTCTTCAATGCAATGTTGATTACTGTTATTTTTGTTTCACATCATGTTCTTCTTCAATGCAATGTTGGTTATTGTTATTTTTGTTTAAAGCCCAGCCAACTGCATACAGCCATATCAGGGCTATAACCATTTCAATACACACACAATACTTCAACACCGCAAAAAAAAGGAAAAGAAAATCAAGCACACAAACCAATGCACTCACGCACAAAATCCAAGAAGTCCCCAGTGTCGACCACTCTGTCCAATTTATCACACAGGGGATTTAAAAAACATACCTGCATACAAATATAACTATAATTCAGGACATTAAAGCGTATATGAAATGGACCTAAATGACCTAAAATTGCTTCCGCATATCTCATTTCCCTAGAGCCAAAAATGCACTTAATACATGTACTCAATCATCAATCCCTTGAGAAACTATGCAAGACTCCATCGAACACACACAGGTGAATGGACCAGCAAAAGCAGAAAAATGAACAGGAAGAAATGACACAGACGTGCATGCATGAATGCAACATGCGTGCCCCAACGCACACACACACACACACACACACACACACACACACACACATATCAAAAGCATTAATTTTCTTTCTTTCTCTTAAACAGGGAGAACAGTATGTTACCTGTGTGACCACATCAAGAGCAGTGCTGGAGCATGGAGCCTTGAAGACTGTATAGGGTTGATCAGATGACACATTGTACACACACACCAGGAACATCTTCTCCTGGGCTTCCCAACCACTTGCTTCCTGCTCAAGCTCCAATTTCCTCTGAAAAATTGTCACCCACAATTTTGCTTCCAGTTTTCCTGTCTCTTTTCTGTCTAATAAAACTTGACAGACAATTGTAACCATGTCTATTTTCAATGATTCTATTACAATAAAACAAACTGGTTCAGAAACTACATAATTCTATACATCAGGTAAAATAAGATGTTATTTTTCTTTTTGCCACATTCGATATTGTTGTTGGTATATGGTGAACAAAAATACTGAAAATGGAGATTTAATAATCAAGTTACATGAAGATACTCTATTATTACTTTTACGTTTGGGGTTATATTCTTACACGATGCTACCCTGACAATACATTACCAGTTCATACTGCTTAGAGCTCAGCCGACTACTAGAGCCGCATCAGGGCTAACACCACGCCAAAAATATTCTTTTAACTTGTTTTTATTCATTTTCAGATACATAACATTTACAAACATCTTGAAATGTATATATGCTTAATTAACAAAATGTAGAAGAACAAGCATTAACACCACGTCAAAAATGACAAGAAGGTTAAGATAAAAGACAACAGTTAAAAACCATGCTCACTGTTAACCTTACAAAACAATTTTTTTTATGTATTATAATCTTCATCATGTCATTCATTATACTACAACTCTAAAATCTGTACGATGAAATAATTACAGGTATTCATTAAAAACAAAGGTGCTGTACAGCTGTTTACCTTCTGCTCCTTCAGCATGGTGGTGATCCAGGCCCGGCTTGTAGGATCCTAAAATCACAAACATTCTATGACATGTACTGTACTCTTTAAACCAATACACTGTTTTTGCTGTCCTGGTTCCTATTAATTACCACAGACTCTGGTACAATTTTTTACAATGCTATGATGGTGACGACAACAGGAATCATAAACATGATGCTATGATGTTACATCTAGGATTGAGATTGTGTGACAGGACTGTACACTTACCCAGGCCTGAGAGAAACAGGACATCTGAGGTACTGGTTAGGAGATTTGAACAATGTCCACAAGGACATTAGTGAAGTGGATGAGACTTGACTGTGTGTCCCGGTCTTCCTAATGATTTTACACCACACTCGGTTCAGGATGGGAACTGATTGGGGTTGAAAAATTCCATAATGATATTGACAGGATTGATAAGATTCGAACCCACAACTTTCCAGTCAGTATCTGTTAGCCAACCACTGCACCTGAGACTGGTCACTGATACAGTAATCTATACCGGTACTTTATCTCTCTATTACATCTGTCAAAATGACATTCAGTGATATTCTCCCAAAAGACAAAAGAGCCGAGACAACCAGAATTATAGCAACCTTCAAACATCTTCATCTAGTGAGCTATGTTCTAAATTTCAGGTCTGAAAAGGCAAATGGAAGATGCTACAGTGACTAGTTTCGAAACCACTGTGTACTTCTGAACCAATACACAGGACACATTTCTTCTCATTATTATTATCTAAAGCTCAGCAGAGTCACACCAGGAATATAACCATCCCAAACACACACAGTACCTCATGATCCTAAAAAAAACCCCATGGAAACAAATAGGTACACATATCAATACATTCATGCATGTAATCTAAGGACATGCCCCTGGTATTGATCGTTCCACCCAGTTTAACACCAAGGGTGTAAAAAAATAAAACGAGGACACAAACGTATCAATATGACTAAGTACACTTAATATATATAAAAAGGGCCTAAATTACCTAAAACTGCTTAAGCAAATGACATTTCCTTAGAACAAAAAACGCTGTTAATACATGCACCAAAATATGAACCATCTGTTACATACTAAGTCATCTTTCACCTTAAATTTTTATGCATAACTGAAGGTATTTTAACGTTAAAGCCTTGTACATATACATATATATTTATGTATACAAACAATATATATATATGTACATAAATATATATATGATGGGATGAGATGACAGAAACCAAAAGATCAAGGCAGAAACAAAGACAGTGACAAAAAAGAGAAAATCTCTACCACAGACTTTCCAGAAGGTGGGGATACTATTTACACTGAAAGATCCCCCGGCATTCCCACTGGGGGAATCACAAATTCTGACCGATACTTATAAAATACAAAGAATCGATACAAAAGTGAACCAAGATTCCCAAATTACTGACAACCGAAAGAAAGTGTCTCACATCGCTGAGTTTTCGCAGCACAAATCGTCCAGCCCCCTTCCACTTGTTCTGTGCCTGCAGCACCTTCTCCGTGTAGTCCAGGATACGCTGTGTGCTGGCCTTCTCCTGGTCCTTCTTCTCCCAGCCACTCTGTACGTCCTCCACCAGCATGTAGTCACCCACCTTCTCCTCCAGTCGCTGGACTTTCAACAAGGCCTGTGTACATAACATGCATGTGACTGTGGTGATAAGAGTTTTCCTGGTCTTCTTCAACCATCTGTTTACATACTAAGTTCACTCTCTCTGCCATCTTTCACCTTACATTTGTTATGCATAACTGAAGGTTGGCTGTATTGTACTGTTAACTGTACTATCTGCCAAAGATTTATTTTAGTCATACATATACGTCTCCTTATGCTATTGTTAAAGAAGACAGTGTGTGCTAAAGACATCAATACAACATTTACTGTGCAAAACCGCCATAACATACTACATTGTGGCAGCGATGGGATGAATGTTATGAAACATTTTTGCCTAGTGCTATTCTCCTAACTCCTTTGGCCTTAAATGCGCATTAAACATATCAGAGATTTAAGGAACTCAGTTAGACAAGCTGACCACATTCCAACATTCTGCATCTTTGGTGGGCATGCACACTGGATGTTTTCAAGTTTCCGTAAGCCAGTCACTGACACGACTTACAGGATCTTTAACATGTGTATTTGATATTCTGCAAACACGTACACATAAACGGGGGTTTAACAGTAGCAGGTCTACACACATGTTGACCATGGAGGTGAAATGGACAGGTGCCCAGGCTGACTGACTCAAAGACCTTCCAGTTGGAAATCTGATGTTTATCCACTGGACTACTGTGCCCAGTTGCGATGAAAGATGTGTTATTTATTGACAATATGTGGAAAATTATAAACACACTAACCTGGGCAATGACATCATAGACAGTGGACTCCTGTGTGACTTTGAGGATGACGTACTCATCAGGTCCTGTCAGCCCAAAGACGCTGATGAAGAACAGTCGTCTCTTCAACTTGGGACCAATGGTTGGAATCTGTAAGAAAAAAAGTAGTTACGAAGCACTTACAGATTACTATTCTGCCAATGTTGCTTTGGGTAGTGTCACAGCTATTTACAGGACTCTGTTGAAGCTGCTGCCATATGGCTGAAAAACTGGACATTCAAAAGCAATTTATGTTATTTTATGTGCACACAGAATGTATGAACAGGCATATAAATGGCACACACACACACACACACACACACACACACACACACACACACACACACACACACATACACACACACACAGGTTTCAGACCTAGCGAAGCACAATCCTGACACATAACACAATCATCCCTCTGCATTTCTCCCTGCCTTAAATGCTTCATTTCCTTTCTAACAAACGGAAAACTTTTCCAAAGAATCTGCTATTTGAACAAGAAGGAAAAAAAGAAAACTACCAACAAACTCAAGCAAGTAAATAAACAAAGAAGCAAATAAACAAACACAAAACTCCAAACCTAACATCAACATGACTTTGATAACTCTAATGGCCATCTAGCCCCATAAACAGAACAGCACAATATGGTGGTGTAATAAATGATCAGTGAGAACCAGTGTTATTAGATAATGCCAGTTAACTGGCATTGAAAATAGGACACAAACCAATAACAACAACAAATTACTAATGACACAAAAACAATAGACCACTGAACTAACTAAAATTTTTTTCTCTTAAATTTACATTTAATCTAAGATGTAGTAATGTACGTGTAATTAGACAACTAATCAACCACTCACTCACCCAAACAACTAATTAAACAACAACCCAAACCAATCAACTAAATAAAACCACTCACCCATTCACTTATCAATACCAACCATCCAACCAATCAATTATCTTATTAAAACCAACCAATCAGCAGACTCATTTAAACCATACAACCCAACCAATCAACTCACTCATCAACCAGACACTCACCAATCAACAAACTTGTCCAAACACCCGACAAAATAGTTAACAACCATCCATCAAGCCTTGAAATAATCAAGCAACTATCCAAACCAAACCAAGCAACCAATGAAACCAAAACCATCCAACGAACCAACCAACAAACCTATCAACCACAAACAAATACACAAGCAAAGAAACAAACAGAACAAGCGAACTAACCAAACCAAAAGAGGAAACTCAAACAGAAACCCACAAAGAACAAGGAAGAAAAAGAAAGAACCAACCTCTTTCACCTCTTTACTGGCATCAGACAGCTCCTTGACCTTGGTGAAAGGTGACATCCTCTTGCCGGAAGCGGCAGCCGTCTGTGAGATGTCAATGCTGCTGCGCCCTTCCAGCAGGTCTTCCTCCGTCTTGGAGTAGATGAACAGTGTGGCCAGTTCCAGTGGCTGGTTGCTAGGCGACCGTAGGCGTAGGTGGCGGTAGCCCGGCCGCAGGCTGGGGAAGGGAACGATGCGCTGGGAGACCACGTGACTGGTGCTCGTGTCCATGACGACGAAGCGCAGGAAGGCCATGTCAGAGAACATGATCTGCACTCACCCATAACATATTCTGGTATCAAACAGGCTTGAGGGAAACAGAATCCTGCAGTGATGGTCAGGAAATTTGACCAACACCTACAATAATGCATCTGTTAAGCGGATGAGACTATGTGGTCCCAGTCTTCCCAACGAGCCCAAAGCGTACCCAACCGTGGGTAGGCGCCGGTATGGGATGAAAACTCCAACAATGATTTTTGACAGGATTCGAACCCACAATCTTTCAATTAGTAGTCCATGCAATTAGTAGTCCATCGTGCTGACCACTATACCACAGTTCGCCTGTATACGTTATTACGATTACATAGTATTACACTTAACTGCACTGCACTGCACTATATTCTACTGTACTTTACTGTATTATATTTACATTAAATAAGAACACATGTGAAATATGTATTGCTCACCTCAGGGAGAGCAAGTTACCACAGTACAGCACTAATTCTTTCTGTAAATGTCGGTTACAGACTTCATAGGAGGACCCAGTAATTCAGTTATGAGCATGATGACTCCAAGTGAGACACAAACTTTAAAAAAAAAACCCAAGTCATTCCCAAACAATCAGTCTGTTGATTACATCCCTTCAAAATAGTGGTGAAGAAAAGTTTAAACTAACACTTACAGAGAGACAGACAGACAGACAGACAAACAGACAGACATATGGATGGATGGATGGACGGACAGACAGATGAAGGTCATACATGATGAACCAGACAGGACAAAATGATTGAACGACATCAGTCACTCATAAACACTTCTCACACCCTCACTGTCTCCCAAACATACATCATAATCCACGGGTATGGAAGTCAAGTGGTTAAAACGTCAGACTTCCAGTCAGAAGGTTTTGAGTTCGATCCCCCTAAACACCTAGGCCTGGTGGGTACAGGGTGGAGATTTCTCCCAGCTCCCGGGTCAACATGTGTGCAGACCTAGCAAAGCCTATATCCCGTTCGTATACATACATACGCATGCAGAATGTTAAATATGCACGTTAAAAGATTCCGTGAGTCACGTCAGTGGCTGGTTTATGGGAACATGAAAACATCCAGCATGAACACCCACCCAGCATGTACGCCCACCCAGCATGCACACCCACCCAGCAGGCACACCCACCCACCCAGCATGTACGCCCACCCAGCATGCACACCCACCCAGCAGGCACACCCACCCACCCACCATGTACGCCCACCCAGCATGCACATCCATCAGACAGCAACAACATAGGGGAGAACGTGGCCAGCTGGCCTAACAACGTGAGTTCTCCCTGCTCCAGTACAATGTGTGAGTGTGTAATGCACATTGAGTCAAAATGAGTTTGGAGAATAATTGTACACAAGAACGATTTAAACATGATTTACGATAATGGTTACCATAACCTCTTCTTCTTCCATCTCAAACACCAAACTTCTCACACATTTACACCCACTGACCTGGAAGGTAAAGATGTCGTTCCAGATGGGGTTTAGGGCATTCTTGGGCACCACTTTTGTCTTCTGCTTGGCACAGTCTCCAGACACACCAATCACCTCCACCTCCACCTGCACGCTGGCCGTGTAGTTACTGCACACGTACTGACCCGACATCACCTGTACAACAAAAAAATGACACCACTTGTAGGACAAAAAAAATGACCTCACCTGCACGACAAAAAAAAAAGATGACATCAGCTGTATGACAAAAAATATAACATCACCTGTACTGTATGACAAAAAAGATGAGATCAGCTGAATGTCTGAAAAGATAACATCACCTGTATGACAAAAAAGATGTCACCACCTGGCCATTCCAACCTAACCTCAATCAAGCTATACCGATCAGCCAGCCAACCAACCAACTTAATCTGACACATCAAAATGACCTATCAAACAGACAATCAACCAACCAGCCCAACAAATGAACACGTCCACCCATCTTACAAGGCACTAACCACTCAGCAAACAAACCGTGCACCCAATTCAACCAACCCACCGACATGTTAACCCAATCAACTAATCACCAACCAGCCACCAACCAACCACATGTAACCCAACCACAATACCAACCAGCCACCAACCAACCAACATGTTAACCCAACTCAACTATCACCAACCACCAGCCAACCAACCAACATGTCAACCAACAACTACCCACCCACCAACCAACCAACCAACATGCAACCAACACAACTAACCACCAACCAACCAACAAACATGTCAACCCAACACAACTAACCACCAACCAACCAACAAACATGTCAACCCAACACAACTAATCACCAACCAACCAACAAACACGTCAACCCAACACAACTAACCACCAACAACCAACCAACAGTTAACCCAACCAACTAATCACCAACCACCACCAACCAACCAACAGTCAACCTAACACAACTACCCACCCACCAACCAACCAACAAACATGGCAACCCAACACAACTAACCACCAACCAACCAACAAACATGTCAACCCAACACAACTAACCACCAACCAACCAACAAACATGTCAACCCAACACAACTAATCACCAACCAACCAACAAACACGTCAACCCAACACAACTAACCACCAACCAACCACCCAAACAGTCAACCCAACACAACTAACCACCAACCAACCAACAAACAGCAACCCAACACAACTAACCACCAACCAACCAACAAACATGTCAACCCAACACAACTAACCACCAACCAACCAACAAACATGTCAACCCAACACAACTAACCACCAACCAACCAACAAACACGTCAACCCAACACAACAAACCACCAACCAACCAACAAACAGTCAACCCAACACAACTAACCACCAACCCAACCAACAAACACGTCAACCCAACACAACTAACCACCAACCAACCAACAAACATGGCAACCAACACAACTAACCACCAACCAACCAACAAACAACCAACACACTAACCACCAACCAACAACAAACATTCAACCCAACCAATAACCACCAACCAACAACAAACATGCAACCAACAACTAACCACCAACCAACCAACAAACAGAAACCAACACAACTACCCAACCAACCAACAAACAGTCAACCCAACACAACTAACCACAACCACCAACAACACGTCAACCCAACCAACTAACACAACCAACCAACACGTCAACCAACACAACTAACCACCAACCAACAACAAACAGTCAACCCAACACAACTACCACCAACCAACCAACAAACACGTCAACCCAACACAACTAACCACCAACCAACCAACAAACACGTCAACCAACCAACTAACCACCAACCAACAACAAAGTCAACCCAACACAAATAACCCAACCACCAACAACCAACAACACGTCAACCAACACAACTAAACCACCAACCAACCAAAAACACCAACCAACAACAACCCACTAACCACCAACCAACCAACAAACAGTCAACCAACACAACTAACCACCAACCAACCAACAACATCAACCCAACACAACTAACCACCAACCAACCAACAAACATCAACCCAACACAACTAACCACCAACCAACCAAACAAACATGTCAACCCAACACAACTAACACCAACCAACCAACAAACACGTCAACCCAACACAAATAACCACCAACCAACCAACAAACATGGCAACCCAACACAACTAACACCAACACCAACAACAACAACACTAACACCAACACAACTAACCCCCAACCAACCAACAAACACGCAACCCAACACAACTAACCACCAACCAACCAACAAACATCAACCCAACCAACTACCACCAACCAACCAACAAACAGTCAACCCAACACAACTAACCACAACCACCAACAAACATCAACCAACCAAACTAACCACCAACCAACCAACAAACACGTCAACCAACCAACTAACCACCAACCAACCAACAAACATGAACCAACACAACTAACCACCAACCAACCAACAAACAGTCAACCCAACAAACTAACCACCAACCAACCAACAAACAGTCAACCCACCAACTAACACCAACAACCAACAAACACGTCAACCCAACACAACTAACCACCAACCAACCAACAAACAGCAACCAACACAACTAACCACCAACCAACCAACAAACAGTCAACCAACACAACTAACCACAACTAACAACAAACGTCAACCCAACAAATAACCACCAACCAACCAACACATGTCAACCAACAAACAACCACAACCAACAAACACGTCAAACCCAACCAATAACCACCAACCAACCAAAACAGTCAACCCAACCACTAACCACCAACCAACCACTAACGTCAACCCAACACAACTAACCACCAACCAACCAACAACAGTCAACCAACAACTAACCACCAACCAACCAACAACAGTCAACCAACCACTAACCACAACAACCACAACATGTCAACCCAACCAACTAACCACCAACCAACAACAAACACTCACCCAAACTAACACCACAACCAACCAACAAACCTTCAACCCAACACAACTAACCACCAACCAACCAACAAACACGTCAACCCAACACAACTAACCACCAACCAACCAACAAACAGTCAACCCAACACAACTAACCACCAACCAACCAACAAACAGTCAACCAACACAACAACACCAACACATAACCAACTACCAAACAACCAACAAACATCAACCCAAACAACTACCACCAACCAACCAACAACACAACCCAACACAACTAACCACCAACCAACCAACAAACATGTAACCAACACAACTAACCACAACAACCAACAAACAGTCACCAACACAACTAACCACCAACCACAACCAACAAAACCGTCAACCAAACACAACTAACCACCAACCAACCAACAAACAACAACACCAACAACAACAACAACACGTCAACCCAACACAACTACACAACAACAACAACAGTCAACCCAAACACAACTAACACCAACAACAACAAAGCAACCAACACAACAACCACCACACCAAAACAGTAACCCAACACAACTAACCACAACCAACCACAACGCAACCCAACACAACAACCACCAACCAACAACAACTAACAACAAACTAACCACAACAACCAACAACAGTCAACCCAACACAACTAACACCAACCAACCAACAACAGTCAACCAACACAACTAACCAAACCAACCACAACTAACCATAACAACAAACAACCACCACCACCCACAACTGTCAACCAAAAATACCACCACCAACAACAACGTACACAAACACACAACACAACACAACCCAACACACTAAAACCACCAAAACGCAACACACCACCAAACAAAAGCCCAAACAAAACACCAACCAACAACAACACTCACCAACACAATACACCAACAACCAACAAAACTCAACCAAAAACACACAAACAAACAACCACAACACTAACACAACCAACAACAGTCAACCAACACAACACAACCAACCAAAACACGTCAACCAACACAACTACACAACCAACACAAAACCAAACAACACCAACCAATCACAACAATGTACCAACAAATTATACCACACCAACAAGTCCTAACCACCAACACAACCATCCCACAAGTCAAGTCCCAACACAACTAACCACCAACCAACACAACCAACATCTAACAACTACACAAACACTGGAAATACAAAACTAAACTCCACTACAACTCAACTAGAAAAACCCACTAAAACCACAACAAACAGTAAACCAACCACAATCCGTAATAACAAATAACACAACAAACCAACACGCAACAACAACTAACCACAACCAACCAACAACCAAACAAACACGCAACCACCAACACAACAAACTACCACCAACCAACCAACAAACACGTCAACCCAACACAACTAACCACCAACCAACCAACAAACATGTCAAACCAACACAACTAACTACCAACCAACCAACAAACACGTCAATCCCAACACAACTAACCACCAACCAACCAACAAACACGTCAACCCAACACAACTAACCACCAACCAACCAACAAACACGTCAACCCAACACAACTAACTACCAACCAACCAACAAACACGTCAACCCAACACAACTAACCACCAACCAACCAACAAACACGTCAACCCAACACAACTAACCACCAACCAATCAACCAACAAACATGGCAACCCAACACAACTAACCACCAACCAACCAACAAACACGTCAACCCACACAACTAACTACCAACCAACCAACAAACACGTCAACCCAACACAACTAACCACCAACCAACCAACAAACACGTCAACCCAACACAACTAACCACCAACCAACCAACCAACAAACACGTCACCAACACAACTAACCACCAACCAACCAACAAACACGTCAACCCAACACAACTAACCACCAACCAACCAACCAACAAACACGTCAACCCAACACAACTAACCACCAACCAACCAACCAACACACACACACACACACAGACAGACAGACACACACACACAGACACAGACACATACACACACACACACACACGCTTGCCCACCTAACAAACCGAAGGAACAAATGCACGAACACAAGTCATCGTGGTATAGTGGTTAGCGGAATGGATTACCAACTGGAAATTTATGAGTTCACATCCCAACAGTCCTGGGACCACAAGATCAAATCTCATCCCTTCACGAATGCGTCAGTGGGGGTGTTGCTCAAATTTCCAGGCCAACACCACAGATGTCTGCATCTCTTAGACCTGGCTGACGCTGGGATATATTACAGTAAACGTAGAGTCCAGCCCTGTCATGCAGTCTCTATCCTAGATTAAACCCCACTGCCTATGATTATCATCCCCATCGTCATCATAACATTGTGAAATTGTCCCATGTTTTGTGGTTATTAATGTGGTGCAGAAAATGGGACAGAAGAAAAAGTGACCGCAACTGAAACCAAGTGCGATAACCCTTTACAAACAAACAAACAAAAGCACGAACGAATAAACAAAGAAAGAAAGACGGAAGCTCACATGTAATGTGAGGATGGTGGCATGCAGACCGTCAAACTCCTTGTCCCAGGGATTGAAGTGGTTGTACATGACGTGGCTACGATCCCACATCACCGCCGGTTTCAAGACATACCCACACCGTCCGTTCTGTTCAAACATGGCTGTGTTGAGGGCGATGGCCGTGTCTGGAGATACAGAAAGAACATGGTGTTGGTGGGTACTGTAAGCATCAAACTGGATGAGGAAGAAGAGAGGGAGAGACGAGGGAGAGATGAGGGGGAGAGAAAGAGAGAGAGAGAGAGGAATTGGAAGAGAAAGAGAGAGAGAGGAGGGGGAGAGAGAGACAGAGAGAGAGAGAGAGAGAGTGTGTGTGTGTGTCAGGATACAAACAGAAAGAGAGGAGGGGAGAGAAAGAGACAGGACACAGAGGAGAATGGAAGAGAGAGTGGGGGTGAAGAGAGAGAGAGAGACAAAAGAGAGAGGGAAGAGGGAGCCGATTGAAAGAGAGGAGGAGGAGAGGAGGAGAGAGAGAGAGAGAGAAGAGAGAGAGAGAAAGGAGAGACAGACAGAGAGAGGGAAACAGAGAAGAGAGAGGGAAACAGAGAGAGAGAGAGAGAGAGAGAGAGAGAGAGAGAGAGAGAGAGAGAGAGAGAGAGAGAGAAGACACAGACAGACATTGCTGGGAACAAACAACACGACCAAACAAAACAAAACAAAAAACAAACAAACAAACAACCCCCCCATGATATTGTTACAATAAGAAGCACAGCATATTCAAAACCAACTTTAAAACTAAATAAAAAGTTTCCATTTCACATTTTAGATCAGACAGTTTATTCTGGCCAGTAAAAGGTCTACATAACGCACAGTGAGAACAAACGCGTCTGAAGAACGTTGCTATACAAAAATGATTCATAATTATTATTCATTGCTGTCCATACTGAACGTTTAAGGGCTACACAACTAGAAAAGCCTTGCCAAAAAAGTCACACAAACAAACAAACAAACAAAAAAAAACAAACAAAACACACTACCTTCTGTCTGATAGTTGAGGCGACCATCTGGATGCCAAACGCCCAGAAAATGACAGGGATGAAGTTGGAGGAGTCAATTCTCATGCCGGCAGGGTAAGTGCGCATCAGCTGCCGCTCTGTGTGGTGACCATGGTTAAGGAACGCCACTACTTGAAACATTTCTTAAAACAACCCTTCTGATAGATGTGGAGTGTCAAAATGCCCAGGCCCTTCACCGAGAGTTCTTCAGTACAAGTGACTTTCATTATGCAAATGAAAGTAAGGGCTGATTACCGCCTGATGAAGAACCTCAACCCAGAATGGAACCCCACAGCATCAATATTTTCATCTTTGTCATCATCATCATCATCATCATCATCATCATCATCATCACCACAACGTCGTCATAATCAGAGCATGGTGAAAAAATGTCTCAGATTATGGGGCCATTCATGTTGCATACAAATGTAACAGGACAAACATTTTCAAGACGAATGATGTTTTAGTCAGTATGTATCAGAAGTACACTGTCATTCACAAAAATAGCATATTTTGGCGTCAACCAGGCCCTAGAGGTCAGACGATTTCAGCAACATCTTCAATGACGCATCCGTGACGAGGATGAGACTCAACTGTGTGGTCCCAGTTTTCCCAATCAACCCACAGCACACTCAGCTCTAGTTAAGAGCCAGTTGGAGCCGAAAAATCCCATTATGAATTCTGAATGTACTGACGGGGATTCGAACCCACGATCTTCCAGTCGGTAGTCTGTTGCTCCAACCACTACACCACAGCGACTGATATTTGAAATACATGTGGCATCTTATAAATTGTAACATTCAAACACCAACGAACCAACTAAACGAACAATCAACCAAAATCAATCAATCAAATTATAAAATAACAATTAAGATATTAAGATATTTGTAACATCCCGTAAATCGTGACTAATCACTCAACAACCAACCGACCGACCAAACACAAAGAGAACTAACCAAACACCAACCAACCAACAATTACAAAGCCATATAACCAAACACACACACACACACACACACACACACACACACACACACACACACACACACACACAACACACACACACAGAGTGAAGACAGTCATGGCATCATATGAATGTAAACACAGCAGGGTGTAAAGGATATTTGATGACTCCAATAGGATTACGCCGACACAGCTGTTTAGCTTTGTTCTCGTTGAGCGAAGACACCAAGTAACAGGAGGGCGTGATGTCCATACGTTTCAGTTTGGGTATCGACGTCATGGAGGGGGAGGTCTCGAGCTTGTCTGCTGATGGCAAAGACAGAAAAGTTGTCTGGTATTAGCACAACGGACAAACCATAGGAATGTAGTGCGTTTGAATCTCATCTGTCCTGTCAAAATCAACATGAATTTTTTTTCAGCCCAAACCAGCTCCACCCCCGAGCTCAGTGTGCTCACAGGGAAAACTAGCACTACAAGGTCGAATCACATCCATTTCACGGATGCGTACACTGAGGGTGTTGCTCAAATCTCATGGCCAGCACCAAGGTGTCTGTACCTCTGGGGCCTGGTCGACGTCAGGATTATATTATGACAGTAAGCGCCGAGTACTGCCCTGTCACTCAGTCTCAATCCTAAATGGAACTCCAAAGCATCACGATTATCATCCTCATCCCCATCATCATCATCATCATCCCATCCATCATCATCATCACCATAGCAATGTTCTTAACCCTGTAGCCATTAACTCTCCCTACGACAGAATGCTATAGCGTTCCTGACGTAAGGCACGGAACGCTATAGCAGTTTTGATCATCGACGCTTCCCTCGTGTGTGGCATGCCAACCGAAGCTATACTGGGCATTGCAGACGTGTCAAGGGTCAAGTGGAAAGTTACTTCGTGAGATTCCGTAACAATACACGCGTCAGGAAACGACTGACTTCAGCACCACACAGGACTGCCTAATCTGCATTCGTGTCGAAAAGGGCGTTGCAGGCGAGTACAAGTTTTGGAGCAAAGTAGATCATGACAGCGGCGTTTTACTGCTGCTGAAGTGATTGAAGTGCTTCAGACTGAAGGATCAGACATCGACGAGTATGATGAAGATGATGGTGAAAGTATTTCCAGTATGAAAGCTGCCAGCAAGGAGGTACTGACAGTGACCCAGTTTCAGACGACAGTGAAGTGAGAGAGGGAGGTGGGCGTACACGTCACGTGAGGAGAGCGGTCAGCGGGCCAAGTACAGTGAGTCACATGTCTGATGGAGGTTTCATTCACTTTCTTATGCGTGACTGGCACGAAAATTTTAGTTTTATCCCCACTTTGCCTCTGTTCTCTGGCTCTTGTGGCCTGCATGCCCCAGCTGAGTGCCACGCACCCATTGATTTCTTCAATCAGTTTGTGACAGAAGACTTTCTAAATTCTATTGTCATAAACAGATATGCATAAGAGAACTGAGTGGCAAGCAGAATGAGCACTTCTCCTGCCCTCTGCCACCCATCCCCATCGGCAGGAAGAACTATAGGAAGTGCCATGTGTGTAGTGCTGGCAGCAGGAGACACCCAGAGGTTCAACTGCGGCAAACCTCCAACTGGTGTAAAAAGTGTGAGGCTGCCTTCTGTGACAAACTATGCCAGCCCAACAAGACCATCACCTACTTCCAACTGTATCACTCAGTGCAGAACTACACTGATTATTAGGAAAATAGTGCATAGGGACTGAAGCATTCGGTGTGCTCCTTTTTTTTTTTCCTAATTCCCCTGTGTAACAATTTGTAACATTTATTTATTATAATGCCACTAATAATTTTTTTTTACCTTGAGCAAAGTCTACTTTATTCATGTTATTCTGTGTATACAAAGACCTTCTCACCTTTGACTGTGTATTCATTGAGGTGATCAAAGTGTGTGACTGTACGGTGATCCTGACCACAAAATTGGGGCTATTTTCAACATGGCACACAAAGAATAATTATTCAAGGAAAAACTTCAATATTTTGGCATGAACTAACCCTGCATGTAAATATTCAGATCTGAAAGTTTCATTTTGTTCCTTAATGTTTTGTATTTTTGGTGACTTTTTTCCTAACCCTTCAAAATGGGCCGTCGGGCCGTCTGTGGGGGAAAAAGCAAGGGGAAAAACTCTCCGTCCTGGTGAGTTATTTAATGTGGAAAGGAAATGGGACAGAACAAAAGAATAACAGCTATCTTAATCCTCAACGCATGAACTTATTTTCTTCTTATCAGCACAATGAATCCATAAATACTTCATTTGTTCCTCTACTGTTTCTCTCAATCTATCTCCGAGTACAGCTGACACAGGGAGAGAGAGAGGGGGGGAGAGAAAGAGAGAGAGGGGGGGGGGGAAGAGAGAGAGAGAGAGAGAGGGGGGAGATAGAAGAAAGGGGAGAGAGAGACAGACAGAGAGAGAGAAGAAAGGGAAAAGAGACAGAAAGAGAGAAGGCGGATGGAGAAATAAAGAAAGGGAAGAGACAGAAGGGGAGAGAGACAGACAGAGAGAGAGAAAGAGAGAGAGACAGGGGGGAGATAGAAGAAAGGGGGAGAGAGAGACAGACAGAGAGAGAGAGAGAGAAGAAAGGGAAGAGAGACAGACAGAGAGAAGGGGGGGGGGATAGAGAGATAGAAGAAAGGGGAGAGAGAAAGACAGCCAGAGAGAGAGAGAGAGAGAGAGAGAGAGACAGAGAGACAGAGAGAGACAGAGACAGAGTGAAAGAGAGACAGACGAAAGACAGGGGAGACAGAAAAAGAGTGAAGACAAAGAAAGCCAGGCAGAGGATAATGACAGAAAAAAAAACTTAAAAAAAACGACAACACCCCCCAAAAACAAAACAATAACATAAACAAGCAAAAAAAAACAAACAAAAACTGTACAGAAAGCTGCAATGCTGTGGTATGCCAGCACAGTCGTTGGTCCAAACAATCTGTGTGCCACTCACCAGACGGAGGACCCAGAGTAGGTGTGGTGGGTGGCTGCCCAAGGGTGGGGACCAGCATGCCCTTTCTGTTCACCTTCCTTCCCCTCACTGTTGTGTTGGGACTCAGCAACAGACCTGCCCATAGAAACACGCACATAACTGCCTACACAAACATGCCAATACAAACATACAGACTTGCCAGTACAAACATAGATTTGCCTATACAAATATACACTTGCCAATACAAACATATAGACTTGCCAATACAAACACATAGACTTGCCAATACAAACATACAAACTTGCCATACAAACATATGACTTGCCAATACAAACATACAGACTTGCCAATACGAAACATACTGACTTGCCAATAAACACATAAACTTGCCAATACGATCAAACAGACTTGCCAATACAAACATACAGACTTGCCAATACAACATACAGACTTGCCAATACGAAGGCATACAAGACTTGCCAAACAAACATACAGACTTGCCAAAACAAACATACAGACTTGCCAATACAAAATACAGACTTGACAATACAAAATGCAGACCTCCCAAAACTAACATACAGACTTGCCATACAAATATATATGCAGACTTGCCAATACAAATATATGCAGACTTGCCAATACAAATATGCAGACTTGCCAATACAAACATGCCAATACGAACATACAGACTTGCCAATAGAACAATACAGACTTGCCAATACATAGTGTTCCTGATACACACAGAGACCTGCCCATACAAACACACAGATTTGACAAATACAAACACACCTGCTCATACAACATGCCCATACAATCCCTTTTTTAGCAATCCCAACTCTATTGGCAGGTGACTCACAGAGCACGTGAGGACCAAATGCTCTGCGATGTGCAATATGTGGGGAATGTCTGGGGCGCAAGGGTTACACTGCATGTATATTCGGTCAAAGTATGTAAATGTAATCAAAAGAATAACCACATTCTGTCCATGTACATCAACTGATTTTGAATAATTGAATGGAATTTAAAGCTTAATTTGTACACCTATTAAAAAAAATTGGATGATCAGGGAGTACACTCTTGATTTCGAAAAATTTAATGACAATTTTAGCCTAAATTTGTATGCTTATACAAACGTTTGGTATTTAGGATGTGCGTGCTTAATTCTGTTTATTTCAGCGACACTTTTAACCCTTTGAATTCAGCACCCTGCCCACCAGCATCCTGCAACCATGCTAGCAAAGCAAAAACTTTCTGCTTTGACTCCCTCACCCCATCCATCAGCTTCCTGCAGGAAGATGGTAGGTGAGGAAGTCAAAACGTTAAGCTTTTGCGGTTGGTGGATAGGGTATGGGAAACAAAGGGTTAATCTAAATTACATATTCTTATACAAAAGTTTGGTGTTCGGGTAGCACGCACTTGATTTTGAACAATGTAATGACATTCTTAAACCAAGTTTGTTCACTTATACAAAAGGTTAATATTTTGGGAGTGCGTTTCTTCACCACCTATTTTTGCCTTTACTGCTGTTCTGCCTCATCAAGTCAGCACTGGTTTCCTGCTGATGGTCAATTCTGCTACAACTCTGTGTGTCTTGGTGTCTCCGTCTACACACACATTCAAAACCAACCAACCATCCACTCAACCAAAACACATGCCCCTTCTACCCCTCTCACACTTCTAACAAACTCACCTCTGAATTTGACAGCATGGGTGTAGATGACCAGGTCCGAGAGCTCCCTGGCGATTTGGCTGGCTTTGGGCAGTTTCCCTGGCCTGGGCATCACCTTGATGTTCTGTATGTCCTCGTCAAAATGCCAGTCCAGGTCCGGATGACTTTTCAACCTCCCTTTCTCACCAAACGTTTCTGCCGGTTCCCTATGATGATGATAATGATGATAATAATAAATAAAAATAGATAAATATTAATAAACAAAACAACAATAATAATAATAATCATCATAATGAGAAGAAGAAGAAGGAAAAGACCAATAACAACAACAAAACATGATCAAGCCATTCTAAATACCTCTCTCTTCATTCAAGCATTATCACAGATTTCTTATTTCTCAAGTCACCAAGACTTTGAAAAACATGCAGTTGGAATAAACCTAGACGTGCGTGGAGGACAGTGCTGGCCAGACTATGACAACACTGAAAACATATTTTAAAATGTTGTCAGAAGATCCTGAGAGAAACCTGTTTACGCATCTTCCTCAAAAAGTGCTGATTTTAGGCATTTTTGGATCCATACGACCTTGACCTTCACAGGTTGTCCTCCAAATTTATGCATTCACGACTCCACAATTCAAATTTGGTGAAGATCCATAAAACACTAGCTGAGTAAATCTTGCTAACTCATTCTGTCGACATACAGACGACAGACAGACACAGATACACACACACATCCCTTCAGGGTAATATGAAATAACTTCCACCAACACCTAATTTTTTTTCCAAAAGGGAAATCAAAAAGTAGAGGGAAAAGGTAAAGTGAAGGGAGAGAGGAGAGGAGAGAGAGAGAGAGAGAGAGAGAGAGAGAGAGAGAGAGAGAGAGAGAGAGAGAGAGAGAGAGAGAGAGAGAGACAGACAGACAGACAGACAGAGCGAGCATATGTGTACGTTAGTGTGTACGTGCATGCATGAGTAAAATAAGTGTGAGTGTGCGTTGTAACACACATACTTGAGACTGAAGCTCGAGTCTTCATTTTAACTTGTTCCAACGTATATTAATTAACAAGTGTGTATTACTGTGTGTGTGTATATACGTGTGTGTTATGTGTGTATGTATATGTCTGTGTGTATTTGTACGTTAGTGTGTGTGTCCGTGCATGTGGGTACATGTATGTGTATGTACATGTGGCTGTGAACACGCTACAGCCTTAACTTACACATATCAAATGAAAGTTCAGTAACTACAATTTTCATTGATATCAAACTCCCAGCAATTCCAATTACTAACCCTTTCTTCAAGGTCGGTGGCAGATGACTCTTTCCCACCTTTTTCCCCAAAGGCAAGCAAGAAAAATATATACCTTGATCGTATTTCACTGAAGGAGTTGGTACGTGGACGGATGGGAGTCTTGTTCTTGTCATCATGGTCAGGCAAGGGACTGTCCTGGCTATCCATGGAATGACGCATGGCTTTTTCAGCTGAAAAATAAGATATTGGCTGAGGGGCAAAGTAAATTACATGTCCAATAAGTAAAGTGGCGGTCTTCCAGTATGTAAACTGTCTAAGCGAGGAATATGGACATTTAACGTTCTATGTAGCACAATGATACAGTTATCTAGACAGCCAGCAGACATTTAATGTTCTATGTAGCACAGTGATACAGTTATCTAGACAGCCAGCAGACATTTAATGTTCTATGTAGCACAGTGATACAGTTATCAAGACAGCTAGCAGACATTTAACGTTCTATGTAGCACAGTGATAGTTATCAAGACAGCTAGCAGACATTTAATGTTCTATGTAGCACAGTGATACAGTTATCTAGACAGCCAGCAGACATTTAATGTTCTATGTAGCACAGTGATACAGTTATCTAGACAGCTAGCAGACATTTAACGTTCTATGTATACAGTGATACAGTTATCTAGACAGCCAGCAGACATTTAATGTTCTATGTAGCACAGTGATACAGTTATCAAGACAGCTAGCAGACATTTAACGTTCTATGTAGCACAGTGATACAGTTATCTAGACAGCCAGCAGACATTTAATGTTCTATGTAGCACAGTGATACAGTTATCAAGACAGCTAGCAGACATTTAATGTTCTATGTAGCACAGTGATACAGTTATCAAGACAGCTAGCAGACATTTAATGTTCTATGTAGCACAGTGATACAGTTATCAAGACAGCTAGCAGACATTTAATGTTCTATGTACACAGTGATACAGTTATCTAGACAGCCAGCAGACATTTAATGTTCTATGTAGCACAGTGATACAGTTATCTAGACAGCTAGCAGACATTTAATGTTCTATGTAGCACAGTGCAGTGATACAGTTATCTAGACAGCTAGCAGACATTTAATATTCTATGTAGCACAGTGATACAGTTATCAAGACAGCTAGCAGACATTTAACGTTCTATGTAGCACAGTGATACAGTTATCAAGACAGCTAGCAGACATTTAATGTTCTATGTAGCACAGTGATACAGTTATCAAGACAGCTAGCAGACATTTAACGTTCTATGTAGCACAGTGATAGTTATCAAGACAGCTAGCAGACATTTAATGTTCTATGTAGCACAGTGATACAGTTATCTAGACAGCTAGCAGACATTTAATGTTCTATGTAGCACAGTGATACAGTTATCTAGACAGCTAGCAGACATTTAACGTTCTATGTATACAGTGATACAGTTATCTAGACAGCCAGCAGACATTTAACGTTCTATGTATACAGTGATACAGTTATCTAGACAGCCAGCAGACATTTAACGTTCTATGTAGCACAGTGATACAGTTATCTAGACAGCCAGCAGACATTTAACGTTCTATGTATACAGTGATACAGTTATCTAGACAGCCAGCAGACATTTAACGTTCTATGTATACAGTGATACAGTTATCTAGACAGCCAGCAGACATTTAATGTTCTATGTAGCACAGTGATACAGTTATCAAGACAGCTAGCAGACATTTAACGTTCTATGTAGCACAGATACAGATAACAGTTAATCTAGATCAGCCGCAGCAGACATTTAATGTTCTATGTAGCACAGTGATACAGTTAATCAAGACAGCTAGCAGACATTTAAATGTTCTATGTAGCACAGTGATACAGTTATCCAATACAGCTTAGCCAGGACATTAATAGTCATTATGTTATACACAGTGATACAGTTATCTAGACAGCCAGCAGACATTTAATGTTCTATGTACACAGTGATACAGTTATCTAGACAGCCAGCAGACATTTAATGTTCTATGTAGCACAGTGATACAGTTATCTAGACAGCTAGCAGACATTTAACGTTCTATGTAGCACAGTGATAGTTATCAAGACAGCTAGCAGACATTTAATGTTCTATGTAGCACAGTGAAGTATACAGTAACTAATCTAGGACAGCGTCAGCAGAGCATTTAATATTCCTATGTAGCACAGTGATACAGTTATCAAGACAGCTAGCAGACATTTAACGTTCTATGTAGCACAGTGATACAGTTATCAAGACAGCTAGCAGACATTTAATGTTCTATGTAGCACAGTGATACAGTTATCAAGACAGCTAGCAGACATTTAATGTTCTATGTAGCACAGTGATACAGTTATCAAGACAGCTAGCAGACATTTAATGTTCTATGTACACAGTGATACAGTTATCTAGACAGCTAGCAGACATTTAACGTTCTATGTACACAGTGATACAGTTATCTAGACAGCTAGCAGACATTTAACGTTCTATGTAGCACAATGATACAGTTATCTAGACAGCTAGCAGACATTTAACGTTCTATGTACACAGTGATACAGCTATCTAGACAGCTAGCAGACATTTAACGTTCTATGTAGCACAGTGATACAGTTATCTAGACAGCTAGCAGACATTTAATGTTCTATGTACACAGTGATACAGTTATCTAGACAGCTAGCAGACATTTAATGTTCTATGTAGCACAGTGATACAGTTATCTAGACAGCTAGCAGACATTTAATGTTCTATGTACACAGTGATACAGTTATCTAGACAGCTAGCAGACATTTAATGTTCTATGTAGCACAGTGATACAGTTATCTAGACAGCTAGCAGACATTTAATGTTCTATGTACACAGTGATACAGTTATCTAGACAGCTAGCAGACATTTAACGTTCTATGTAGCACAATGATACAGTTATCTAGACAGCTAGCAGACATTTAATGTTCTATGTACACAGTGATACAGTTATCTAGACAGCTAGCAGACATTTAATGTTCTATGTAGCACAGTGATACAGTTATGTAGACAGTTAGCAGACATTTAACGTTCTATGTAGCACAGTGATACAGTTATCTAGACAGCTAGCAGACATTTAATGTTCTATGTACACAGTGATACAGTTATCTAGACAGCTAGCAGACATTTAACGTTCTATGTAGCACAATGATACAGTTATCTAGACAGCTAGCAGACATTTAATGTTCTATGTACACAGTGATACAGTTATCTAGACAGCTAGCAGACATTTAACGTTCTATGTAGCACAATGATACAGTTATCTAGACAGCTAGCAGACATTTAACGTTCTATGTAGCACAGTGATACAGTTATCTAGACAGTTAGCAGACATTTAATGTTCTATGTATACAGTGATACAGTTATCTAGACAGCTAGCAGACATTTAACGTTCTATGTAGCACAGTGATACAGTTATCAAGACAGCTAGCAGACATTTAATGTTCTATGTACACAGTGATACAGTTATCTAGACAGCTAGCAGACATTTAATGTTCTATGTACACAGTGATACAGTTATCTAGACAGCTAGTAGACATTTAATGTTCTATGTACACAGTGATACAGTTATGTAGACAGCTAGCAGACATTTAACGTTCTATGTAGCACAGTGATACAGTTATCAAGAAAGCTAGCAGACGCAAGAATTTGAAGCCATTCAAACAACTTTCCCCCCACAATCTACTCCTCCACACCCGTTTTAGTTTCAGTTTCTCAAGATAACGTCTCCAGGAATGGAATAAATTCCATATGCACTGATGCCATGTGATGGAGAAGATCCAAAATTATCATGGCATAACCCTGAAGCCTGCACACAAATCTTATGGCTTGGTTAGATGTTGAGGTCCTACCCAACGTATGGTTTGATCTCTTACATCTGTATCTCCACACCCATGTAAGCAAACGGTGCCCGACTCTCCAGATCGACGAAGTCCTTCAACCACCATCAAGAGTGTGGCTGTAGGAATCCATGTTTGAAACAGATTAAAGTGAGTGTTGTTGCACAGCTCGGCATTAGTCGCTGGACCTCCAGCTGTATGGAACTCGGTCACTGGATGCTGCATAGACTGCAGTCATCATTTGAGTAGGAACACGACATGCCAGACCAGCACGTAGTGTGTTCCAACTATACAATTACCAGTTCTCCAAGTAAATTTGGATCATCTAAGTAACCGCGACTGATTAGATGTGCCATTCACGGTTTAATTGTAGGAGGCCCCCACATACACAAACGGGATAAAACAAACAATTGAAAATACAAGCGATAAAACTAGCCCTTGAATGTAAGGATAGGAACAAGGTTATTCCTTAGGAACTGCAATTGTTTAAACATGGAAATACATAATTCTTCTGAACATAGAAACAGGACCATTCTTTGAATATCGAAAGACATATTTTCAAAATTTGGCAAGATAATTACTTACAAGTCTGTTTTGTTGTTACTTTATTCTGTTTTGTTTTGGCATGGGAATGTAGTCAGCTTTAAGCATGGAAATCTGGTACGGCTCTGCGTGTTTTTAAACTTAGGAGAATGGTTCTTCCTTGATCATGATTTGATTGACTGAAATAACAGTTGTTCAAAATTATTTATTGTAAAGGTAGCCTTTAAATGCGGGTATCGAAACATGGTCATTCCTTGAGAATGTGAATTTTCTGAAAAGGAAATACCATCACTCTTTTACAAAAGTTAAGATTTAATAAAAGTAAAACTTACATCTCAATGAAAATTTGATGACTATCTTCTTTGTTGTCGACTTCTTAGTACAGCCAAAAGAATGATAGACAGAAACACTGGGATGACTAAACACTCACCGTCAGCAACATCCTCTTCATCTTCGTCTTCATCATCATCATCTTCAAAATCATTGATGGAAGTGGCATCTGATGATGGAATGCTGCTGGTTCGTGACTGTGTATACACCTGTCACCAACATTTCAAGGTAATCAAACTAGTAAACAAGTGTGACACATACTGGATTTTTAACCCATAATCTTTATCTGCAGAATCTGTGATAGTTTTGTTGTTTTGTGTAAATGTTGTCATATAACTGCACACATATTACTGACAAGACAGGGTGTATTGAGAAAGCCTGCAATGGCACGGGTTTGTTATACAAGATACTGTAAAGTCTATTATTACTCTTCTATTATCACATGCGCTCTCCTCCGAATACCAGTTGTTAAATACTTCTGTTCTCCGAAATTTAATGTCCCAAGTCCACTAAAAAGGTGACATCAGATAGCACCGAAAACTAGAAAAGGGAAAATAATTTCACCCACCGTCTTGGAACCAACTCAACAAGACTGTAGGAGACAAACCAGCCAGTCTCTAGTGATTTATTACATAGCCTACGTAGGCGAAGAGAGCAGGCTAACATCACCCCAAATACCCCTAACTGGACACAAGATGGAAGACGCAATACAGGAACACCAAAGAGCACCTGCCGACAAACAGCAGATATAACTCAAACCCCTCAAACACACCTGGAATACCATCCACAGGCTGGCCATGAACAGACAGGTGTGGGGGATCTTTGATGGTGCTCTACATATCTATGGACAGTAAAAGTAATTTGTATGTAATCCTATGTGGCTCTGGAAAGAGGAGGAAAACAATGGGGGGGGGGGGGGGGGGGGGGGGGGGCAGGAAGAGTTGGCACCACATTAAACGGGATAAACCAGAGTGGTAATGTTACCTAAACTTCTCCCACCCCACCCCACAGTTGTTGGTAAACCTTTACTTTTAAATACAGAACTTTTACCTTCATACGAACAACACAAACAGCACAACCACAAGGTACTGAAGCTCTACAAACCTTTTTCAAGGCCAAGGAACTGTCCGGGTCGTGCAGCTTCTTGTACTTGACCAGGATGCGGTACTTGAGCTGGGCAGGCGAAGGCAACTGAGGTTCATCTTGGAAGTCCGTCTCGAACAAGAACTTGGTCACTAGTCGTTCTCCAAACACGTTCTGACACAGACACACAGTCATCAGCACACTGACCTAATTGTCCACTAGCTGCAATGACTTCATCCTTTCAATTCCTCACACTATCCACCAGATCCTATCCTGACATTATCAGCTATGACAGCGGGGGGGGGGGGGGGGGGGATTTTCATTCCCTCACCCTTTCCATCATTCTTGAGTGACGGAGTAAGAGTACATTTTTTCTTTGTACTACCTATGGCTGATACTACGGGAAGCTGGTGGGTAGTGTGAGGGAGTGAAAACCTTAAGCTTTTGCTTTGCTGTGAGTAAATGTTATTATGGCTGATCACTCAGAAATCTGGTGAACAGAGTGACGAAGTCAAATGGTAAAATTTTTGATTTGCTAATCGTGGCTTTCAATGCAGGAAGCTGGTGGACAGGTTGAGGGGATAAGAGAATTCAGTGTGTACTTTGCTATCATGACTGATAATGCAGGAAACTAGTCATTTCTCCCAATCAAACTCATTTCCTTCCGCCTTTTAAATGGACAAAGTGATAGAGGGAAAAGGAGAGGGAGAGAGGGGAGAGAGAGAGAGAGAGAGAGAGAGAGAGAGAGAGAGAGAGAGAGAGAGAGAGAGAGAGAGAGAGAGAGAGAGAACAACCAGTAGCACTACCACTACTAACCAACCAACCCAATAAAAATTCTAACCAACCATCCATCCACCCACTCATCCACATACAAATAATATCACTGTACAATCCACAGTGACCGCCTGTGGAGAGAACGTACCACAAAAATCTGCGCCATCTTTTGCTGCTGCTGGATGGAGCAGTGGTTTTCGATGGAGAGAATAACAGGATAGGGGGAGGTAACAAAGGCACTTTTGTTGATGGCCTCCACCACCGACTGTAACACACACACACACACATGCACACAAACACGCACGCACACACGCACGCACGCACACACACAAACTCACATACACGCGCACATGTAAGTGTTTACTTTGTCGTCAGTTACTGCTGGGCGATGATGATGATGGTGATGATGATGATGATGATGACGACGACGACTACGATGATGATGATGATGGACTCTCCTGTCGATTCAACAGATGAGTAGGTATCTCATCTCGTCTACCTCCATCGCCATGGACGACGGTGGGAGCTCCACTCTTTGTCACGAAGGATCGCCAGGCGACACGGTCTCTGCTTCTGTGTATGATGTCATGGAGCCCCAGTTTGTAGGCGTCAGCGAGGCTGTCCCTGAAGGATTTTGCTGGCTTTTCTCATTTTCTCTTTGCCTCGACTCTCCCTTGCAGGACTGATATCATAAAGTCAGTTCTTGATTTCTGTTCATGTGCCCGGTACATTTCAATTTTCTTTTGTTGATCTCTGGGAGCACTTTACGTTGGAGAGCTAATGCCTTTAGCACATTTTTTTTTATCTGTCCATTTCACTATGAGATGACGCCTGTAGAACCACATTTCTGCTGGTTTTTTTATTTTCGTCATGAGTACGTATACTGGTTCTTTATCGCCTAGTGAGGGTCTTCGTGTGGGATACAAGATTAATCCAGCAGGCTCATGTTCTTCTGCAAGCACTGCATGGGATGGTAGTCCTGTAGTTATGGCTTCTGCTTCTTCCAGTCCTTCTTCTGTAGAATAGCAGCTATTCTGTGCTGTTCAAATGTGACTGTGTCCTGTGTGCACTGCTGTCATCAGCATTCTGTTTTGTATGAATTTCTTCCAGGTTGGTGATGATGATGCCATAGCTGATGAGGTTAGCCTTGAAACTACGAGTATCATTGTATCAAGTTTCAGTGTCTTCCCTGGTCACACTGTCCATGCCTCAGCTCTCCCTACTGGGGCTTCTTTGAGATCCGAGAGTCTTAATTACAAAAAAACAAACAAACAAACAAACAAAAACATATCCTTCCAACAAAGCCGGCATTTAGTGAGTAGACTCACTTTTTCGAAAAACTACGCTTATTCAGAACAATCAGCTGGGCACAGAAGTGACAGACAATAATAAAAAAAATATATAACAATATATAAAATATAAAAATATATACAAAAGACAATGCAAGCATTGTCAGACACGACAGAACAGGCAGTGATATCAACAGCAGTCTCAGCAAAGCCAGAAACCCTTCAGAATACTGAAAGAGTGTGAGACTGCACCAGGGGTACGTCCTTTCCATAAACATTGTGTCGTTTGTATGCATGATTGTTTCTTGACGAAACAAGAAATACTTCCACTTGTAGCAGGCTGTGGTTGAACTCGAGACAAAGCTCTGTTGCACACGGATCAGCCATTCTACTAAAAAAATCGCTAATTAGTAACTCGAACGCAAGACCTTGGGATTAAGAGTATTATGTTCTACTGAGGTAACCAGGCTTCTGTTATCTGTTACTGTCGCTTAAAGTCCAGACGACTGCGTAGAGCATAATACTTCAACACTGTTACTGTTATTTCTGTCCAAACCCCAGCCGACTGTGTAGAGCCACATCAGGGTTAAAAACATTTCCAAACATACAGAATACTTAAACACGAAAAGAAGGAAAAGAAAATGAAATACACATATCAATGCATTTGCGCACATAATCTAAGGGCATGCTCCTGGCGTCGACCAATCCATCCAATTCATCGCACAGGTGACTTAAAAAATTTACCTGAATACAGCTTTAAACATAATTAAGGACATTAAAACGTATAAAAACAGATCTAAATTACAAAAATTGCTTCCGCATATCTCATTTTCCGAGAGCCAAAAATGCACTTAATACATGTACCCAATTATCAATCCTAAGAGAAAGTTCATAACACTTTGTAGAACACATAAGGTGAAATCGATAGGAAGAAATGACAGAAAGCAAAGGAACAAGGCAGAAACAAAAAGAGTGACAGAAATGAGGAAATTTCTAGCGCAGAATTTCCAGAAGGTGGGGATATTATTTATACTGAAAGAGCCCCCGGCATCCCCACGGGGGAGAACCAGGCTTCTAAAAACAAAACAAGAAAACAAATGGAAAAAAACCTCCCCCACCCCTGACGTTCAAACCCAACTCCCTGATAATCAGCTAGGGGGTCTATCAACGCTAAAGGGACTTTACAGACTGAATCGCAATGAATTCAATTTCACTGGTCAAAAAATTTTTTTTCGCTCGCCTGAAATACAAGTTACTCTCCTTAGGGGAAAAAAGCACCTCACAACAGTACAACACTCCCAAATCAAATATCTGTTCATGCTCACCTTGAAAGGGATCTTGGTGGTGAGTGTGTGGCCGTGGTAGATGATGGGCATGCCGTCATCCCCATCCCAGCAGTCCAGCTCCACACAGCGACAGCCCTGCAGCAGCACCTGGCTGTACAGGCCCACCGATGACTCCCCCTTCAGCTGGTGCCCCGTCAGGTACGTGTTGTGAGAGGAGGCGATGTAGTAGTGAGGTAGTGGGTGGTCCATCTTCTGAACACCAAGATAAACCAAAGCTGTGTGATCGGTTTCTTAACAGAAATTAGGACTGTGTTAACCCTTTGACTCCCACACCCTGTCCATCAGCGTCCTGCATTGTCAACTATGCTAGCAAAGCAAAATCTTAACTTTTTGACTCCCTTGCCGTATCCACCAGCTTCCTGCTGGACAGGGTAAGGGAGTCAAATGGTTAACATTTTGCAGTTGGTAGATATGGTGTGGGAGTTATAGGGTTAAAAATAGACTCATCGCACTTGGACAATTCCTTATGCCAAATCTTCAACCTAAATCTTCCAGAAAATAATCTGGCGGACACCCTGAGCTTTTGCGAAACCTTATGCGCAAAATTCGGCGATACATATCTAAGTTGTGTGACAAATTTAAGTTGTGTCTTTTTTTTAAACGGTAATACAAATCTAAGTTATGTGTGTCTTTTTTTAAAACTGAAAAATTACTAATGATATTTATTAATCAAATTGCACTTAGAATTTGCTACTCAATCTCTTAAACTATAAACGTCGTATCCACTTGACAATTACTAATGAATTTATTACTCATTGCATTAGATATTTGTCTACTCAATCTTTAAATAAAAACGTTGGTATGCACACACGTTGACAATTACTAATGATATTTATTAACTCAAATTGCACTTATGATATTTGTCTACTCATATCTCTTAAAACTATAAAAACGTTGGTATGCACACACGTTGACAATTACTAATGATATTTATTAACTCAAATTGCACTTATATTTGTCTACTCATATCTCTTAAAACTATAAAAACGTTGGTATGCACACACGTTGACCTAGGAGATCCCGGAAAAGATTTTCACCTTTTGCCCACCAGGCGGCAGGTACCCAGGCGCTTGGCAGGATCGAACCTCAGACATTTTGATCAGAAGTCTGACGTCTTATCCACTTGACTAGCGTCCAACCTATCTATGTTATAGCGACAAAGTCTTCAACTCACATCTTCAGCACAGGGTGTCTTCTCCGGGATGCAGGCGTAGTTGTCCTTGTCCATCAGGAAGCGAGCAAAGCCCTCAAAGGACAGGCAGCCCTGGTCCCGCAGCACAGAGTCCGGCTCGTGCCGCTGCATCAGCTCCAGGATCTCATGGTCCTCAAGTCTCTCGTCCTGAAAGACAAAGTCAGGCATGCAGCCTTTGGTTTGAACAGGTTACATATAATTAACACTCTCACCCCTCACCGCTCACCACCCATGCATACCTATGGAAACCAAAGACACGCTGATCAACAGAAACTTTGTTTCCATCTTCACCTGCAACTGCCAGACAAGCACTCTGATCAAAACCCTGGAGCGAAAATTCACAACTTGTGAGATGAAATGTCTCCAGCCAGCAGCAGGCAAAGCCAAAAGGGACTGAATCAGAAACGATGACATAGGACAGATGGTTAGTGCTATATCTATCAACCAATACATAGCGCACCAGCGCAGTAAGTGGTCACTGATAAGAATGCCAATCAACCAGCCAGCCCTGCAGGCCTACAACACCAAGTACTCAGGCTTATAAGGCAGAGGAGAACTGACAGTCATAGACACGCTCTGCGCCCATAGTATGACGCTCTTCCTGACCTCCCGTTTTGCCGCAGATTGTCAACTCTATTTCCCCCAACACCTTTCTGCTAGAACGCGACTGGACGAAAGAAAGACGAAAAAGGAGACATACAATTTGAACAAAAGTGACTACTGGCATTCGAATGCATGTGAATGAGTACAAGCCTGCCTCTGGGCCGAAATGCACAACCCGATCCTATCCCTTACAAACACTTTAAATGGTTGTCATACGTACTTCTATACGTTTTGATTTTCTTGGCAGAGTGTATGCACATTGTTTTGTCCAAACTGTTCAAACAGTATGTTGCTGCACTCTGTGTATACTCCGTCCATGGTGGGCGTGCATGCTGGGTGTTTTCATGTTTACCATAAACGGGACCGAGACATGGCTTACACATCTTTAACGTGCATACATGACGTTCTGCGCACATGTACAAAGGAAAGGGGTTCAGGCAATGATAAGTCTTCACACATGTTGACCTGGAAGACCTGAAAATCTCCACAGGAAAAACTCCACCTTTACCCACCAGGTGGGAGGTACTCAGGCAGAATAATAATGACAATTTTTACGGCACCAAATCTTGATATAAAAATCAAATCAAAGCGCACACTCTAATCATTCACCAAAGCATCCATTCACAATAATCAAAACTCAAGGATACAAAGCACACGCAAACCGGGAGGGAAAGGAATAGAAGGGAGCGTGAGTGCGTGTGTGTATACGTGTGTGTGAGTGTGTCTGTTGTTGTTGCTGTTGTTGTTGATGTGAACAAAAATTAACCACTTTCCAATTTCAGAATTGATCTTTATATTTTCAACAAATCTAAATCTGTTTCATGAGTGTCCTTCGTATGTTTAATTATTTCCACGTTGATTTATGCACGCTTTTAATATTCAGTAAAACTTTTATAATAATCTGACAATAAATGGTTCATGATGATAACGATGATAATGATTGCGATGACGACAGTGTGTGTGCATGTGTGTGCGCGTGTTTGTGTTTAAGTATATGCTGGGAGAGGGTTGGATCTGGCCACCCAATTTCCATCAATTTATTTCACATTGGACAATAAATATTCTCTATTCTTTATCATTATCGCGATAGTGAAAATTTCGATACACTCTCTTTCATGCACGGCAAGGGGGGGGGGGGGGGTGGGGGAGGGTTGGGGGGAAGGTCCCACAACCACGTTTTCGGTTATCTGAAGTACCCACCACCCAGACCTACCTGATAATCGATGAGAAATTGTCGGAATTCCTGGAGTCCCAGACACCGGTCAGTGGCGCTCTCCACCCCTGCACAGTTTGAGATGATGCTGGACACAGTCAGGGCGTCACTTATCTTGTGACGGTGTCGGTTGTCTTGGTTCACGTCCAGTGCGTTGTTCCGTGTGATCAGATCTGTGGAACAGGGTCACATTAACCCTTTGACTCCCGTTCCCTGATCACCAGCACCCTGCACTGCCAACCCATGCTAGCAAAGCAAAATCCTTAACCCTTTGACTTCCTCACCCTATGCAGGAAGCTGGTGGATAGGGTGAGGGAATCAAAGGGTTAACTTTTTTTTGCAGTTGGTGGACAGGGTGTGGGAGTCAAAGGGTTAACTTTTTTTTTGCAGTTGGTGGACAGGGTGTGGGAATCAAAGGGTTAACAGATTAATGGATCCGTTGTCTATAACCCGTTTTTGCATAGCGCTGCTATTCTCCAAATTCGGTTAGACTCACTGCCCATAACATATGATCAGACGTTTAAATGGAGCGCACAGAACCCAAGCTGTTATGCGAGTTGATCACATTCCACTGTGTTGTTTTACACAGTCTGTGTGTCTGCCGTGTAGGCGTGCATGCTGGGTGTTTTCCTGCGTCCTAAAAGACAAGATGTTTAACGTGCATATCATCTGATAGCCTGCGTGCCTATACACACAAGAGGGTTTACGCAATGTCAGGTGTGTATACATGCTCTACAGAGAGACGGTATCCACTGTCTTCTAATCAGCGCTTAGATTTGATTTTGTCAAGATTTTGCGCTATATAAATAAAAAAAAAATAAATAAATAATATATATGCTTAACTGAGAGACCGGAAATATCTCCACCTTTTACCAAACGGGCAAAAGCTACCTAGGTGGGTAGAACCAGGGCCTTCCGACTGTAAATCCGACGTTCGTTTATCATCGGAGTCCGGAGCCGCTCTGTGTGTTGTGTGTGTGTGTGTGTGTGTGTGTGTGTGTGTGTGTGTGTGTGTGTGTGTGTGGTGTGTGTGTGTGTGTGTCTGTGTGTGTGTGTAAGTGTGTGTGTGTGTGTGTGTCTGTGTGTGTGTGTTGTGTTGTGTTGTGTGTGTGTGTGTGTGTGTGTGTCTGTGTGTATGTCTGTGTGTGTGTGTCTGTGTGTGTGTCTGTGTGCGCGTGTCTGTGTGTGTGTATCACACAGGAGTGTCCCTACACGTGATAATGGACATTTGTAAATGAGATCTAAAGCCAGCTGATATCAGTGTAAACACTTCACTGTGCCTACAGACAGGCTGTACGTGCAGGCAATCGCCACTGCAGATGAAAAACGGACTCTACTGTGGTCGGACAGATGACTGAAAGCTGTGGCAGTGACCACCCAAAGCCAAAGCCATCAGCCTTCATGTGCGGAGGATGTGCCAGGGACTGTCACTCAAGGAATCGGATACGTTCAGCCACTGCCAACTCTGATCCACATCCAACTGAGTCCTCAACTGGGCGTATCCATTGTCTTCTAATCAGAGAGACGGTATCCATTGTCTTCTAATCAGAGAGACGGTATCCATTGTCTTCTAATCAGAGAGACGGTATCCATTGTCTTCTAATCAGAGAGACGGTATCCATTGTCTTCTAATCAGAGACGGTATCCATTGTCTTCTAATCAGAGAGACGGTATCCACTGTCTTCTAAATCAGAGAGACGGTATCCACTGTCTTCTAATCAGAGAGACGGTATCCACTGTCTTCTAATCAGAGAGACGGTATCCATTGTCTTCTAAATCAGAGAGACGGTATCCATTGTCTTCTAATCAGAGAGACGGTATCCATTGTCTTCTAATCAGAGAGACGGTATCATTGTCTTCTAATCAGAGAGACGGTATCTATTGTCTTCTAATCAGAGAGACGGTATCCACTGTCTTCTAATCAGAGAGACGGTATCTATTGTCTTCTAATCAGAGAGATGGTATCCACTGTCTTCTAAATCAGAAGAGACGGTATCCACTGTCTTCTAATCAGAGAGACGGTATCCACGTCTTCTAATCAGAGAGACGGTATCCATTTGTCTCTAAATCAGAGAGACGGTATCCATTGTCTTCTAATCAGAGAGACGGTATCCATTGTCTTCTAATCAGAGAGACGGTATCCATTGTCTTCTAATCAGAGAGACGGTATCTATTGTCTTCTAATCAGAGAGACGGTATCCATTGTCTTCTAATCAGAGAGACGGTATCTATTGTCTTCTAATCAGAGAGACGGTATCCACTGTCTTCTAAATCAGAGAGACGGAGCCATCATATGTCACACTCTGTGTTTTGGAAAGTACGTAATACGAAGTCAATCCAAATAAATTTGGAGATAAAGCTATACAAGACTGATTCATAATTATCATCTATGAAAGTGTGTGTGTACACCAGATCACACTACTGTGTATGCATGCATCTCGTTAACATGCGTGTATGCAATCGTATTGGCTATGTGTGTGGGTGTATCTTGCACTATTACTGGCAATATGGAGCACATTGCAAATACAGCTATCTGAATAGTAACAAAAATTCCTCAAGATTAATTCCCTAAACTGCCCACTGTCTGTCCCTCAGCACATAAGATTCAAATCACTCATATCCTTGTCAACAGACGTGAAGGATCGAAACATGGATTTCTGACGGGGTTTGTGAGCTTTCACAGTATACCTGGCACAACCCTAATTTGACAAATCCCTCACGAACTATGATCCAAATTTTGCGCTTTCTCTCCCTCAACCCAACGAGCTCCAACTCACTGATATCCTTGTCCACAGGCGTGAAGGGCTGCGGCGTGGGGCTTTTACTGGGATCGTGAGCTCCCATACACTGCCTGGGCACAGCGTTCTGCTCAAACAGCTCTTTCAGGTCCTTACGACACCGCAATCCAAAGGATTTGAAGAGGTCAACAAAGTCCAGGAAGGACAGCTGGGTGGAGTGGGTGACGGTAACAGAAGATTTCTCTCCCCCTGCTACAGCTGACGCTGACCGCCCGCCCAAGGACACGCGGCGCCGGCGCGAGCGGTAGCGGCTGGTGAAGCTGAAGGTGAGGGAGCGGGGCCGGAAGCCGGGGGTGGGGCTGCATCGGCTGATGTGGTTCAGGTTGGGATCGCTGACGTGCGTCTTGTGGATATCGTTCCGCATCTGTGGAGACAAAATCATTCGAAATTACCCTGGGAAAGGCTAGACAAAATCATTCAAAATTACCTTGGGAAAGGCTAGACAAAATCATTCAAAATTACCCTAGGAAAGGCTAGTCAAAATCATTCAAAATTACCTTGGGAAAGGCTATCTCCAACTTGGTAGTGGGGCTGACCATCCCTAACCGAGCAAGTTGCAGGTGGTGGGTAGTAGATAACCTTCAGATATAATAGTTAGCTGAGAAACATGCCAGGCTTGCCTGGACGAATGAACAGTCCTCGACAAACTGATAGTTTCTACCAGGCCTGGGTGGAGTGGCACTTGGCAAGGCCATACCTAAAAAATACCTTACACCTTTATAACAGAACCAACTGGCGATTAACCTTTTGACCCCCACACCCTGTCCACCAGCATCCCACATTGTCAACCATGCTAGCAAAGCAAAAACGTAACCCTCTGACCTTAACCCTTCCTGCAGGAAGCTGGTGGATAGGGTGAGGTAGTCAATGGGCTAGTCGCCAGATGGTTCTGATCTGTTATAGAACATGTAACGTATGGCCTTGCCAAGTGCCACTCCACCCAGGCCTGGTAGAAACTATCGTCAGTTTGTCGAGACTGTTCATTCGTCCAGGCAAGTGCGGCTTATTTCTCTGGTAACTTATACATCTGGGCCGCATAAACCCACTCGGGGTGCGCTATATTAAAACTGGCCATCTCACTGTCCCATCTTAACATCATTGTTGTTCTGGTGGTGTCAGAATAGGATTAGATAGGTCCCCCTTCCCCCACTTCCCTGGGATGGTTATCCCCGTCGGCCATATCATCTGAGGTGGGTGTCGACGTAAAAACTGAACCAAATCAATCAATCAATCAATCAATCAATCAAGCCATAGCCCCCTGTGCTCATACAACAGATCTGTTGATCACGTTGTTCTTCTCAAAGTCACTAAGACCTTGCAGAAGCACCAGATGAAATAAAAGTTGACATGAAGCGAGGACAATGGCCGACCACCACAACCGTGAAAACATAATGTATGTATAGCGTCAAGAATGCCTGGGAAAAATGCTGTTTACACACTTCCTTCAAAAAGTGCTCATTTAGGCACCGCTTTGATCCATGTGACCTTGACCTTGGCGCCATTACTTCCAAACTTACGCAGTCATGGCTGTTCACTGATCCTACACCTTCCACAAAACATTGGTTTAAGATCCAATCAGACAAGGCTGAAAAAATCCCACACGTTTCTGTCACACGCAAACAGACGAGACGATACACACCTCTCTCCAGTCCGACATTGAACCAACAAAAATCAAAACAATCCCCTCTTTAAAAAAAAAAGATATTAAAGAAGGGAAGAAGGGAAGAAGGAGAAGAAAGAGAGACGGAGGGAGAGGGAGAGAAACAGAGAGAGACAGAGAGGAGAGGTGGGGAGGGAGGGACGGAGGGGAGAGAGAAAGAGAGAGACAGAGAGAGAGAGAGACAGACTGACAGAGAGAGAGAGAGAGAGACTGAGAGAGAGAGAGACAGAGAGAGAGACAGAGAGAGAGAGAGACAGACAGAGAGAGAGACAGACAGACAGACAGAGACAGAGAGAGAGAGAGGTGTTAATAAAAAGACAACGACAAACACTAGTCAGGGTGACACTACTGCCCAAACATCAGCCAACAACGCAAACAATACCAACACACCGGCAATGACAATTATTTATGTGCTGCAGCAGCTGTGACAGCAGGCCGACCTGACACACACTGGGAATGTTACACAATCTGTATCATCCTGAAACATAATATTGCTGCACAGGATTTAGAGCAGCGCAACATAATAATGCAAACTGTATGGGTGAAAGATGACACTGAGTGTGGTGGGGTGGTTCTAAAATTCTCTTTTCTTCAATCTACACATTTGAACGCGCTTTCGTCTATCTGTTCGCTACAGTCTATTATTTCGTATAGTCTTTCTCCCTCATATGCCCCCCCCCCCCCCCCTTAGACAAGTTAGTATACAGAAGAGCCCAACCAGACAAAAGTGTCAGCTTCAGTGAAAAAAACATCATCATCAGATCACACCTTAAGCAGATAGGGATGAGTGCAGACCTGTCAACCTAAGATTGGCCTTGGGAGTAGCATTTTCATTAACTGAACGTAGCAAAAGCAGAAAGGGATGACTGCAGACCTGCCAACCTAAGGCCGACCTTGGGAGAAACATTTTCATTAACTGAACGTAGCAAAACAGCATTTTGAGAGTAGCACCACCAACATCCGCCGTGAGGTGTGACAACATCTGTCAATTGGCCAGACGACACCTTAGAATTGAGTCAGCGGACACTAGATCTACAGAGAGCATGGTTAGCACTGACTATTAATCGCTGCCTGGCTGGCACACAGTACATATAGCACTACTGGATGGACTACTATGATCAGAGACAAAAAAATATTTCCAGACAACACTAAATGTTTGGTTCATTTTGTTAAAAGCTCTTTCTGCAAGGGTAGCTAGCTACGAATTTTCTGCTGACACATACATACATACATACAAATGTACATACATACACATACATACATCAATACAATCATACACGCATACATATATACACACACATACGTACATACAACCGTACAATCATACACACATACATCCATACAAGCGTACATACATACATACATACATACTGCATACATACTTACACAAAAACACTCACAGAGACTGAGATTTACTTACTCACGTACTTATTTACACACACACACACACCACCCACACACACACACACACACACACACACACACACACGAGACTAATAAGTTGTCATTGTCAATATACGCTCTAGCCGAGTTTTCTTAGGTAGAGATGCGATTTCAGTGTTGACGCGTAAATAGCAGCAAGTAGTGTAAGGAAAAAGAAATTGCCTCCCTTGATAGGAGTAATTTTTTTCAGGAACAGGGGAAGTAACTTTCTGTCTTTGAAATGTAATTCATTTCCTTCAAATTTCGACTTTCAAAAATATCAAAAGTGCTATTTTCCAGTTTTGTGTAAAAAATAATACAAAGCAATATACATGTAATATATAAATAAATGACATGTTTCTCTTATACATTCCAAGTAGTTTCGGTGAGGCACTTTGTAAAGAGAATTAGTGTATCATAATCATAATTACTTTCATCAAATCAATTTTAAGAGACAATCTTTTCACACAAGGCACAAATTGGGAATTGTGACCTTGCTCATGTTTGGAAAATAAACGCTCAAAAGGTCCAGCGTCACTGGAGTGGCCACACATTCGATCTTGGTTCACAGAGGGCACTCCGGAACACAGGTTGGTGAAGGCACCAATTTCAGCTTCCAGAACAGGCAACTATTCAGTCTGCTGCGCCTGGTATGGTGCCTCACCAAAACACTTCGCTGGCTCTTTGGACAAACGGTGGTAACGGTGTTCTCCCGTATCTGCCTATGGTCAGCCTGCTTGGGAGACCCTACAGAGGGCTCGAATCCACTGCCAATGACAGCTTCTTGTAGTCCTTTGGTCAGGGACAGCAGTCAACTCTCAATCAACCAATCAATCCGCCTCGTTACCTCCCAGTTCAAGGCCAGGAAAGACTGAAGAACTAGCCCATGGTCTCATTCTTCAGTTCGATCTATATACTCGCTCGTTATGACTCTGCCTTCATAGGGACAGACGACAAAATGGTATTACAACTGAAAGACCGGGGCATACACGGCTAGCTGTTCCCACGAAGACTACCCTTCCTCTAAGTGATAACTGGCAAAATTCGCCTGGGGGGGGAAGTTGGGTATGGGGGCGAACAAAGACAGACACTAAAATTCAGCGGAAGGTTCTGAGTCGGAAACTGACTCCTGTCAGCAGTTGACGCTGGACTGCGAGTTCGTTCAGTGTGACTTCATTTGTTCTATCGTCGGTCCATTTGACTCCATGAAGCCGCCTGTTGAACCACATCTCTGCTGCTTCCATCTTATTTCCATCCACTTTTCAGCATGTCCAGGCTTCACAGCCATGCAGCATTAGTGGCCACACATTTTAGAGTTTTAATTTCTTGAGTTGTTGGTATGCTTTTGTCTTTCCAGATGCTGTAGAGTTGGATCATGCTTTTTTGCCATTCCTACCTCTTATTTTAAGAGTTTATTCCTTTTCTCACACTGGACGGAGCAGCAGGGAAGTTTCAGTCTTTTCTCCTAATTTTTGTGTCTAGTGTTTGTTTGTTTGTGATCTTACGCTTGACAAAGGCCAGTTGGCCGAAAATATGTGCCTGTCTTGTCTTGTTGCACTAAATACGCGTTCTTATTCTTTTTTCGTGTTTTTTTCCTGGTTCTTATTCTAATGTCTTTATTACAGGTACCATCACAGCAGTAACTCCAATATGCGCACGTTCACAGACACATGCAGACACACGTCCGCTTGGAGATATATGTATCTTTTTGAAAACTAAAAACAGTCTCCCTAGTAAATAGTAATACACACAGGAATGTCCATTTACCTTGCGCAGAGGGCTTGGCGTTCGTTTGCTCTTGTTGCCACTGCTGCCGCTACCTCCTCCACTGCCCGCACCGCTGCTGACGCGCGTGTGATGACCATGACCATCCGTTGCCACACCACCAGACCCGTTAACACCCAGGATTTTACTGTCAGTCAGCTGGAGAAAAGAACATTAGGTAATCATCCAAATATTCTGTCTGCACAAGCGTGAGAGAAAGAGAGAGAGAGAGTGAGTGAGAGAGAGAGAGAGAGAAGAGAAAGAGAAAGAGCGTGATTGAGAGAGGGGGGGGGGACAGAGAGCGAGAGAGAAAGTGAGAGAGATAGAAAGAGTGAGTGAGAGAGAAAGAGGAGAGAGAGAAAGAGAGATAGAGTGAAAGAGAAAGAGTGAGAGTGAAAGAGAGCGAGAGAAAGAGTGTGATTTTGAGAGAGAGAGAGAGAAGAGAGAGAGAGAGAGAGAGAGGAGAGAGGAGAGAGAGAGAGAGCAAAGTATCAACTTTGCACGTTGCTGAAACACAGACTGACAACAGAACGGACCTGTTCACTGCACTCATATCGGTCACCATTCCGTCATAGTCAAGTGAGTAAGACATTGGACTTGCAATGAGAAGATCCTGGGTTCGATCCTGCCTGATGGTTAATTAAACGGTGGAGGTTTTTCCGACCTTCCAGGTCAACATATGTGCAGACCTGTCAGTGCCTAAACTCGTTTCGTGTGTATACGGCACACAGAATGTCAAACAGGCACTATTCCTTTTCTCACACTGGACAGAGCAGCAGGGAAGTTTCAGACTTTCTCTCCTAGTTTTTGTATCTGGTGTTTGTTTGTTTGTGATCTTACGCTTGACAAATGCCAGTTGACCGAAAATACGCGCCTGTCTTGTCTTGTATTAAATACGCGTTCTTAGTCTTTTTTTTCTCGTATTTTTTATGGTTTCTGTCAAACAGGCACGTTAAAGATCCTGTTAAGTCGTGTCAGTGTCCGGAGGCCTATGAAACATGAAGTATGCACGCCCACCGAAGACAGAGTACCTCCCGCCTGATGGGTAAAGAGTGGAGTTATTTTTCCTATTTCTCAGACCGCCATGTGAACAGACCTACTCGTGCCTGTATCTCCTTTGTATATGCACACGCAGAACATCAAATATGCATAAAACGATCTTGCAAGTCTTGTCAGGTGGTAATGTTTTTTCTTATTCTTCTTGTTGTTTAACGTTCAGATTTTTCTCGGATGTGTGCATGCATGTTGTTTTGCCCACACTGTGCAGGCGGCATGCTGCTGCACAGTCTGTATACTCCGCCTTTGGTGGGTGTGCATGCTGGGCGTTTTCATCTTTCCATAGGCCACTGGTCAAAGACATCACTTACAGGATCTTTACCGTGAATATCCGACGTTCTTCAGAAAATCTGCACTCCTTACCCACGTCGGGAGACAGCCCGGCAGGATTGAACCTGAGCCCTCAGACTGTCAGTCTGACGTTTATCCACTTAACTAAGCGCCCGTCGGTATGACACTGACCTTGCTGGATGGAGAAGTTACAGCTCATCCTCTTCTTCAGGCCGGCGCCGAAGGTGCTGGGTGTGCGCTTGAAGGAGCTGGCTGGTTGCTCGAGGTTAGCGCTGCTTCGCCACGGGGCCACTCGTCGATGACCTGCCCCCAAACACCTGCACAACACACTCCAACAGTTTAAAGTCAGAAACACACCAAATTGATAACTTTATTCAAAATCGATTCGTTATACTCTGACCAGTTCCATATGCGCTCCACCCAAGTCTGCCAGAAATCCAGCAGACTGCCTACGCCTGTGCTTGCAAGGTCTTGAAATGGAAGTGTTAAGATGGAGAGTGGGACTCTCCGCAGGCTTAGTCTCTATGTACGACACCGCTACAATGACGGAAGCATTAAGACAGGCATGCCATTTTTTATGATGCCGGCCAGGAAGGAACTCGAGAAGTCATACTTGTTATTGTTACTGTTATTGTTGTTTAAAGCCCAGCCGACTGCGTAGAGCCATATCAGGGCTATAAACCGTTTCAAAACATACACAATACTTCAACAGAAAAAAAGGACACATATCAATGCATTCACGCATATAATCTAAGGAGACGCCCCTGGCGTTGACCACTTCGTCCAATTTATCGCACATGGGGATTTAGAAAACATACCTGAATACAAATTTAAATACTAATACAAATTAACAAACTAAGGACACTAAAACATATAAAAACAGGCCTAAATTACCTAAACTTGCTTTTGCATATCTCATTTCCCTAGAGCCAAAAAAACACTTAACACATATACCCAACTATCAATCCTAAGAGAAAGTATGCAAGACTTCATCGAACACATACAGGTGAATGGACCAGCAAGGCAGGAAATAATAGGAAGAAATGACAGAAAGCAAAGGAATACGGCAAAAACAAAGAGCGTGACAGAATAGAGGAAATTTCTTGCACAGAAAGTGGGGATACTATTCATATTGCAAGAGCCCCTGGCATCCCCACCGGGCGAGGCGGCGGGAGGGGGGGGGGGGGGGAGTCGGATCTTGAGTCCATGGTTTATCAACTGAGACATGTACACAATGTTAACATGGAAATAAAATAAGAACGCTTATTTCATAGGCTCGGCAAATCAGACGTAAACTTTACGGCCAAACAGCCACGTGCAGCGTCAACACAGAAACCACTACCTCTCTCGTTAGCTGTCTACATGGTCTGACCACATCTGACGATGACTGTGCCACCCCCCCCCCCCCCCCAGTTCCTGCCGGCTGCCATGGAGATGATCAATCAGAGTTATAGATGATCAAAGTTATAGATGATCAGAGTTATAGCTGGCCATGTCTCCTGTCGTTCAACTTGATAAAAGTGTCACCACTGTAAGGTGTGTTCACCTGTCTGGTCCTCTTGACCACACAGACAAGGTTGGCGATGGGGTATTTGCGGTTGATGAGGGCGCTGAGCCGATTGTGGCCGATGCAGAGTCTCATCAGGACCCTTGCTGCTCTCTACACAGAAGGTGGTCGTCATCTCTTTCTATCCGTGGCTTAAGGAGTGATCTGATGATGCTCCTCTTCTCGCTATTGCTGACACGGTCATCTAGCTGTCTTCCTGGGCTCCTATGTCAGAAACTAGACTGCCAAGTTCACGACGTAAAGATCGACAACTCGTCCAGTCAAGCGACATAAACTATTATGCAACTGCTGACGACCACGGTCTCGCTTGATCGATGTGAACGGACAGTCTGGTAATCGGCATTCGCTCAGGGCGACAAAACGTGTCACCTTCACATTCACTCTCTGGTTTCAGTACGTCAAAACCCGCCAATACACAAGCATCAAGTCACTGGTCAAGCATTGTCATATTTACGTATTATCGATCCCTGCAACATGTAACGGGCGTAGTGTGTGTATGTGTGTGTGTGTGGGGGGGGGGGGGGGCGACGTACTGATGAACATCACACACACTATTTGCCTCAACTTTTCACAGGTAGGCAAGTGCCTGGATTGCTGAAAAATTTTATACCGTTCACTCTTGAGAAGTTCACTGTTCACTTTTTCTTCCGACCCTTTTTTCTTCCTCCCTTTGTAAGATTGCCTGGAGGTTGATGTATACATGTAGTGTTTGCCGGATTTTGTCACATGACCCCACTCTCCATTCTCTCTTCTCCACTAACTGATCTGAATGGCGTCATATTTACTGTTACTTAGAAAATGTCACGGCTCAAACCCCATGCTATGGCGAAACGATAGTCTGGGCTTTGTAGAATATGTGATGTTATATGGATATAGCGGACGTAAGGAGCTCATCAATCTTTGATAATACACAAACAAAAGTGTACACAAAAATAGTCAGAGAGAGAGAGAGAGAGAGAGAGAGAGAGAGAGAGAGAGAGAGAGAGAGAGAGAGAGAGAGAGAGAGAGAGAGAGAGAGAGAAAACTGAAATGAAAATGGTTTATTGCCAGTGACATTTTTGTCCTTGTGGCAAGAGCATAAAACAAAGTCATTAAATTTTTCGGCGACGTTTTCTCGAAACAAAGATTTATAAATATAGTCATGGCTGACAATACATCCATTTGAATTTTTTCCCTAAAGATGAAGAAAAAATTGAACGGAAAAAGTTGAACAAAATGTTGAACAAAAAGTTGAAGAAACAGTTGACCACCCAACGGAATTAGTCATATAGGTAAGAGGAAGACCCAAATCCGCCAAATAAACATAAGAACAGTATAAAGTGATATCTTCACTGAATATAAACTTACATTAATTTAAAAAGTTGAACAAAAAGGTAATAGTTAACCACCTGACATAATTAGTCATATAAGAGGAAGACCCAAATCCAGAAAACAAACAAAAAAACAATATAACGTAACATCTTTACTGGAGATAAACGTACATTAATTTAAAAAGTTGAACAAAAAGTTGAAGAAACAGTTGACCACCCGACGTAAATAGTCATATAAGTAAGAGGAAGACTAAATCCGGCAAATAAACATAAGAACAGTATAAAGTGATATCTTCACTGGAGATAAACTTACATTAATTTATTACTGTGTTGTTTTCTTTCTCCGACTTTCCCAAGCAAGGGCGATAAATTTCGCGAGGGATTTTTGATAGTTTTCATCTTCAGTCATGAGTATTCTGGTAATGACCCTTTGACTCGAAATGTCCTCATCAAAGATTATGCATTTTTGTCGTATACTTTCATACAACTTGCAAACAAACAAAAAATGCATTTCATCTTCTGTCTCTACATTACACATGGGACAAATAGAGTGTGCCGATGAATTTGAGTAAAACCATCTTGTTGTTGCATTTAGCCCTAGGGCTCTTAGTCTAAAACGAGCAAGATTGCTTCTGTGCCATTTATTTGTTACGGCCTTTATATATTTTTCGGTTTGAAATATACTTTTAAAGGAAAGGAACCAATCATATTTCTCAGATTCTTCCATTTGAGCGTGCCAGTTTTGTTTGTACGAATCAACTAGTCTATCCCTAAATTCTAAAATAAATCCTTGTTCATAACCAACTCCCTGGCACATCCACACAATACCAAATCCATGTGTGGTTAACATTTTCTTAACGAAATATGCCCAGTTTTGTTTACCCGAGTCTAATTGATTCAGTAACATCTCATATGCCTGCTTGCACAATCTTGACATTGGGAGCTGGGTTAATTTCAACCAGTATTTAATACACTTCATTTGAGTTTTCAAAAACAAAGGATAACGGCCAGTTTCTCCATATAACATTTTATTAGATGAATGCAATGGTACCGAAAGGAAGCGTTTGATGGCAAATGTATGTACCTTTTCCATTTTATGATTGCTCGAAAACCCCCATATTTCTGAGCCATACGTTAAGATTGGTTCAATTTGTGAGTCGAAAAGTTTCCAAAAAATCGAGAAGTCAGTGCAGTTCAATTTTCTTAAAGATCTTAAAATTTCCATCGTTCCTCTTTTCCTTTTTTGCTGCTTTCCACCCATGCGCTTTGGAGACTCATTTTGTTGTAAAAATAATACCTAGATATTTATATGAGTTTGTTACTTTAACTTCAGACTCACATAAACCCATTTTTCTCGAGCCGAAAGATGTCCTCCCTTACGGAAAATCATCACATTCGTCTTTTCTAGGTTCACAGACAGTAATAACCTATCAGATTCATGTTTTAAAGCATTTAGTTGATTTTGTAACCCTATGACAGTGTCTGACAAAAGCACCACATCATCAGCAAATAGCAGTAAAAAAACTTCAACAGCACCAGGCAATAGCTGTACACCATGTCTCCCTTTTTTGGTTATTTCTAACGCTAACTCATTAATAAAAAATGAAAATAGTAAGGGGCTGAGGAGACATCCTTGTTTCACTTCTCGTGGACATTCGAAAAAGTTGGTGTACATATCTTTGTCACGAACACATGCTAACACAGAATTATATATACTTTTAAGAGACAACTGTGAGAGAGAGAGAGTGAGAGTGAGAGAGAGAGAGAGAGAGAGAGAGAGAGAGAGAGAGAGAGAGAGAGAGAGAGAGAGAGAGAGAGAGAGCGACAAAAACAGACAGTGCAGATCGATCAGTCACGACGAGTCTGTCTTTCTGTACTACAAAAAGGTCACACACACACACACACACACACACACACACACACACACACACACACACACCTCACACACCCAACACACACACACTAACGACCAATTAGGATTTCCAGCAGATCGAAATCAATCAATCAATCAATCTGTCTGTCTATATATCTATGTGTGTGTGTGTGTGTGTGTGTGTGTGCGTGCGTGCGTGCATGTGCGTTGTGTGTATGTGTGTGTCTGAAATAGTTCAATAATGAGATGTAAATAACAGAAAATAAAACATGGCCACGTTCGTCGCCACATATGGCCTGACCATGCAGACGGTGAACGCAAGGAAAAAAAAAAAAAAGAAAAAAGAAAAAAATGCGAATGTCTGCGTGGAGGACATTGCTCCCTTCCAAGGTCATTTTTCCACAAACAAGTCAAAAAAGTGCACGATTAATTGACTTCATTATCCATCTGATTGCATTATTTGTTCACTCGCAATTTGGTGTGTCTTGTCTTTTTATCAACTATAAAAATTGCCACAAATCTGACTTATTTTTTGCTTCTGTAGTTTGTTTGCTGTGAGGACCATTATTTTTATTTCTCTGTTCTTTCTGGGCTTATTTCTTTGCTAGTGTAAGAGCTAACGCTTCACAAACGACTTAAGACTGAAAGTCTCGAGTTCAATCCTGACGTGCCATATAAAAACTGGCCTGTTCACAAAACACTGAGTGCTCTAATCATTCTGGTGGTGTCAATTCAGTGTTTCACAGGTTTCCGTTCTTTCCCTTCCCCATCCTACCCTTTCCAAGACCTTGCCAGCTTGCAGGAGAGTACAAGATAACTGTTGTCAGATTTGGGCGGAGCGCATACGGACTTATTTGACCGTGACCATCTCTCTTGAACAAACGCCAAAGTCTTGAATATGACTGGACTATACCTGTCTATTGCCGTTGCCCGTTTCTTCGTTTTAATTTACGTGATGTCATCCTCTATTCTTTGCCATATTCATTTCTTTAATTATAATGACGTCGTTATTGGTGCGTAGGACGAAATCTATCATTTTGTCTTTTTAAAAGGGAAAAGCTATCTCCAACTTTGCAGAGGATGACCATCCCCAATCCTGCGGGTCACAGGTGGAGTATAGCGGATGGCCTGAGATACGGAGTACAGCGGATGGCCTGAGATATGGAATACAGTGGATGGCCTGAGATATGGAGTACAGTGGATGGCCTGAGATATGGAATACAGTGGATGGCCTGAGATATGGGGTACAGTGGATGGCTTGAGATACGGAGTACAGTGGATGGCCTGAGATATGGAGTACAGTGGATGGCCTGAGATATGGAGTACAGTGGATGGCCTGAGATATGGAGTACAGTGGATGGCCTGATGTATGGGGTACAGTGGATGGCCTGAGATATGGAGTACAGTTGATGGCCTGAGATGTGGAGTATAAAGGATGGCCTGAGATATGGAGTACAGTGGATGGCCTGAGATGTGGAGTATAAAGGATGGCCTGAGATATGGAGTACAGTGGATGGTCTGAGATATGGAGTACAGTGGATGGCCTGAGATATGGAGTATAAAGGATGGCTTCAGATATGGAGTACAGTGGATGGCCTGAGATATGGAGTACAGTGAATGGCCTGAGATATGGAGTACAGTGGATGGCCTGAGATATGGAGTACAGTGGATGGCCTGAGATGTGGAGTACAAAGGATGGTCTGAGATATGGAGTACAGTGGATGGTCTGAGATATGGAGTACAGTGAATGGCCTCAGATATGGAGTACAGTGGATGGCCTGAGATATGGAGTACAGTGGATGGCCTCAGATATGGAGTACAGTGGATGGTCTGAGATATGGAGTACAGTGAATGGCCTCAGATATGGAGTACAGTGAATGGCCTCAGATATGGAGTACAGTGGATGGTCTCAGATGTGGAGTATAAAGGATGGCCTGAGATATGGAGTACAGTGAATGGCCTCAGATATGGAGTACAGTGGATGGCCTCAGATATGGAGTACAGTGGATGGCCTCAGATATGGAGTACAGTGGATGGTCTGAGATATGGAGTACAGTGAATGGCCTCAGATATGGAGTACAGTGGATGGCCTCAGATATGGAGTACAGTGGATGGCCTCAGATATGGAGTACAGTGGATGGTCTGAGATATGGAGTACAGTGAATGGCCTCAGATATGGAGTACAGTGGATGGTCTGAGATATGGGGTACAGTGGATGGCCTGAGATATGGGGTACAGTGGATGGCCTGAGATATGGAGTACAGTGGATGGCCTGAGATATGGAGTACAGTGGATGGCCTGAGATATGGAGTACAGTGGATGGCCTGAGATATGGGGTACAGTGGATGGCCTGAGATATGGAGTACAGTGGATGGCCTGAGATATGGAATACAGTGGATGGCCTGAGATATGGGGTACAGTGGATGGCTTGAGATACGGAGTACAGTGGATGGCCTGAGATATGGAGTACAGTGGATGGCCTGAGATATGGAGTACAGTGGATGGCCTGAGATATGGAGTACAGTGGATGGCCTGATGTATGGGGTACAGTGGATGGCCTGAGATATGGAGTACAGTGGATGGCCTGAGATATGGGGTACAGTGGATGGCCTGATGTATGGGGTACAGTGGATGGCCTGAGATATGGGGTACAGTGGATGGCCTGAGATATGGAGTACAGTGGATGGCCTGATGTACGGGGTACAGTGGATGGCTTGAGATATGGGGTACAGTGGATGGCCTGAGATATGGGGTACAGTGGATGGCCTGAGATATGGGGTACAGTGGATGGCCTGATGTATGGGGTACAGTGGATGGCCTGAGATATGGGGTACAGTGGATGGCCTGAGATATGGAGTACAGTGGATGGCCTCAGATATGGGGTACAGTGGATGGCCTGAGATATGGAGTACAGTGGATGGCCTGAGATATGGGGTACAGTGGATGGCCTGAGATATGGGGTACAGTGGATGGCCTGCGATATGGGGTACAGTGGATGGCCTGATGTATGGGGTACAGTGGATGGCCTGATGTATGGGGTACAGTGGATGGCCTGATGTATGGGGTACAGTGGATGGCCTGAGATATGGAGTACAGTGGATGGCCTGAGATATGGGGTACAGTGGATGGCCTGATGTATGGGGTACAGTGGATGGCCTGAGATATGGAGTACAGTGGATGGCCTGAGATATGGGGTACAGTGGATGGCCTGATGTATGGGGTACAGTGGATGGCCTGAGTTATGGGGTACAGTGGATGGCCTGATGTATGGGGTACAGTGGATGGCCTGAGATATGGAGTACAGTGGATGGCCTGAGATATATGCGGTACAGTGGATGGCCTGATGTATGGGGTACAGTGGATGGCCTGAGATATGGGGTACAGTGGATGGCTTGAGATATGGAGTACAGTGGATGGCCTGAGATATGGAGTACAGTGGATGGCCTGATGTATGGGGTACAGTGGATGGCCTGAGATATGGGGTACAGTGGATGGCCTGAGATATGGGGTACAGTGGATGGCCTGAGATATGGAGTACAGTGGATGGCTTGAGATATGGGGTACAGTGGATGGCCTGAGATATGGGGTACAGTGGATGGCCTGAGATATGGTGTACAGTGGATGGCCTGATGTATGGGGTACAGTGGATGGCCATCCACTGTACTCTATATCTGACGCCATTCACTTTACTCTATATAAGACACCATTCACTATACTCCATATCTGTGGCCATTCACTATACTCTATATAAGACACCATTCACTTTACTCTATATAAGACACCATTCACTATACTCTATATCTGTGGCCATTCACTATACTCTATATATGACACCATTCACTATACTCTATATCTGTGGCCATTCACTATACTCTATATATGACACCATTCACTATACTCTATATCTGTGGCCATTCACTATACTCTATATCTGTGGCCATTCACTATACTCTATATAAGACACCATTCACTATACTCTATATCTGTGGCCATTCACTATACTCTATATATGACACCATTCACTATACTCTATATCTGTGGCCATTCACTATACTCTATATAAGACACCATTCACTATACTCTATATAAGACACCATTCACTATACTCTATATCTGTGGCCATTCACTATACTCTATATCTGTGGCCATTCACTTTACTCTATATAAGACACCATTCACTTTACTCTATATAAGACACCATTCACTATACTCTATATCTGTGGCCATTCACTTTACTCTATATAAGACACCATTCACTTTACTCTATATAAGACACCATTCACTATACTCTATATCTGTGGCCATTCACTATACTCTATATAAGACACCATTCACTATACTCTATATCTGTGGCCATTCACTATACTCTATATAAGACACCATTCACTTTACTCTATATAAGACACCATTCACTATACTCTATATCTGTGGCCATTCACTTTACTCTATATAAGACACCATTCACTATACTCTATATCTGTGGCCATTCACTTTACTCTATATAAGACACCATTCACTATACTCTATATCTGTGGCCATTCACTATACTCTATATCTGTGGCCATTCACTTTACTCTATATAAGACACCATTCACTATACTCTATATCTGTGGCCATTCACTATACTCTATATCTGTGGCCATTCACTTTACTCTATATAAGACACCATTCACTATACTCTATATCTGTGGCCATTCACTATACTCTATATCTGTGGCCATTCACTATACTCTATATCTGAGGCCATCCATATAGAGTATAGTGAATGGTGTCTTATATAGAGTAAAGTGAATGGCGTCAGATATAGAGTACAGTGGACGGCCACAGATACAGAGTACAATGAATGGCCTCAGATATGGAGGCTAACTGCGAAATACGCTTAGACAAATAAACAGTCTCGGACAGACCGGCAATGATATCTATCAGAACATGGCAGGTTGGAACTTATCAGACCACACTGAGAAACACCCTACACGTCCTATGATAGAGACATCTGGCGGATGAGGGCCGCCTAAAGCCCTAACCCCCAACGCTCACAGTGTAGGTCTTCTTGGCCATGAGCTAAGAGCGGGGTAATCCTTACAGTAAATCTTGAGAGCTGAAGCCGGTGTAACACGCGGAATTTACTCCCCAAGATAAATTTATGAGAAAAGTACTCCCCGCACACACGCCAGAATTATTCCCGTGCGAGATTTTACTCCCCTCCATTCGACAGACCGTGTCGTCACGCCTAGACTCAGCCAGCGAGCCGACCTCGTTCGCGCTGTGTGTGTGGGTCTGTTTACCTGTCACGAAAGACGATACGAATTTCTTCCTGACTGTGATAGAAGTAGTGGGTGTGATCTTCCACACAGTGACAGGCATGGAAGGAACACCCCTAGAATGCTCGAAGACGTCGTACCCCTCGAAAACACATTTCCAGGCATTTATCCATGAGGTACACACTGACGAACGCACTGACAACCCCCCCCCAAAAAAAAAACACCCCCAAAAACCCCAAAACTTCCAGACATTCTAAAATAGTCCCAAAACGCCATTCCAAGTATTTGTGCATCAGATACACACTGACTAACGCACCAACAAACACCTCTAAAACCGCCCAAGACACCCTAAACCACCTATACGACATTACAACACTTTAAATATCCCCCCAAAAAACAAACAAACAAACAAACCACCTTTCAAGGTAGTTATGCATGTGTGCACACTGACAAACGCGCTCATAAACACCTCTAAAACCATCTAAGACACCTTCAAGCATCCCTAAGCTACTCCCAGACACGCTAAAACACCCCAAAAATTACCTCTCCAGGCATTTATGCATCAAGTACGCACTGACAAACACAGTGACAAATACCTCTAAACCCATCCAAGATACCATAAAACATCCCTGGAATACTCAAAGATGCCCAAAACACTCCGAAATACCCGTCCAGCCATCTATGCATCAGGTACACACTGACGAACGCACAGAAAAATACCTCTAAACCTAACTAAGATACCCTAACACACACCCCTAGAATGCTCGGAGACGCCCGACCCCCCCCCCCCCTTCTACCCCTCAAAAAAAGAAAAGGATGGAAGAAGCAGAGGGGGAAAGGAGTAAATTTGGCGTACGCGCAATTTACTCCCAGTAAAATTCTGCAGGCCAACTTTTTCGTGGAGGGAGTACTTTCGGCTCGGTCAAGGGAGTACATTTCTCGTACGCCGTTTTTACTCCCAGTAAAAATTGGCACACGCGGTTTTTACTCTGGAGTAAATTCCGCGGGGAGTAAATTCCTGCTTGTTACACCGTAGGTACCAGGCCTGCAGAGCCTTCTAACAAGCCGTGGTACCGTGCTGTATAACGCAAATGTCAACACGGTCATCTACATCAGACGAAAATAGCACTCGCCCGCACTGCAGCCACATTCAACACCACGATAAAGCCCGACGAACGAAGGTGTTTTTAAAATGCTGTTGTTTTGCATTCGTCTGCCAATTTGATTCCATTTTGTTTTGATTTGTTTTGTTCGGTTCACTAATCGGGCTTTGACAACTTCCGCTTCTTGTCTAGTTTGTTTTCTGGTCAAAAACACCGTCTTGCATTATTCATGATTCCATAAATGGCAAAACGAAGAAGGGAGAAACAACAACCAATGCGAGAAGCTTAACTGTCCCCCGGTACAATGGCTGTAATGTGTGCGTGCGTGCGTGCGTGGTGTGTGTGTGTGCGTGTGTGTGTGTGCGCGCGCGCGCACGTGTGCGTCTGTATGAGTCTGTGTGCGTATGTGTCTGTGTGAGTACGCGTCTGTGTGTGCATGCGAACACAACATGTGTGAATGCATAGACTTATTGTGTGTGTGTATGTATGCGTGTTTGTGTTGTGCGTGTTTGTGTGTTTGTGTGTGTGTATGTGTGTGTGTGTGTTGTGTGTGTGTGTGTGTGTGTGCGTGCGTGCGTGCGTGCGTGCGTGTGTGTGTGTGTGACATGCGGGATGCTCAATTCACATCACTCTTCAGTCTTCTTTCTGTTTCTCTCCCCTTTTCTAGAAACTTCCACACAATCTTTGAACGATGCCCGCAAATTCTCAATGAATGAGGGGCATTGGATGGTTAGTTGGAGCTTAATGTCATTTCAGTTACAATGCCTGGGTTATCTGACGTTCAACTTACCAAATTACAGTTGAAAATGAGCCGTGAGAGCAAATTGGCGGAGAAAGTGTGTGTGTGTGTGTGTGTGTGTGTGTGTTGTGTGTGTGTGTGTGTGTATGTGTGTGTGTGTGTGTGTGTGTGTGTGTGTGTGTGTGTGTGTGTGTGTGTGTGACAGAGAGAAGGGGAGAGAGAAAGAAAGAGAGAAAGAAAGAGAGAAAGAGAGAGAGAGAGAGAGAGACAGACAGAGACAGAGAGAGGCAAGGAGACAGACAGAGAGACAAAGACAGAGAGACAGATAGACAGAGAGAATGAGACTGTCCTAGAATTGTTTACTTTTCGTCAACAAAATATGTTTACTACACCTGTTTTCGTTTTAAGGAAACAAGCACAAACATCTTATCCTTCACGTATCAATATCCATACGAAATGAAACGACCAAACAAAACAAATAAACAATCCTAAACAAACAACCCCCCTAAACAACAACCCACCCATCCTAAGCAAACAACAAACAAACAACACAACAACAAAACAACCCCCCAAAACTCGAGGAAGCAAAGCCGGACTGTTATCCACAGACTACAGGCAACCTTCAGAAAATAATTACCGTTTTTAACGTAAAAGTCACGGAGAAATTCAATATTCAACAACCACAAGGTCTTTTTAAATTCAAGAGAAATCTGGTGCAAACAGCGCGAAGCACATACGACGATCTCCAAATCAAAAAGAATCACTTCAAAAACGACATGTATGCGTAGAAGAATCATACATGGCTTATAAGCACGAATAAATCAAATACGACTTACACACACAAAAGAATCACATCTAAAACGACTGGATGTATAGAAGTATCACACATGACTTGGATGCATACAAAAATCACATCTAAAATAACTTGAATGCATAAAAGACCCACATATAAAATGAATCCAATTTATAAAAGAATCGCGTGTAAAAGAACTCGGATACATGTACATAAAAGAATCGCATCTAAAACGACTTGATTTTATCAAAGAATCACACCTAAAATGACACAGACGTATATCTCACCCACTGGCAAAACAAAATGGGTCTACCACAGACACTTACTGTAGTCATCATCTCTTTGGCCCTATGTGGTGTCACTGAAAACTCGCTTGGTCTGCAACGATCGATTTTGATGCTCGTCTGTCTTATTTTCTCTACACCGAAAAGTTCGCAAAGTTCTCTGGTCATTCACAATCAACGAAAAAAGACGAGGCGTTCAATTTCACAAGATGAAGCGATATCGAGAGGCACCCGTCTGAAGTCAAGGGACTTTTTAAGAAACGCGTCTTTAAAACAGCATGTTATCTCGATCAATGTCGATGAAGCATATGCACAAACATGCGCGCGCACACAAGAGGGAGGGAGAAAGGAACAGGGGGGAAAAGAGAAAGAGAGAGAGGGAGGAGAGAGAGCGGAAGGGAGAAAAGAGAGAGAGGAGGAGGAGAAAAGAGAGGGGGAGAGAGAGAGGGAGAGAGAAAGAGACAGAGCGAGAGAGAAAGAGAGAGAAGAGAGTGGGAAAGAGAAAGAGAGAGAGAGAGAGAGAGAGAAAGAGAGAGAGAAAGAGAGAGAGAAAGAGAGAGAGAGAGAAAGAAGAGAGAGAGAAAGACAGAGAGAGGAGATGGAAAGAGAGAGAGAAGACAGACAGAGAGCGAGCGAGAGAGAGAGAGAGACAGACATAAAGAACAGACAGATAAAAGAGAGACAGACAGAGAGACAGAGACAGAGAGCTTTCTCCTCTAACCCCTCTCTCACTGACAGGTACAACAGCCAGGCGGTGAGTAAGACACAGACTTCCAATCGGAAGGTCTGGGGTTCGATCTTTCCTAGCTAACTCCCGCCTAGTAGGTAAAGGCTGGAGACTTCCCAGGTCAACACACGCGCAGACCTGTTTGTGCCTAACCCCCCCACCTCACCCCACCCGCCTTCTCGTGTGTATACGCATGTCACGTAGAACACAAGTACGCACGTTAAAGACCTTTCAAGTCCTGTCAGTGACTGGTGGTTTATGGAAACATGAAAACACCCACCTAACACATAGAGTATGCAGTCTGTGTAGCAACGTACAGCCTGCACAGTTTGGGTCAAACAACGTGCACACACGCATCCGAGAAAAATAGGAACACACACACACACACACACACACACCGCACGCGCGCGCACACACACACAACACACACACACACACACACACACACACCGCACGACACACACACACACACGCACACACACACACAAAACGCACACACACACACGCACGCACACAAACAACCAAGAGTATGAGTCATTCAATTTCACAAGACGCAGCGACGTCGAGAGCCAACAAAGTGAATAAACGGGGAGTTTTGAGAAACACCGCTTCTTTAAAAACAGCGTGTTATCTCAATCAATGTCAATAGGGCACGTGCACAAACACACACACACACACAGATGGAGAGGAGGAAAAACAGGGGGGGAGGGATGGAGAGAGAGGGAGTGGAGAGAGAGGGGAGAGGGAGGGGAAAAGAGAGGGAGAGGGAGGGAGGGAGAGGAGGGAGAGGGGGAAGAGGGAGAGAGAGACAGAGAGAGAGACAGAGAGAGAGAGAGAGAGAGACAGAGAAGAGAGAGAGAGAGAGAGAGAATCACAATCAATATAAGAAATTTATTCAGTAAGGCCACAGCCCCATTTGAAGGGATGTGAACACACTACAAACATTATGCAAACACAAAATATAATACATAGTCGTTCTTGGATAATGCATACTTTGGAATAAATACAAAACAGGACCCACAATCAAACTTCAGTAATACAACAGGAACATATAAATAGGTTTCACAGACAAACATCACAAGAAGTTAACTTTATGATTAGGCAAACTTTCGTCTCTTAACTCTTTGACTCCCGCACCCTGTCCATTAGCATACTGCATTACCAACCATGTTAGATGAGCAAAAACTTAACCCTTTGATTCCCTCACTCTATCCACCAGCTTCCTGCAGGAAGCTGGTGGATAGAGTGAGGGAATCAAAGGGTTAAGTTTTTGCAGTTGGTGGGTAGGGTTCGGGATTCAAAGGGTTAAAAGCTATACAAACGAATGTTGCCAGATTTCTAATCAAACGCTCATTTGTTTGTTTTTTTCCTTTTTTTTTTTTTTTGAAGCCATGAGCAGTACTAATCTGAAATTATTTAGTTTATAGCACTACTTCGGCTGAAAAGAGAGAGAGAGAGAGAGAGAGAGAGAGAGAGAAGAGAGAGAGAGAGAGAGAGACAAACAGAGGAGACAGACAAACAGAGAGAGAGAGACAGACAGAGAAGAGAGACGACAGAGAGAGACAGAGACAGACAGAAGAGAGAAGACAGAAAAAGAGAGAGAAGACGAGAGAGACAGAGAGAGAGACAGACAGAGAGACAGACAGACAGAGAGAGAACAGACAGACAGAGAGAGACAGAGAGAGAGAGAGAGAGACAGACAGACAGAGAGAGAGACAGACAGGGACAGAAAGAGAGAGAGAGAGAGAGAGAGAGAGAGAGCTTCCTCCTCTAACCCATCTGAAAACGTAGGGAGGACACGAAGACCCAGACGATCCCACACGGACCCACTGTACGCGTGAAACGACAAACTGAAGAAATGAAGTGACAGAAGACGACGGAGTTGGAGAAAGGAGGGAGGGAAAAAACACACACACACAAACACACACACACACACACTCTCTCTCTCTCACACACACACACACACACACATACGCGCGCGCGCGCACACACACTCAAAACCACCAGAATTGAGCAGGAGGGGAGGGATTGGGACGTCGATACCACCCCCATCACCCATGCAGTGAAGAGGGCAAGAAGGTCGCACCAGTAGCACGTATGAAGCCTTCAAGATGTAAACAGCCGCTGATCGATCTCTTCCGATGCCCGCCTTCCACAACCAACCGTCTCTCTGTTTGCCCCAGACATCACCATGACATGACACGACCCTTCGACTCCCTCAACCTGCCCGCATGCTTCCATCAACTTCTTGTGGCCAGACTGAAGGAAGTCAAAGGGTTAAATGTCATAGGTCAGCCGCTCGCCGACCACCAACCGGTTGACGCAGTTAATACGGCACGTGTGTGTGTGAAGGAAGGACAGCAAGGACCATACCTTCTTCAGGCGTTCCGAGTTTTCTCGGTTTCGTGTACGCACGATGTTTTCGCACACTCCGTCCTTGACCTGGTGGGCGTGCATGCCGATACAAAGGATCTTAACGCGCAGATTTCATGTCTGCGTGCGTATACACATGAAGGGGGACTAGTCAATGGCATGTTTGTCTAAACGTTGACGTGGGAGATCGGACAAATCTGCACCCTTTACCCACCCGGCAGAGGTGTCCAGATAGATACAACCCGCCTAGACAAGGGGATAAGGGGAGGCTGGTGGAGACAGTGAAGGAGTGGATAGGTCAAGGCGATAACACGATCAGCTGTGTCCAGGGCAAGGCCTTCTGGTATCTCAAAGTGGAAAGCCACAGTCATCCAAAGGCTGTCCATGATTGTGGGTGATATAGGCCAATCGGTTTTTGTAAAGCTAGAAAAAAGCATTGTGTGGTAATCCTTCCCCACCAAATGGACAAATGACATAGATGAGAAGAAGAAAGACATCTACCTCCTCCCAAACTACTCCATCAGATTAGAAAACTCCCTGGTCCTAAACGGTCTTCACACACTTTGAGATGCAAGATGGCCTGCTTTACATGAAGCGTTACAAAGATGTGACAAGTTGCATCGCATGAGTTAAACAGATCGTTCGTAACTCAATCATACGTAACAGACTGCCTTTACACTGACTGATCATTTAGAGCCTGACATTTTCTACTTTGGTATCCGTGCTGTCTCTCAAGAAGAGAGCCAATCTGATTCCTCTCAGTTATCATCATCATTGCTATTATTACAAGTGTCTAAAGTGTAGTCGACTGCTCAGAGCCATATCAGGGCATCTGACAAAAACACACGCATCTTAACCCTTTGACTCCCCACCCTATCCACCAACTACAAAAATTTAACCCTTTGATTCCCTCACCGTATCCACCAGCTTCCTGCTGGAGGCTGGTGGATAGGGCGACGGAATCAAAGTTGTTTTTTTTTGCTTTGCTAGCACAGTTGGCAATGCAGGATGCTGGTCGACAGGGTGCGGGAGTCAAAGGATTAAATCAATAACCAGGGAAGAAAGAAACCTAGAGAAGACAATTAACTAAACATGCCATTGCACTCACGCCAATAATCTAAGCATAATTATGTCCCTGACGTTGGCATTCTGCCGAAATTATCATCAGGTGGATTAAAAAAAATCCGAGTACAAATCATACACCTGGCTAAGTACACAAACTACATAAAACTGGCCTATATAGTGCCTGAAATTGCTACCAGACAATTCACATTTCCTAAAAAATCCTTACAGCTAAAATGCAGTTATTACAATTAGGTACCCAATTATCAATCCTTATAGAAAGAATTATGGCTTTATAGAAAACACACAGGTGAACAGACCAGTCAGACAGAAAATGAAAAAAAGAAGAGACGACAGAAAGCAAAGGAACAAGGCAGAAACAAAAAGGGTGACAGGAAAAAAGGAAACTTCCAGCACAGAATTTCCAGAAGATGGGTGGGTGTATACTATCTTTACTAAAAGAGTCTCCGGTATCCCCACAGGCGTCTCTCAATTACTTTCGGAGAGAAACATGGCTGAACTGGGACAAAAAACACTGTAGGACAACACTTGTAGCCTAGAAGCTTATCTATTTACAGTCTGCCTCAGACACTGGTATTAACGCTGTCGCCAAACAAGTCCGCAGAATCTGATTCCACTACATTACCTTCAGAGACAGGACTGAACTGGATCAGCAACCTCTAAAGGATATCAAGTGGCCTACTTTCTGTCTTTCGTTGGCTTTTTTTCCTGAGAGCTGAGAGTTTGTTATTGTTGTTATTGTTACTGTTGTTTAAAGCCCAGCCGACTGCGTAGAGCCATATCAGGGCTACAATAGCTTCAAAACATACTAAACTTCAACAGGAAAAAAGAAAAGAAAAAATTAAGTATACGTAATATAATGCACTTGCGCATATAATCTAAGGACATGCCCTGGCGTTGACCACTCCGTCCAATTTATCGCACAGGGGATTTAAAAAAACACCTGGACACAAATATAAGCATACCTAAGACACAAAAACATAAATAACAGGCATAAATTACCTAAAATTGCTGCCGTATATCTCACCTCCCAAGGGCCAAAAATGCACCTGATACGTGTACCCAATTATCAATCCTAACAAAAATTACGTAAGACTATAAAAAACACATACAGGTGAATGGACCAGCAAGGCAGAAAATGATAGGAAGAAATGAGGAGGAAGAAAGAAACAAAGAGAGTGACAGAAAAGAGGACATTTCCAGCACAGAATTTCCAGAAGGAGGGGATACTATTTACACTGAAAGAGCCCCCAGCATCCCCACGGGGGAAGCTGAGAGTTTGAGGTTTGTTCAAGAGGGATTCGTCGCACTCAGACAATTCCATATGCGCTCTACCTAAATCTGTCATGAAACAGTGACAATCCTCAGAAATCCTGCGAGGAAAGTTTGGCTATCATTTTATCAAAATGATTTCCACCTCGTCACTGCTCTATTAATTTTTTTCTGTTCATTTGTTCGTTTATCATTCATTTATTATGTCAAAGACCAAGATAGTAGTTAATCATGTATCTTATATCGCTCGTGTAAGTTGGCAAACTTGTTATTAATTGCTCTACTGATATTTTGCCGAACATACCTGCCTGGCAATTCAAGAGTGAAACACTGGCAATCTAACAAACTGCTGCCCTATGGCCTCCTTGTTTCGTGACACTAATGGCATGACACTCTGAAATAATTTGACATCGAGACAAGCGACATCTTGTTATCTGGTAAATGATACTGTCTGTGTGGAGATAGTCCGCTGCTATGGAACTGTTTGACAGAAATGGCAGCCTTTTCCTCGTAAGCCGTTTATGTATTCTGCCTGAGTCATGGGCATTTCTGATCGTAAACTTCCCCGATCAGAGTAATTTGTAGATCGTCATCGGTTGTTTTTCGAAATTCGCAACACCTATTTTCGTTTTTCTCGGATGTGTATACACGTCACTTTGTTTACCACACTGTCAGGCAGTTGATCTGCACAGTTTGCACCTCTGTGTCGTGGGCGGATGGTGTGTTTTCATGTTTCTATAGCATTGAACACTGACATCGGACATACTGTTGAAACACCGGTTCTCGTCCGATCACCGAACACTGACATGATTCAGCCTACAAGATCTTGAACGTGAATACTGGATGTTCTGGGTGCATACACACACATACAGACTTCAGGAACCTAAAGCTCTGAAAGACTAGAAAAATTCCTACCCTTTACCAAACGGGTGGGAGATACCCAGGCAGAATCGAACCCAGAATTTTTAACTTTATGTCCGACATACTGCCCACTTGACTCTCTCTCCTGTCATTTTCTCCGCTTCATTCTTGGGCATTTTTGTTCATTTGACTCTTTAGTCACAATCACTGATAAGCTGACAGTTTATCCTTTTCTGTTTTCCTAATAGTCTAGTAACAGAAATTTACATCTTTGGGTTGAGCTCGACGCTTGTTCAAGTGCATAGGGCACATACATACACTCTATGGTTCAGTGACAACAACTTTACTTTGCTCGGTATGCTCGCGAGCCCCCAAAACGAGGCGACCACGTGCAACAGAGCTAAATGCCCGTCTCCCCATGTAAACTATGTTCTTTGTTAAGTATTAGCAGAAACATTAAACGGTCTTTGGGATTAGACTAGATAAACGTGTAGTACGGTCCGCGCAGTCACCTTTTCTTCTTCTTATTATTTAATTCTTATCAGTTCTGCGGTAACAAGACTGGTCACGGTAGCGCTCCTTAGCCAAGCGTCTCGCAAGTACATAATATATACTAGAGCTGTTAACCGATTGCTGCTCGGGATGTCAGGATGGCCGAGCGGTCCAAGGCGCTGCGTTCAGGTCGCAGTCTGGTTCTCCAGGCGTGGGTTCGAATCCCACTCCTGACAATTTTTTTTGTTTCATATTTTTTCAGGGACTGGGGTTGTGTGAGCATGTGTGTTCGGTTTCTTTGTTTTCTTATTTATTCCCAAAAACAACAACAACGACAACAACAACAACAAAATCCAAATTCAAACTTTTCGAAGCATGCAGTCAAAGGCGGGTAAACGTCGTGGGTAAACGTCAGACTTCCAATCGGAAGAGCCTGGGTTCGACCACCTGGACACTTCTACCAGCCTGGTGGGTAAAGGGTGGAGCTTTTTTCCCCAGTCTCCCAGATCAACATGGGTGCAAACCTACCAGGTCGGCACTATATCCCCTATCAAGTAAGGATACGCATGCAGAATATCAAATATGTATGTTTAAAATCTTGTATGTCATGTCAATGTCTGGTAGCTTATGGAAAAAACAACAAAAGATAAAAAACAAAAAACAACAAAAACAAAACAAAACAAAACAACAACAAAAAAACGCCAAGTATGGAAGCCCATCGAGAATGGCATATGAAAACTGCACAACCTGGGCAAAACAACGTGCATACACGCACCCAAGAAAAATAAACAAACACTCAAACAGTGCAGTGACGTCGGAGAACGTACAGAGCAGTGACGGCGAAGAACGTACAAATAGAGCAGTGACGGCGAAGAACGTACAAACAAACAAGCAGTGACGGCGGAGAACGTACAAACAAACAGAGCAGTGACGGCGAAGAACGTACAAACAAACAAGCAGTGACGGCGGAAACGTACAAACAGAGCAGTGACGGCGAGAACGTACAAACAAACAAGCAGTGACGGCGAAGAACGTACAAACAAAAAGAGCAGTGACGGCGGAGAACGTACAAACAAGCAGTGACGGCGAAGAACGTACAAACAAAAGAGCAGTGACGGCGGAGAACGTACAGAGCAGTGACGGCGAAGAACGTACAAACAAAACAGAGCAGTGATGGCGAAGAACGTACAAACAAAACAGAGCAGTGAGGCAAGAACGTACAAACAAAAGAGCAGTGACGGCGAAGAACGTACAAACAGAGCAGTGACGGCGAAGAACGTACAAACAAAAGAGCAGTGACGGCGAAGAACGTACAAACAAACAAGCAGTGATGTCGAAGAACGTACAAACAAACAGAGCAGTGAGGCGAAGAACGTACAAACAAACAAGCAGTGACGGCGAGAACGTACAAACAAACAGAGCAGTGATGGCGAAGAACGTACAAACAACAGAGCAGTGATGTCGGAGAAACGTACAAACAAACAGAGCAGTGATGTCGAAGAACGTACAAACAAACAGAGCAGTGATGTCGAAGAACGTACAAACAAACAGAGCAGTGACGGCGAAGAACGTACAAACAAACAGAGCAGTGATGTCGAGAACGTACAAACAAACAGAGCATGACGCGAGAACGTACAAACAACAGAGCAGTGAGCGGAGAACGTACAAACAAACAGAGCAGTGATGGCGAAGAACGTACAAACAAAAAAGCAGTGATGGCGAAGAACGTACAAACAAAAGCAGTGATGGCGAGAACGTACAAACAAAAAAGCAGTGACGGCGAAGAACGTACAAACAAAAAACAGTGACGGCGAAGAACGTACAAACAAAAAAGCAGTGATGGCGAAGAACGTACAAACAAAAGCAGTGACGGCGAAGAACGTAAAACAAAACAAAAAGCAATGACGGCGAAGAACGTACAAACAAAAAAGCAATGACGGCGGAGAACGTACATAATCTACTGTCTGAAGACCGGCCGTTCTAAATTGCACACAGAGCCCGCTGAGGATGGACTTAGGGTAAAATGATGATCCATTAAGAAGTCACATACGACAGGCAGATAAAATTTCCCTCTTCGCTGACTTAATTATTCAGTTTGCGGCTGACATCTTACCTCGTGTTGTGGTTATAGTATGACAATGGTGTCTGCGCTGTCACTGCAGAAGACTACAGAATCCCCTACAGGGGCACACGTGGAGACTGAGTCAAACAGCAGTGGAGGACAAACCTCATTACAACTTTACTTTTTTATTTCGTTTTTTTCCGTTTTTTCTTCCTTTCCCTTTGTTTTCTCTTATTGAGTCAGACAAATCTGGCGCACAAGCCTTGTGCTCCGTTCATTTTCTTTGTCTCTCCCCATACCTCTACCCGCTTTTGAAGCGTTTCTCACAGTCACAAGTCTTCTGCACAATGCATAGTGAGACCCGTTGATCAAGTCCTCTGATCTGTCTACAGCTCTCACATTCAAACCAAGTGGACACGATGATATAAGGGACTGAAGATCAAAATCTATTTACTCCCAACAACAGAAAAACCACATACGCCTGTGGAAAGCTAGGAGGAGCGCTCTGTTCATCTTTCTAATGCTTTCCTCGCTTCCTCGCCCCTCCACCCCCTTTCTCTTTCTGGATCCCAAGCTGCCCACTACATATAACTTAGCTAACAGAACTTTCTAAAACGTCAGTGAATACAGTTCTACAACACAAATGCCATATGCACCTTGCTTTATGATCGTGAAACCTGGCAACTTATTCTTGTTCTTATTCTTACAGTTTAAAGCCCAGCCAACTGCACAGAGCTATATCATGGCTACAATCATTTTAAAACATGTACACAACTGGTTGAAGGGGGAAAAAAACCGAAAAAGAAAATTACGTGCACATCTCAACACATGCGCGTGTATAATATAAGGATATGCTCTGAAATCCAATGCATTAAGGTATCAATGGAGTGACTTTATAACCAACGACGAAAACAGACAGCAGTTCACATCTTTCAGTTCTAGAGCTAATCGTGTTATATCTTTCAAGTAAAACACAAACGCACTAACAAGTAAACTAACATACGCTCACACATATTTTGTAAATCTAAAAAGAACTAGGTAAGATGAACTTTACTCTGCGAGAACTGGCAATCCTTTAAACCAGTTTACCTCTGCATAATCTGATCTCCTTAATTTTAGTCTAAAACCCATGTCCATCCAGCTAAAACAATGACTGAGGTGCACAAATAGAAATATGATTTGTTTTTACCTCCATACTGATTTTGAGTATAAAGCTTTCATACATGTGCGTTGTCATGTTTCGTTTTTAATCGCTAGAAGATCGCACGAGATCTTCAAACCAATTTACTTAGCACTGTGGCTACATCTAATGAAATATTGGAAGTCGTGTTTTTTAATTCTTCGTGATGAGTTGTTTTTTTCCCCCCATTCCTTATGTAGACATGCACGCTAGTCAAGTGGTTACAACATCAGACTTCAAATCAGATCTGGGGTTCAATGCTGCCTGGGTACCTCCCGCCTGGTGGTTAAAAGGTTAATATTTTTCTGATCTCAAAGGTCACCATGTGTGCAAATCTAGTAAGGCCTAAACTTTTTCGTGTGTACACGCACGCATAACATCAGAAAAGCACGTCAAAGATAATAATCTCAAAACACACACTCCTAGTTGACCCTGGGGAAAATGGGGGGGAAAAAGGAAACGGATCAATGCATTCGTGCATATATCAGAGGATATACCCCTGGCGTTGACTACTCGGCCCATTTACCACAAAAAAACTGAATACAAATCAATAAACGAAACTAAAGACAAACAGGAAAGTTGGCTTCAGCAGGACTCGTCACCCTCGTACAATTCCATATGCGCTCCATATCTACCAGAGAGAGAGAGAGAGAGAGAGAGAGAGAGAGAGAGAGAGAGAGAGAGAGAGAGAGAGAGAGAGAGAAGAGAGAGAGGAGACGGGGAGAGAAAGAGAAAGAGAGAGGGGGGAGAAGGAGAAGAAAAGAGGGAGCGGGAGAAAGAGAGAGAGAGAGAGACAGAGAGACAGACAGAGCGAGAGAGAGAGAGACAGAAAGCAAGAGAGAGAGAGAGAAAGAGAGAGACAGAGAGAGAGAAAGAGAGGGACAGACAGAGCGAGAGAGAAAGAAAGAAAGAAAGAGAGAGAGAGAGAGAGAGAGAGAGAGAGAGAGAGAGAGAGAGAGAGAGAGAGAGAGAGAGAGAGAGAGAGAGAGCAATTATGGCCCGCTCGAGGGTCAAATCGACGACCTCTGAATTATCAGCACGGTCGAACCAACTCAACAAACGGGACCACATAAAAACAGCAGCAACAACAGACACCAAATAACAACAACAAAAAAACCCTGGTTCAACAACAAGTCCATACATCGCAGATCATCTTTCCGTTTCACAGATCACCAATAGTTGTTTTTGACTGATTTAGACTCAAGTTCAACGACCACAACGAGCGATGAAGCGTTTCTAGTTGCAAGACAAAGCCAGGGAAAAATATTCGCACCGCTTCACTGAGACGCCGGCTTGACGAAACTGAAAGAGAAAGCTTATAGATCCTGATGCTAACAGCACTGCAGGGCAGTGGTCATCAAGCTCCTACATAGTACCCAGCCATTCGTAACCACTTTCAACCACACTGTGATTTCTGTCACCAATCAGTAACTAATCAATATACACGTGTCCACGGTCGCCAATTGATCAACTTAACCACAGTGTGGTTTCTGTCACCAATCAGTAACTAATCAATACATACCTGTCCATGGGTCGCTAGCCAATCAAAACCTGATTGCAGTCATTCTTCTTCTTCCAATCTTAAGGCCAGATGTCATCAGAGACTGACGGAAAATAGCAGCAGACATGATCTTTGTCTCTGAGGTACATGGCAAAACAGTTCAGGCATAATATTGAGGTTGGTCCAGTCTTTATGCCAGCTGACTGACAGTTTTGCTACAACTATGGACCCAAAATCTCGTGTCTCGAGTTCAATTCCAACCCGGAAAATCTTAATGCTCCAGTCATCACGTCTGGTAGTGTGTCAGTGTTTGATAGCATCCCCCCCCCCAAATCCCCTCCTCACCATTTAGTGTTATTATTGCTATTGTTGTTTAAAGCCCAACCGACTGCGTAGAGCCATATCTGGGCTATAACCGCTTCAAAACATACAAAACTTCAACAGAAAAAAAAAGAAAACCATATTGGCCTACACATATCAATGCATTCGCGCGCACAATCCAAGGACACCCCCTCCCCCCCCCCCGGCGCTGACCACCCCGTCCAACCATCCCACATGGGATTTAAAAACACACCTGAATACAAATCTAAGCATATCTAAGGACAACATAAACATATAGAAACGGACATACGTACCTAAAACTGCTTCCGCACACCTCATCTCCCAAGAGCCAAAAATGCGTCTAATACATGTACCCAATTATCAATCCTAAGACAAAGTACGTAAGACTTTATCGAACACATACAGGTGAATGGACCAGCAAGGCAGAAAATGATATAGGAAAAAATGACAGAAAACAAAGGAACAAGGCAGACACAAAGAGAGTGACAGAAAAGAGGAAATTTCTTACACAGAATTTCCAGAAGGTGGGGATCCAATTTATACTGAAATAGCCCCTGGTATCCCCACGGGGGGGGGGGGATCCTCATCATTTGAAGACTCTGCCAGCACACAGATATCTTGCGCAGGATCAAGGGGTCTGCCAGGTAAATGCTTGCAGATGTAGGAGAAGTACAGATAGAATTGTCCAAGTTCAATGAATCCGATATCCGTCAGGGAAAAAATCCAAACTCCAGTCTTCATTATTTACCATCCAGCCTTTTCTCCCTCAAGCTCGGCGACAGCCTCCTTTTAGGTATCCCGAAGTATGTGTCGATGCAGGCTAACAAGAAAAGTAAACCAAAATAACTGCCATCGTTCAAACTAATCAGAACCAGAATCACACACACACACACACACACACACACACACACACACACACACACACACACACACACACACACACACACACACACACACACACACAACCACATACACACACAGAGGAAAAGAAAACAGAACGCCCATTTCAGAACAGGCGCAACTTTTCGGCCAACTAGCAAGCCCTCGTTAAACGAATGCAAACGACAACGAATAAATAATGGAGAAAACAGTAGACGACTCACCTGACGTGGCAGGTATATTCACCTGACGTGAATATACCCTTTGCTGTCTTTTGTATACGTCTGACAAAGGGCCAGTTGGTTGAAAATTTGCTCGTGTCTTGTTTTGTTATATCAATTACGCGTTTTGATTCTAGTCTTTATTTTATTTCCCAACAGGAAAACACTCAGACCAACAGACACCTTTAATAGTCACGCACCAGAACTCAGGAAGAGTCACAAAAAACAAAAAAACAAAAAAAAAGAAACTGTTACAATTCTGCTGAACGCCAAGCTCTATGGCAACAAGCATGAAACGGAAAAAACGTTAACATTCATCGCCAGATGTTACATGACCATGTAGACAGCGAACAGAATAAGAAGGAAAAGAAGAAAGGAAGCAGGAGAGAGGAAGGCGGAAGAGGAAAACACGAAGAAAATAGGAGAAAAATGGAGATGAGGAGAAGAAAGAAGAAAAGGCGGAAAAAAGCAAACGAAGATGAAGACGGTGAAGATGAAGAAGAAGACGTGAAGAAGAAGAAGAAGAAGAAGAAGAAGAAGAAGAAGAAGAAGAAGAAGAAGAAGAAGAAGCAGGAGGAAGAGGAGGAGGAAAAGAAAGAAGAAGAAAAGGAGAAAAGAAAAGAAGATCCATTTCAAGTCCGCGTCGCTTCACTGTTACCAGAATCGGTTTCTCTTGGCTGTTATGGTCAAAGCAGGGCACACATGAAACCGTTTTCTACTGTCAAGGCTGGGTATATATGACGGTAATGTGGATAAACGTCGGATTTCCAATCAAAGATCTCAGTTCAATCCCCTTAGATACCTTTCATTAGGTGGATAAAGGGTGGGGATTTTTTTCCATTTCCCAGCATCATGTATGCAGATCCGCTAGTGACTAAACCCCCTTCGTGTGTAGATGCCTACAGAATATCACATATGTATGTTAAAGATCTTACAGCCCAAGTCAATGGCTGGTTTATGGAAACATGAAGACACCCAGTATGCACGTCCACCAAAGAGGAAGACTGTTCAACAACATGCTGGACTGTGATCAGCTCACTTAACAGTTTGAGTGGTCAGCTCTCCCCTAACTGATTCTGAATATGTGTAATGTGCAGTCTAAACAAGTTAAGAGCATACCGCTGTACAAGAACAATCTATCTGAACAATCTATAATCATAAGTAATATATCTGAAACTTTCCTCAGGCATTTGGAGAGCTGACAACAGACAACCACCAAAATACAAGAACAATTGAACAATTTATAATCATAAGCAATATATCTGAAACTTTCTCTCAGGCATTTAGAGAGCTGACAACAGACAACCACCAAGCACTTGAGACTCGTACCGTCCCCTTGGTGCCCTCGTGGAGAAGCTGACCAGACAGCAAAGCACAACCTCCAGGACTGCCAAAGGCCACTGGGCGCTGAGGGAGATTTGGCTCAAGGCCTTCAGCCAGCGGGAGAAGCTGTACAGGCCTGTGGATGCCCTGCAGAAGACGACCTATTTCATCCTTGAGACTAAACTCCAAGTGTGCCGACGAAAGAGAAGTGGTTTATCAACCAGCTGATCACTCCTAGCAACTATCACCTACAGTCTGGTAGTTCGTTCAAAAGTGTTCGATATGCACTTCACCAAATCTGCTGGCAATTTATCTGGCAGACTCCTGAGCCTGTGCAAAACCCTATGCGCTGGCAAGGACTCAAAAAGGGGGGGGGGGGGCGAAGAACGACTTATGAAACACTACGCTGACACCACCAGAACGATAGAAACATTAAGATGGGCAGCAAACAGACCAGTTTTTTTTTTTACAATGCCGGTTGGGATTGAACACGAGATATCATATCTTGAGTCCACAGCTCCAATGAAAGACCCATCCAGCCCACGTCAGAGAGTACAGTCTTGAATAAATAATCAATCAAGTGACAGGTATTTGTGAGTCACGTCTCTCCTCGCCTTTCATTACTCACTATAACTCAGTCAGCGCTGAGGTACTGCCTACATATTCTTATCGGACTGCATGGATTCGTGTCTGTTAAGGAGAACTATGCTCGTGCCGGCCACCACCCCACCCAGCTGTCAATGGGTGCCTGACCCTATTCAGGTTTGGGGAAGGTAAAGTAGCAGGGAAACGATATGGACACTGCCCTCATAATGCTGGCCCTCAGAAGAATTGAGGTCTCTACCACCACACGCCCCTCAATCTGAGGGTCAAGGAACAGTCTGTAACCTTATAGCTCTAATCAGTCAACAGACACCTGAAGTACAGTTACACAAATTGTGTCATAATCAAAAAGGAAGACACCTGCTCCAGCAGTCAAGAGGACCAAACAGCTGAACATGGATTACAGTGTAACACTATCGTTGTTATAACGTCTTATGCTTTGTTCGTGTGCGTGCAGTTACACCTTTCGTTGGAGTTTCAGTGTTTAGTTTAAAATATTACTATTGGTTTTGAACCGGAAGCAGTTGTCAATTTCAGTTGGCATGACCCTTTGAAAGTGCGAAGACCTTTTGACTGACTGAATAATGAAAATAGTCAAAGGAATTCGTGTCTTGCTTCAACGAGACATGGTCGACCCCAGTTCTTCTGACTACTAAGCTCCGTGGCAGCTGGCAGGAATTAAACACAAAACAAAACAAAACAAAAACAACAACAAAACCCCGCCACATTCATTGTCTGATGTGGCCTGACAATGGAGACAGCGAAGGAAAAAAAGAAAATTAATCAATGACTAATCAATTAACAGACATCCATTGGCTACTTCGCCTGTCACCTTTATTTCCACCTCTACAGCGATGATTGCCACCACCACCACCACCACCCCGCCCCCACAACACACACACACACACACACACACACACACACACACACACACACACACACACACACACACACACACAGAAGGTTCGGAAGAATATGTAAAATCTATATTCAAATTGTACTCTTTACCCAGATCCATTGTTACCTTAATGCAATAACACACACATACACACACACGCGCGCACACACACGCATGCACACACACACACACACACACACACAACGCGCGCTTGCTTGCTTTTACTCACTCTCTTACCTGCAGAAATACATTATTAATCCCACGCTTAATGGACTACAAGATTGGAAGGTTGTGAGGTCGAATCCCCATCAGTCCCTTTAAAATCACTGAGGGATTTTTCGGCCCCAACCGGCTCTTACTCCGATTTCAGCGTGTTATGAGGTCAACGTGAAGACTGGGAGCACATTGTCGAGTCTCATCAACTTCACGAATGCGTCATTGACGGTGTTGCTCAAATCTTCTGACCAACATTGTAGGTGTCTTATCTCTTGGGCAAGGTTGGCGCCAGGATGTACTATGATAGTAAGCAAAGAGTACAACCTTGTCATGCAGTTTCAATCCCAGATGGTCTTCTATAGCATAATGATCATTACCCTCATCACATCATCATCATCGCATTGTTAAAAAAGTGCCAGCTTCTGAAGCCATGCAGTTGGCACAAAAACGTCCTTGAGTGCGATAAAAACAAAAAAAACCCCAACCAACCAACCAACCAAATAACAAAAAAAAAAACAAACAAAAAAAAACAGGGGGGGGGGGGGGGGGGGGAGCGCGTAATTTCTACGCACTCACGAGGCAGTGAAAGAGTGCCTACAGTTAAAATTGATATTTAATGTGCACACAATCCTGTGTTTTTAACACGCTGTACAACAGATGTGAAAATACTCGGTACGCATTTGTCAAATTATCCTTGCTTGGCTGCTAATGCTGTTCTTACAATCTGATTCATGAGTAATGACAACTGCTTCATCCAGACATGCACACACGCACAAACCCGCACGCGCGTGCACACACACACACACACACACACACACACACACACACACACACACACACACACCACACACACACACACACACACACACACACACATTTATCTATCTTTGAAAAAACTAAAGTATACCGGTACTTGTAAGTACGAACAATACTGCTCCGAGTTGTCAGATTCAAGATTCTTCCCCACCCCTCCAAATATTAAACATAACATAAAGCATATCAAATCATAACATAATCTTGTACAGCGATAAACAAGACTGATTCAAATAATAAAAAGAAAAAAAAAACCTGGATAGGTCCATTTAAACTGGTGCACACGAAACTCATAAATCATAAAAGACTGTTCACAAACAGCCGGGCACATCATTGCTGACAACCACCCATCCATAACTTTGACCACCAACAATACAATTTTCCGCCAGGGGACTGAACACTGCAGCGAACTCAGCATGAGTGGGAGGACTAAGTATTCCGACAAGGCGTTAACAGACGTCCATGCCAGACAGGGACTGCACAGCACGTGCTACAGTTTTACCCTCTGTTCAGGGGGAACAAAAAGTAAAACAAACAGTAGTGGCCAAATGGATCGGTTCTGGAAGAGCAGCTCTGGGTATCAAGGAGAACTTGGTGAAAACTGCATTCTTCATACATGCCACCGGACAGCCTATTTTAAGCGTAATCATATCCTCGAAGAACAAACAAAACATACATACAAACAAACTAAAAGTACACAAACAAACAAACGAACAAACAAACAAACAAAATTGACTGATCGTGTCAAACACGCAATCTCCCACAACATACACCCACACACGTATATCCCATGACCGTGCGTACGATTTTAATTAATCGCACAGCTTTTGTTTAGTACTGGTAGATGAAACGTAGAAACACGCAACGCTCGCGCCGACACACGCACGTGCATGCACGCCTACACATCCGTAGATCTATAGTGTTTATTTTTTCATACCCATTTAAATGTCTGTCTCTCTCTCTCTCTCTCTCTCTCTCTCTCTCTCTCTCACACACACACACACACACACACACACACACACACACACACACACACGACTATCTTGCTATCAAATAATAATTATCGCACTCTATTACACACACACACACACACACACACACACACACACACACACACACACACACACACACACACACACACACCACACCGATGGAATTCCATCCACACCCGAAGCCCATGTACGTGATACGTTCAGAACTCGAACTCTCTCTCCCTCTCTCTCTATACCCCCCCCTCTCTCTCTGTCTCTCTCGTTTGCCATCCTACTCGTACATTTACATGGACTCTACAGACGATCAGACGAATAAACATACTGGTCACTTATCCCTTTGACTCCCGCACCCTATCTAATAGGGTGAGAAAATCAAAGGGTTAAGTTTTTGCATTCCATTTGGTCCCCTTCTTACCCACTGGACGAGGCGGCAGGGAAGTTTTTAGTCCTGTTTTTATTATCCATTGCTTGGTGTTTGTGATCTGTTTGTGACCGTGCGTTCGCGCTTGACAAAGGCTGGTTGGCCGAAAATTTGCGCTTGTTTTGTTTTGTTTTGTTGGATACGCGCTTACATTGGTTTTCTTGTTCTTCTGGTTCCTGTTTGCTTGGGCGCGGGCAGTCACACTTGTTTTGGATCTTTGCTAGCATGTTTGGCAAATACAGGGTGCTGTGGACAGGGTGCGGGGGTTATGGCGTGAATGGGGCTTCAAGTAGGAAACAAGGCCAATTCTTGAGGCACGCGTTCTAACGCAGGCGCTTCATGAGTAATCGTCCTGCGGCTATGGGTTCCGTTTTCACCGTCCCTCTGCTGACTAGCAGCTGTTGTGCGTTGTTCAAATGTGTTTGTGCTCTGTGTGCACTGCTGTCGCCAGTTTGCTCTAATACAGGCAGACCCTCCATTGAGTGGTGTTGATGCAACAGCAGATAAGCTTGGCCTTCAGAGTATCTCTGTATTGCATATACCCACAACACACCACACAACCTACTCACAGCTGCAATGATGTCGTCAGCTGGGACTGCGAGTTATTTCCCTACAAAAGTATCCAAAATCATTATTTCCGTTCCATTTCAATTGAACGTGATGTCTAGATTATTTCAGTTTGAGTTTCAATTTCTCTCCGCGCTCGAAATGAATTCTACATGCACGGACGCCACAGATGTCCTGTGATGGAACAGACTCAAAATGATCATGTCTAATAAGCCTGGAACCTGCACAGCAGTCTCTGTGAGTCGCATGTAATGTGAACCGGGGTTCTTCTCGTACAGGCCTACCGGCATTGAACTTTATTATTCCCCTCCGATTCCTACCCCCCGTTTTCGATTGACTGATTTGGTTCAGTTTTTACGTCAGCACCCCACCTCAGGTGATATTGCCGACGGGGATAACCATCCCAGGGAAGGGGGGACTTATCTAATCCTATACTGACACCACCAGAACAACGATGTTAAGATGGGACAGTGAGAAGGCCTGTTTTAATGGGGAGACTTACCTAATCCTATACTGACACCACCACAACAGCAACGATGTTAAGATGGGGCAAGGAGACGACCAGTTTTAATGTAGCGCACCCCGGGATTCGAACCCACAACCATTAGTATGTGAATCCGAACGCTCAAACCTACTGAGCTACTGAGGCCCGACCCCCATTTTTTCACCTTCTTTTTAAAGACCCATAAACCCAGTTGTTTACCGTGCCATCCTCATGACGCAGAAGCAGGCCTTTTTGCATTTATATCTGATGTCTTGAGTTCAATTCCAATCCACAACACGAACACTGGCCATATTAGCTGCCCATCTCGGTGCCAGAATCATCCTGATGAGTCAGCTTAACGTTTCATAAGTCCCTCCCCCCCCCCCTCCTCCTTATTTTAAGACTTTGCAAGCGATACGGGTTTTGTTCATGCTCAAGAACTCCGCCAGATAGTTGTTGGCAGGTTTGGGAGGAGCGTATATGAAACTGTAAGAGTGCGATAAACCTGTCCTGAACAAACTCCAAACTTCCTTTTTCCTAAGCATCGTCACCACAATGAGACTATCGGACAGGCCATCAGTGTTCTGTCCAGACAGCCGCGGTAAATGATCCTGATGATGCTCCACACAGGCCGCAACTGGCTAAACGCCCATATGAACGTCAAGTTCAAACTGACGCTTTCACCAACCCGCTCCTGCGGTCAAGACAAGAAAACGGCACAAACTGCAGCGATGTCACTTCTATCAAGTGGAGCGACAGGAGACATGGCCGACTACAACTCCTCTGACCCACAAAGCTCCATGGCAACCGGTAAGAACTGGAAAACCCCCACACACACACACACACACACACACACACACACACACACACACACACACACACACACACCTCTCTCTCTCTCTCTCTCTCACACACACACACGCATGCACGCGCGCGCGCCACACACACGCACGCACACACACACACGCACGCAAGCCATCTAAATAATAATAATAATAATTTAATAATAATTACAATATTTATATAGCGCAAAATCTTGATTAAAAATCAAATCTAAGCGCTGAAACACACACGCACGCACGCACACACACCACGCACGCACGCCCCACGCAACGGCTATAAATGGGGAGAAAGAATAAAAGCAATGGAAAATTATAGAGAGCATATTATATACAATTATATATTGCAATGTGATTCCCCTCCGAGTGGAGACAGGCTGCAGAGGGGATTGAGTGAGGTCAGGATTTTATGCAGAGGAGAAAAGGTGAGTTTTGAGAGCGGATTTGAAGGAGACAAAAGTAGGTTGCTGACGGACTGAGAGAGGAAGTTTGTTCCAGGAGAGCGGACCAGAAACAGAGAAGGCTCGTGGACCATAGGTATTGAGCTTAGTGCGTGGAAAGCGAAAAGTCAGAGGATCGGAGGCAGAGCGGAGGGTACGTGAGGGAACGATAGATCTCAAGTAGGCTTGACAGGTAATCGGTGGCTGCGTTATTGAGGCTTTTGTAGCACATGGTGTCTAGTTTGTACTGTATGCGCTTTGATACAGGGAGCCAGTGAAGTTGTGCCAGGAGAGGAGATATGTGGTAGCTTTTTTCTTTTTGAGGCGTGCAGCATTGTTTTGAATGCGCTGTAGGATGTGAGTGGTGGAGGCAGGAAGACCGGACAGGAGTGAATTGCAATAGTCAATGCGAGACATCATGAAGGAGAGAACGAGTTTTGCAGTTGTTTCCACAGACAGATACTTCCTGATCAGGCTTATAAGTCCGCAGAATAGCACTATACAACAATGGTGACTACGACAAAGGTGATGATCATCGTTTTCATTAGTACATGTACAAACGGCACAATAACCAAGCCAGTACACGTTGGACTACCAATCGGAATGTCCTGGGGTTTGATCCGTCTAAACTTCCACATGACGGTTAATACGGTGCATATATTTACGGTCTCATAGTTCACCATGTGTGCTGACCTGCCAGTGCCTAAACCCCCATAGTGTGTATCATCATCATCATCCATCATCATCGTCGTATCATCTTAGTGCCCTGCCACATGGCATTGGCGATCATGGCCCTCCATATGCATCTATCCCTTGTCGCCGCAAGCACATCTTCCACCCTCTCTGTCCTCAGCCACCCTGCAAGTCTGTCCAATATTTTCTCCCTGTGTCTACTGGTTACTCTTTCCCTCCAGCTTTCCTGTTGTGACCAGATGCTCTAACTGCCCTTTCCTTCATAAAATGATCTATAAATGTTGCTTGTCTTTTCCTAATCTCCCTTATCAATGATCTTCTTGTGTCTGCCTCCATCAAGACTATCTCGTTTGTTTTCTTTGCTGTCCATGGAACTCTCAACACTCTTCATTCTATACACACATTCTTCATCGTGTGTATAGGCACACAAAATATTAAATATGCGCATGAAAGATCCTGTAAATCATGTCATTGTTCAATGCCTCACAAAAACATGAAAATACCAAGAATGCATACCCATCGAAGAAAGAGTATGCAGACTGTGGAGCAGCCTACCGTCTGCACAGTATAGACAAAACAACGTGAGTTACGTAAACAAATCCGGTAAAAAACGGAATCGTAGAAACGAAATATTTACTTAAGGTGATGAAATGCACTCCCTCCGACTTTCTCTTTCTCTTTGTGACAAACATCCTCATCATCATCTCCTTGACATTATCGAACGGTCGTGTAGGGGCCAGATGGCACCGAACTATAAAGTTGGAGAGGGACTGGGTAGTTTGCAATGCTACGAAAAGGCAAAGTCTGATAAATGGCTTTTTCGCGTGAGCAGACTTCGGCCACTTTGAAGCCAAGATTATGTGCATGCAAACCGGTCGGTTGGGGGTGGACGGGATGGGGAGGGGTGGGGATGGGGACAGACACAGACAAGTAGAGAGACAGACAGACAAAGAAGAAGACACACACACACTCATATTCGGCCAGGTCAATCGTACGCGAACAGTTCGGGGACATAGAGATACGGGAGCAGTGACCGAGAGTCAGACAGATTGACATCATCATCATATAATAATAATAATAATAATAACAATAATAATGATAATAAATAAATGAAGAAATAAATTAACTATAATGATATTTATAAGGCCCCACATTTTGATTCAAGACGTGTACTCCCATCATTCACCAAAGCAATGACCAACAACGATCAAATCTCCAGGACACAAAGCACACGCAAACTGGGAGGGGACTGACAGGAGAGGAAAAGGGCGTGTGGCCCCTGACCTAAACCGTCATCCTCCCTCTGTCTGTCTGTCTGTCTCTCAAACACCACACACACACACACACACACACACACACACACACACACACACACACACACACCACACAGTATGCAGAACTAGGGTACACACAAGTCTGTTCGACGAATGACCACTTAACTTGTCATCTTCTCTGTCACACACATACGTTTTTTGTTGTTGTCTTTCTCGTTGCTTGTTTGTTTGTTTGTTTTTTACCAAAACTTCAGAAAGGCAGAAGGCAACTGGGCCACAAGGGGAGGGACCTGGGAAATGACCCTCTCTGTCCAATAGCTTTTTTTTTTTGCCAGACAGCCGGGCGAATGCCCTGTTATTCATGATTTTCAACTGCCGATGGTTTCTTTACCGTGTGCATGCCAGAAGGCACACAGGTCCGACTCTTTTTTCGCCCCCTTCCGAAGAACTAGAAAATAGACAGACGAAATATATGCACACATTCTCGGCCAGTTTAAAGAAGAGATTAAGCGCAGTCAGTCTATCAGTTAGACACACACAGACAAACACACTCACTCTCGGTTTAGCCAGTTTGAAGCCGAGATAAAGCGCAGACGGACGGACGGACGACGGACGGACAGACAGACAGACAGACGAACACACACACATATTTAGCCAGTTTGAATCCGAGATAAAGCCAGACAGACGGACGGACGGACAGACAGACAGACAGACAGACGACGAACACACACATATTTAGCCAGTTTGAAGCCGAGATAAAGCATAGACAGACGGACCGGGACAGACAGACAGACAGACGAAACACACACATTTTAGCCAGTTTGAAGCCGAGATAAAACACAGACAGACGGACGGACAACAACAGACAGACAGACAGACGAACACACACATATTTAGCCAGTTTGAAGCCGAGATAAAGCGCAGACAGACGGACGGACGGACAGACAGACAGACAGACAGACGAACACACACACACATATTTAGCCAGTTTGAAGCCGAAAATTAAGCACAGACAGACGGACGGACAGACAACAGACGAACCAACACATTTAGCCAGTTGAAGCCGAGATAAAGCACAGACAGAGGACGGACAGACAGACAGACAGACAGATAGACAGACAGACAGACGAACACACAAAACAATTACCATTGAAGCCAAATAAGGAAGGCACGTGAACGGTACGGAACACAGGACCAACACAACAAGCAGACAGACAGTAGAACGAACACACACACACACACACACACATACACAACACATACAACACACACACACACACACACACACACACACACACACACACACACACACACACACACACACACAGAGTCGGCAAGTCTGAAGCAAAGATCAAGCACTCGCCAACGGTCCGAAGACAGGAAGAGAGAGCCACCAACAGAGACAGAAAAATACATGTACACACACACACACACACACACACACACACACACACACACACACACACACACACACACACACACACACACACACACACACACACACACACACTGTGTAACGGGAATGCTAGCGCGCACAATGCATGCACGCAGTAAATACACATAAGAACACACGCAAACGCACCTACCACACTCTCTCAGCCTCCCATGTCATACACATGCACCCCCCTCTCTCTCTCAAAATATACATATGTGTGCGCCCGAAAGTTCTCAGACACATTACATATGGTCAAATTGGTAGATACCACCTTTCAATAACAAGTGTACAAAACGCATAAAACTCTGGTTTGCTCATTAGATAAGGGCAACAGCTCTGATGTCCCCATAAAGCACGAACATGCTCCTAACTTCCCGGGAACAAAGTTATGTTATATGGGCATGTGGTATTTGCAACGTTTTGTACAAATCTCGTTTTGGAATAGTTTGGAAAAATGGAAAGTGTAGATGACAGAAGGATATCCTTATCAGAATTCAAAGCACAGCTTATGGATTGCTTTAAAAACAAACAGTATGAAGGTTTAGATAATAATCATTTTTATCACAATGCAATGCATATTTCAAGCAGTGTCACCTAGCACATATTTAAGTTATGTCAGTAACATCGCTTTGACAAGAAACTTGACCAGATTCAGAACTGGAATGCTATCTCTGAAATAAAACTGTTGCAGTATGATAATAACCACATATTAGTCAAGGGTAATTCTTGTCCTTTCTGTGATAATGCTTGAGCAACAAAGGCACATTTCTCGCTGAAATGGCAAAAGTACAGTGAACTTCGATAAGAATTCATATCTGCAGAATACTGTAATTTCCATCGATGTTAAGAGTTTGCTTTGTTGATGGTCACAGAAAACAAAATAATTATCATGAAAGTCGCTAATTTTGTATACAAAGCAGTTTACCTAAGTAAACAGTGTTTATAGTCATAAAACTATATTGTATAATATTCATTCCCCTTGTAAAGAGCTATGACCTAGACATTAAACCATCCTGGCTCCTGACTCACTCGCTCGCTCATGCAAAAAGCTAGCGCGAGTGCATAGTAGCACCCAAATGTGCATCATCATCATCATCATCATCATCATCATCATCATCATCACGTGCCCTGCAGCATGGCGTTGGCGATCATGGCCCTCCATACGAATCTATCCCTTGTCGCTGCAAGTTCATCTCCCACCCTCTTTGTCTTCAGCCACCCTGTAAGTCCGTCCAATATTGTTCTCCCTAGGTCTACCTGGTGTTCTCTTTCCCTTCAGCTTTCCTGTTGTGACCAGTGCTTTAATTACCCCTTCCTCGTAAAATAGCCTATAAATGTTGCTTGTCTTTTCGTAATCTTCTTTATAAATGATCTTCTTGTGTTTGCCTCCTTCAAGACTCTCGTTTGTTTTCTTTGCTGTCCGTGGAACTCTCAACATTCTTCTTAGTTGCCTCAATTTTGTTCTGACTTCGCACGTTGACTGTCCACACCTCACCACCGTGCAACAGTATATAACATTCAAGAACTCTCTTCCCGATGTTGATTGATAGGCATTTGTTAGTAAGAATGCTTTTGATCTTCTCGAATGCTGTTTTGGCTTGACTGATTTTGCTGGCTATTTCTGATGAGATGACTGTTCCCAGATATTTAAACTTACCAGCCTGTCTCAGAGTTGTGCCATTTGCTGTTATTTTGCATGAAGGGATTTCTTGTTTTTGTGTGTTTTTCTTTTACTGGTTACCATGACTTCAGTCTTCTTGCTATTTAGCTCCAGCCCTTTATTTTTGCAATCTACAGTATTTCTATTATATTCACAAGGTTTTGTAGGTCTTTTTCATTTTCTGCAATTAGCACGATGTCATCTGCCTGACGAATGTTATCATTCTTTCTCCAACTTTTATCCCGGGACATTCTTCTAGATTTCTCACTATGGTTTCAATGTAAACAGAAAACAAATCTGGTGACAGAATACAACCCTGCCTGACCCCTCTGTTTATAGTTTGGAAAGAGCTTATATCCCTTTTCATCATTTAAACACACACCAACTCACCCGAGAGCAGACACAGCAAATGGAACATACAGAGACGCATAACAGGACAATCACACTGGCAGCAACTAATCAAACAACACAAAAAAGGACATATCATACAGAAATACAGATGGTAATAATATCTGAGTGCACGCGAGGATTAACAGACATGGCAAAAATTTAAGTCCATCGACTGCTCCCCTCACTCACTGTTGAACAGATGTAAGAATCGACGTATACCGAGTAATCTAATTTAATTCCACTGGCGGGCGTGTCTGAGGATTAAGAAGTATTGCACGAACCAATCCCACTAATGAGTAAACGCAAACGTGATTAGATGTAAGACAGATTAATTCCACAGATGGGCGGGCGCGAGGATTAGCAAATATTAATCAAAAACACATGAAAAGGGAACAAGATTATAAAGACATATGGACATAATTCAAGAGGCATTCATCACACGCGGACAAATCCATACGCACTCGACCTGTCTGCAAATACTTATCCAGCAGACTCCTTGAGCCTGCACGAAACCATATAGGCCTATACTATTTAGGTACTGACATGGAAAGGGGAGGCGGGCGAACGAGACTTGACACACTGAATTAACATCACCACAATGACTGCAGCATTAATTTAAATCAGATGACAGCAAACGGGCCAGTTTTCAAGTTGGGACTGAACGCAAGACATAAAATCTTTACCTCTACTGCTCCAACTGGTATGCCTATCAGCTCCGAAATAAAACAACAACAACGACGACGACAACGCCAACACCACCACCCAAAATGCACGTTAAAGATCCAATGGCACGAAAAGAAGTTTACCCTGAAAACATTCTGTAGAAGAATCCAATTTCATAGTAAGACACATATGCAGAAAATAAAGGGAAAAAATGGGTGGTTCTGCACTGCAGCCACGTGAGGCAGCCTGAAGTTCGCAAGGCAAATTCACTGTGGTTCTGGTCCGATCTCGAAATTCAGCAATATCGGTCCAGGTTATAAGGCTGACCGACACACAAACTGTCCATACCTACGACTGACGAGAGGCATAGTTCTAATAGAATGCTGATAAGAAGAAAAAAATACAAAAGAAAACAACCCATCCAATCCACACTTTGAATGAATGGAGAGAATGAAGAGGAAAGGAAGGAAGGAGGGTGGCGAAGGAGAAGGAATAATAAAATACAAACTACACCCCTAAAAAAATCAACGACAGACAGACAGACAGACTGACAGAATTCTTAAAGGAGAAGAGACATATAAAGAGATGATCGACTGATCAATAGTCAACCAGGTCGACAGACACTAGAACTGACATACAGACAGATGTATGAACAGACACAGCTATGAAGTCAGATGAAGAAAAAACAAGAGAGAAGAGAGAGAGAGAGAGAGAGAGAGGAGAGAGGAGAGAGAGGAGAGAGAGAGAGAGAGAGAGAGGAGAGGAGAGAGAGAGAGAGAGAGCAGAGAGAAAGACCGACAGAAAGAAAGGAAGAAAGCAAAAACGGAAGACAAAAGAAAAAAAAGAACGAACCGATAAACAGGCAGAATGGAAAAAAAATGAAAGAAAGAAAAAAACAAAAACAAAAACAAAATGGTCAAGCCATTCTAACAATCTCCCTTTCTATAAAAAAAATAATCATGGTCGTACAGGTGACCTTGATTATCAGTCACTGTGACCTTGTAGAAACTTCAGATGTAATAGAACTTGACGTGCAGATTGTCACTAGAATGAACACAGAATCTGAATCATTGTCGGGAATTCCTGATATAGTGCTGTTTACGCAACTTCCTGAGAAAATAACGAACGAAAGAGACTGACAGAGGGAAATACAAAGAAAGAAAAAAAGAAAAACACAAAGACCGGAAAGGAAACCCACAGAGAAAAACACAGAGAGAAAAACACAAAGACGGACTGAAACAAAGACAGACACTAATGTATACTCAAAGAAACGTATTGAAAGAAAGGGAGAAACATAAAACAAAACACAGACAGACAGACAGACAGAAAAACATAGAGAAAACCACACACGCACACACAAACACAAACCGACAGAGAGAACCACAACTAATAATAGAAAAACAGAAGAAGACAAACACAGAGACACACAAAGAAAGAAAAGACGCAAACATTTAGCCAGCCAGCCTGACAAAGAGAAACACTCAAAATAGACAGGTACAGAAAGAAACACAAAGACAAATAGAAACGCAGACAGAAAAATAGAGACAGAAGAGAGCAAATAACAAAGAAAGAAGAAACACAAAAAGGAAGAAAGAAACAGAGAAACACAAAGAAACGCAGAGAAAAACACACCGAAAAACAGACAGAAACACAAGACAAGAAGAAAGAAGGCAAAGAAACACAAAGGAGGACTGACAAACACACACACAAAAGATGAGAATGAAACGCAGAGAAAGAAAGACTAAACAGAAAAACAAAGACAGGAGACAGAAACACAAAGACAAAACAGAGAAACGCAAAGAAAAATGACAGATAAGTGAAACACACACGACAAAGAAACAGAAAAAATCACCAAAAGACACAAAGACAGAGAATTACAAGAAACACTTAGATAACCACACAGACAGACAGACAGACAGACAGACAGACAAAAAACAGCTCACAATGAAAGAAAAACAAGACTGAAACACAACGAAAAAATCAATGAAAACGGAAGAGGCTGACCGTCTTACGCTGTTAGGCATCCGGTTCTAAGAGACAGCATCTGTGTCAACATGAACAAAAACAACATCGTCTCTGTCGAACTGTCTCGGCCAGACTCTTGTCAACCTTAGCAGGCCGAGTTCAAACTTTTTCAAAAGCCAATACAGCGCTCAGGAAGAAAACGTTCCGTGACGCCTCACAACTGCCTACAGTTTCTTTGCCAGGACAAAACAGGAATTTGTGGCGTTATACACTGTCAAGAAACACCATAACCTCTGTTGAACTGTCTCGGCCAGACAGACGTCCACGTTAACAGCAATCAACAGGCAAATGCGGCAGGCATAAAAGAAAACGTTCAATGAAGTCTCACAGTTGCCTAAGTGTTCATAACTCGAACAGAATATCGTTCTGTGGCGCTACGCATGATCAGAAACGTAATCTCTATCGAACTTTCAGGGTAAGACTGTCTATGTTTGAACGCTAAAATAAAAGAACCGGGCAGGTGAAGGCAGCACGCACGATAAGAAACGTCCGAAGACGGCTCACAGTGGTCAACAGTTTCTTAACTAGGACAGAATAACTAACGTTCTAAGGCGTTACACATTGTCAGAAACAGGACAGAACAGAATAACGTTCTGTGGCGTTACATATTGTCAGAAACAGGACAGAATAATATTCTGTGGCGTTAATCACTCTCAGAAACAGGACAGAATAACGTTCTGTGGCGTTACACACTGTCAGAAACAGGACAGAATAACGTTCTGTGACGTTACACACTGTCAGAAACAATCATCTCTACCGAACTTTCTCGTCAAAACACTGTCCACGTTAGCAGGCCAAGATCAAACAACTTAACAAGCGAAGACGCAAAGACATTATCTTCTATTTATAACGTCTTTGCCAAAAAGGCAAACACAAAAAGAAACGTTGCGTGACACTTCGCAGCAACATGGAGTTTCTTTGCCTTCTGTGGCGTTACACTTTGTCAGCAACTACACCCTCTCTATCGAAAGTCAGGGCTGCACTTTTCGTTAGCAGGTTAATTTGAAACAACACAACAACTACGAACACTTATCTAATTACAGAAACGAGGTAATCAAATAAGCATGACCTGGTTGTCCCCCTTCGATAATATCTGATTATCCTGTTTGGATAATTCAATTACGTCTCATGCTCCACTTTGTTTCGCTTTCGTTCGCCTAATCATTGGATCCGATAACCACCCACATTCAACACACGCACACACACAAAGTTGTTTCAAGACCTTACTGAGAAATAGAGAGAAACTAAGCACTGAATCCACGAACACTGCCACGTACACACACGCACGCGCTTCGTTTGCAAACGTCCCCAGCAACTGAACGAACAAAGTCACAGAGCAGTACACAGGTGAAGCAGTATGCGACAGTAGGGGGTGATGGTGGTAGTGGGGGATGGGGACAGTCATCAAAGCCCCATCACCATCCCCTCCCTTCTCCAAACGCCATCGTTGCCATCATCATCTATCTCCACCGCAACCCGTTCTCCCCCATCAGCGCACTAGAGAGAAAGAGAGAGAGAGAGAGAGAGAGAGACAGAGAGAGAAAAGAGAGAGACAGAGAGATACACAGAGACAGAGACAGAGCGAGAAAAAGAGAGAGAGGGAGGGAGAGAAAAAGAGAGAGAGAGCGTGTGTTTTATGTGCTTTGTGAGAGAGGGGGGAGAGAGAGGGGGGAGGGACAGAGAGCGAGAGAGGGAGGGACAGAGAGAGGGAGAGGGAGGGAGAAGGAGAGGAGAGAGGGAGAGAGAGAGGGAGAGTGTGTGTGTGTGTGTGTGTGTGCGAGAGACGCGGAGAGAGAGAAAGAGAGAGAGAGAGAGAGAGAGAGAGAGAGAGAGAGAGAGGAGAGAGAGAGAGAGAGAGAGAATATGAACACGAATGAATAATGTTTCAGTTCATAAGGCCCATTAACATGGGGACAAGAGGGACGATGACTTCGCAACATGGAAACCATATCACCGCAATACCATAAATGCAAATAAAGTTGTAGTTCGTAACTACATACTTACATGAACACACACAGGAACGTGCACTAGAGAGAAAATATTTACAAGAGGTATAGTGATGTAGGAGTCTACACACATCAGTCAGGACACAGAGAGAGAAAGACCGAGCGAGCTAGTGAGCGAGCGAGTGCGCGGCGCGCGCGCGAGGAGAGAGAGAGAGAGAGAGAGAAGAGAGAGAGACAGAGAGAGGAGGAGAGAGAGAGAGAGAGAGAGAGAGAGAGAGAGAGAGACAGAGACAGAGACAGAGAGAAAGAATGACATGACACTTCATTTTCCAACAGTAGTATAAGTTACGGGCGAAAAACTATAGTTCAAATTTGCCGTTGCTAATCTACATGAACACTGAAAATGAAATAATGAATGAATTCTTAAAGAGTCAGAGAGAGAGAGAGAGAGAGAGAGAGAGAGAGAGAGAGAGAGAGAGAGAGAGAGAGAGAGAGAGAGAGAGAGAGAGAGAGAGAGAGAGAGAGATGGGATCCAGAGCAACAATGCCTCACCCTTTGCCAAACTATCACCTCCCAGCTCTCGACGCCTCACGACAGCTGTTTAACAGTTAACAGTTTATTTTTCAACTAAGTAAGATAACTCTTGAGAGTCGCGGAGTTATCTCCCATGTAGAATTTCTCAAACCCAACATAGTTTGCGCTACCCATTCAGCTAGCATAGACGCAGCCACAAAGCAGAAAGTGGTAAGCGCAGAACATTCCTTATTTTTGTTTAAAGTCCAGCCGACTGCTTTGAGCCATATCAGGGCTATAACCTGTTTCAAAACATACAGAATACTTCAATTGGAAAAGAAAAGAAAAGAAAAAAAAATTAAGTACAGATATCAAAGCATTCTCGCACATAATCTAAGGAGATGCCCCTGGCGTTGAACAACTCCCGTCCAATTTATCACAGATGATTCTAAAAACATCCTTGAATACAAATTTAAACATAACTAAGGACACTGAAACATACATAAACGGGCCGAAATTTCCTACAATTGTTTCCGCGTATCTCATTTCCCTACAGCCAAAATAAACTTCATACATGTGCCCAATTATCAATCCTTAGAGAAAAGTACATAAGACTTAATCGAACACACACAGGTGAATGGACCAGCAAGGCAGAAAATGATAAAAAGAGATGACAGAAAGCAAAGGAACAAGGCAGAAACAAAGAGAGTGACTGAAAAGAGGAAATTTCTAGCACAGAATTCCCAGAAGGTAGGTATACTATTCATACTGAAAGAGCCTCGGGCATCCTCACGGGGGACGACAGCTATTTCGCCAAGCAAACAGGTGCTGTCCACGTATTGCATGACCTATTTGGACCCAGTCATCGGTTACTTTGTTCACAAACCGAATGGCATGGTGGAGAGATGACAAACTCCGGGACATACCCATATAAAGCGCAGGAACCAGATCCAGCCCAGCCACCGGACCAACAGAGTATGAAAGAGCCGTTCTTTGCCTGCCAGCTCGCATAGCTGCCAGCTTTTCTCCACCTACTACGGTCTCGATAATCAGCAATCCGAAGCTCCGAATGTTGCTTTACAACCACAGGAGGTGTTCGAACAATCGGAAAATATCGGTCAGACCTGATGCTCCAGACACAGCCTACTATCTTCTCAAGTAGGTCTTACATGCCCCAAAGGGATCCCGTTGTTAGATTGCCGTTGCTAATCTACATATCTGCCTCAAACTACCCATTGAACAAGAAATACGTCAATAAATCAATGATGTACGACAATAATACACGAGGAAATCAAAGAGTAGCGCCAGTTGTTATTGATTGAGAGATACAATGAGACACACAGGAATGAAAATAGTAATTAGTATGTATGTGTGTGGACGTGAGCGTTAAAGGGGGAGAGGGGGTAGCAGAGAGAAGAGAGAGAGGGAGAGGGAGAGGGAGAGAGAGAGGGAGGGAGAGAGAGCGACACAGAGGGAGAGATGGAGAGAGAGAGAGAGAGAGAGAGAGAGAGAGAGATGAGAGACAGAGCGAGCGAGCGAGCGAGACAGACAGATAGACAGACAGACAGACATCAGACAAAGACAGCGAGAGAGAAGAAGGGAGGCCAAAATCTATATACTCATTAACGTAACGTTAGATCGATTTACACTGATACGCAGCTCTCATCACCATGCTATAGCACTGATACGGGCTGGTTGGTTCTTTTCATAGAACCGTGGACTCGAGGTCTGATACGTCGAGTTCAATCCCAACCCGCAACTCTGAAGACCGCCTGTTCGGTGCCAATCTTAATGTTTCCATCATTCTGGTGGTGTCACTTACTGTTTTACTGGTCCCTCCTCATTTCAAGACATTGCCACGCGTAGGGTTTTGCGCGGGCTCAGGGAGTCTGCCAGGCAAATGCTGGCGGATTTCAGTGAAGCGCAAATGGAACTGTCGGAATTCGATGATTTCTTCTTCAACAAACTCCAAACTTTCAGTGATTTACATGTGTATTGCTCATCAACGTGTGCAGTAGTCTGGTGGATAAATTGCAGTAGTCTGGTGGATAAATTGCAGTAGTCTGGTGGATAAATTTCAAGATTCCAACTGGAAAGTCCCGAGGTCGATCCACCTTAACACCTCTGCCTGTTGGGTAAAGGCTGGACATTTTCCCCCATCTCTCAGGTCAACATGTGTGCAGACTTGTCATTACCTAACCCCCCACCCTTGAGTGTATACGCACGCAGATCAGAATATCAAATATGCATATTAAAGATCCCGTAAGTCAAATTCACTAACACCTGGCACTCTAACAAACCGAGTTAGAACTGAGCTTCTGAACCCTAAAACACAATGAACATTATACGTAAGTATTTACCGACGCGTCTTATATACACACTACATCGGCTGATCTGCACTGGTCTCTAATTGGCAACATCTTTCCTTGTGAACGAAGAATACAACAATTATCAAATCCGGTACTGACAAGTTCTGTCTAGAATCTTACACTGGCACGGTCAGTTTAGAATCCTGCACCAAAACAGTCAGAATCCTGCACTGAAACAGTCAGTTTAGAATCCTGCACTGAAACAGTCAGAATCCTGCACTGAAACAGTTTAAATCCTGCACTGAAACAGTCAGAATCCTGCACCAAAACAGTCAGAATCCTGCACTGAAACAGTCAGTTTAGAATCCTGCACTGAAAGTCAGAATCCTACACTGACACAGTCAGTTTAGAATCCTGCACTGAAACAGTTTAGAATCCTGCACTGAAACAGTCAGAATCCTGCACTGACACAGTTTAGAATCCTGCACTGAAACAGAATCCTGCACTGAAACAGAATCCTGCACTGAAACAGTCAGTTAGAATCCTGCACTGAAACAGTCAGAATCCTGCACTGAAACAGTCAGAATCCTGCACTGAAACAGTCAGAATCCTGCACTGAAACAGTCAGTCTAGAATCCTGCACTAAAACACTCAGTCTAAAATCCTGCACTGAAACAGTCAGTCAGAAACCTGTACTGACACAGTCTAGAATCCTGTACTGTGACACAGTCAGTCTAGAATCCTGTACTGTGACACAGTCAGTCTAGAATCCTGTACTGACACATTCAGTCTAGAATCCTGTACCAACACATTCAGTCTAGAATCCTGTACTGATACATTCAGTCTAGAATCCTGTACTGTGACACAGTCAGTCTAGAATCCTGTAATGTCACATTCAGTCTAGAATCCTGTACCAACACATTTAGTCTAGAATCCTGTACTGATACATTCAGTCTAGAATCCTGTACTGTGACACAGTCAGTCTAGAATCCTGTACTGACACATTCAGTCTACAATCCTGTACTGTGACACAGTCAGTCTAGAATCCTGTACTGTGACACAGTCAGTCTAGAATCCTGTACTGACACATTCAGTCTAGAATCCTGCACTGAAACAGTCAGTATCATGTACTGACACAGTCTAGAATCCTGTACTGACACATTCAGTCTAGAATTTTGTACTGATACATTCAGCCTAGAATCCTGTACAGTCACATTCAGTCTAGAATCCTGTACTGATACATTCAGTCTAGAATCCTGTACTGATACATTCAGCCTAGAATCCTGTAATGTCACATTCAGTCTAGAATCCTGTACAGTCACATTCAGTCTAGAATCCTGTACTGATACATTCAGCCTAGAATCATGTAATGTCACATTCAGTCTAGAATCCTGTACAGTCACATTCAGTCTAGAATCCTGTACTGATACATTCAGTCTAGAATCCTGTACTGATACATCAGCCTAGAATCCTGTACAGTCACATTCATCCTAGAATCCTGTACAGTCACATTCAGTCTAGAATCCTGTATTTACACATTCAGTCTAGAATCCTGTACTGACACATTCAGTCTAGAATCCTGTACTGACACATTCAGTGTTGAATCCTGTATAGACACATTCAGTGTTGAATCCTGTATTGACACATTCAGTCTAGTAATCCTGTACTGACACATTCAGTCTAGAATCCTGTACTGTCACATTCAGTGTTGAATCCTGTACTGACACATTCAGTTAGAATCCTGTGTTGACACATTCAGTCTAGAATCCTGTACTGACACATTCAGTCTAGAATCCTGTACTGACACAGCAGTCTAGAATCCTGTACTGACACATTCAGTCTAGAATCCTATACTGACACAGGCAGTCTAGAATCCTGTACTGACACATTCAGTCTAGAATCCTGTAATGTACACATCAGTTTGAAATCCTGTACTGACACAGCAGTCTAGAATCCTGAACTGACACATTTAGTTTAGAATCCTGTACCGACACATTCAGTTTGAAGTCCTGTACAGTCACATTCAGTCTAGAATCCTGAACTGCCACATTCAGTGTTGTAATCCTGAACTGACACAATTTAGAATCCTGAAACTGCCACATCAGTCTAGAATCCTGAACTGACACATTAGAATCCTGTACCGACACTTTCAGTTTGGAAACGTGGATTGGTAATAATGATAACAACAATAACTATAATAATAATAATAATATTGTATTATCACCACCACCATCATCATCATCATTAATAATTGTCATTACCTATCCATCTTCACAGTAATAGTAACACATGCCAGTTGATATACGCTAAAACACACTACGTTTAAAATCTTCAGATAAATATACCGATATATGAATGTAAATAAACCGTTTATTTTATCCCATCTCCCCATTCCTAGAATAGACTGACAGAAAAGTTAACAGAGACACAGACAGACAGACAGATCCACACACGTCATGGCTCGATGTGATCAGATTTTCTTTTGTTGTTGGTGGCGAGGTTATGTTTCTGTTCAGATTATTGAATGAAAAAAAAAAAAAAAAGAAAGAAAGAAAACCAAAAACCTGGTTAACTGACATAGCCACAGCCAGAACACTGATTACGTTGTTTTCTCTCTCTCTCTCTTCTCTCTCTCTTCTCTGTGTGTGTGTGTGTGTGTGTGTGTGTGTGTGTGTGTGTGTGTGTGTGTGTGTGTGTGTGTATGCATATGTCTGTTCTTGTTTGTGGGGGTGCGTGCGTTGTTATGTGTGTCTGTGTGTGTGTGTGTGAGTGCGCGCGCGTGTGTGTGTGTGAGTGCGCGCGCGTGTATGCGCGCACGTGTGTGTCTGTCTGTCTGTGTGTGTACGTGCGTACGTGGGTGCGTGAGAGTGTGTGTGTGTGTGTGGAACGAGTGAGCAAGCGAACGAGCGAGCAACTGAGAAGAGAGAGAGGGGGGGAGGAGAGAGAGAGGGGGAGGGAGAGAGAGAGGGAGAGAGGGAGGGGGGGATGCGAAAACACGAATCGCACTGCAGTGTTGTTAATCTCCTGTAAATTGAGTGATGTTTGTGAGTATCATATTTATGGGTTTGTCAAACTACCTTCCTCCACCCCCACCCCCGCCTCCCCCAGTAACAACGTGCCGCTTGAACACAGTTGGTGGTCTTACAGCAACATTCATGTGTCTTGTTTCAGATTCGTTTGTATCAACTGTTAATTCTCTCTCTCTCTCTCTGTCTCTCTCTCGTCGTCTGTCTCTCTGTCTCCCCCCCCCCCCACTCCCAACGGGCCGGTATTCAAGTATGGTTAACGTCGGACTTCAACAGGAAAGGCCTGGGTTCGATCCGCCTAGACATCTCCGCCTGGTGGGTTGAGGATGGATATTTTTCCTATCTCAAGGTCAACATCAGTGCACACCTGTCATTGTCTAAACCCTTTTCATGTGTATATTCATGCAGAAATCAAACATGTACGTTAAAGATACTGTAAGTCATGTCAGACACTGGCTTATGGAAATATATAAACACAGCAAGCAAGCAAGCAAGCAAGCAAGCAAGCAAGCAAGCAACACAAAGTTTGAAAAAGTGTTTTTTCGCTCATAAGTTTTATCGTCGGAAAATAAAGCATTATCATTATCATTTTATCTCCCGTTTGTTTCAATTCTCTGTCTCTTCACTAAAATACTAAATCTCTTACCACCCTCTCTCTCTCCCTTTCCCCTTCTACCTTCTCTATTTACTCACTTCTCTCTCCTTCTATCCGTACGACACTCCATACCATAAAACATTGTGTTTACGCGCAGAAAAAGCATACATATCTATTTGTAACCTGATACACAAGCCTGTTTCCGTACACACATCTGTGACAAAATGTTACACTCCCAGTCCCTTTGTCAATAACTACCTTCTTTCTCTCCCACCACCTTGTTTGTTTTGAACATTTTCTGTACTTCCTTTTTTGTTTTTCTTTCTTCGGGTGTACGTAAATGTGTTTTACTATTCACGTGTACTTAATTTGTTAGGTTAAAGAAATGTATTTCAATTTTTTTGTTTTTATGCCTATACAGTTATAGTATAAGTGTAGAGAAGCAAGGGCTTGCTGAAAGACACGCCAAGTGGTTTGTGGTGGAGCCGGAATGACCCCCCCATGGGGATACCGGGGGCTTTTTCAGTATAAACAGTATCCCCATCTTCTGGACAGTCTGTGCTAGAAATTTCCTCTTTTTCGCCACTCTCTTTGTTTCTGCATTACTTCTTTGCTTTCTGTCATTTTTTTCCCTATCATTTTCTGCTTTGCCGGTCCCTTCACCGTATGTGTTCGATGAAGTCTTACGTACTTTTCTCTTACGACTGATAATTGGGCACATGTGTTAAATGCATTTTTCGTTGTAGGGAAATGAGATATGCGGAAGCAATTTTAGGTAAGCTAGGCCCGTTTTCATATTTTTTTTTAGTGTCCTTAGTTATGATTAAATTTATATTCATGTATGTTTGTTGTTGTTTTTTTGCCCCCTGTGCGATAAATTAGAGTGATCAACGCCAGTGGCATATGCTTGCATTGTGCGCGCGAATGCATTGATATGTGTACTTCATTTCTTTTCCCTTTTTTCCCCTGTTGAAGTATTGTGTAGTTTTGAAACAGTTACAGCTTTGGTGTGGTCTACGCAGTCGGCTGGGCTATAAACAAAACAATAAAAACAAAAAACAATAACAAGAAGAAGAAGAAGAAAAAAAAGAGCACGCCGAATGAGCAGTGAGAGATCATTGCCCCTGAGGCAGCACAAAAGTTGGGACAAAACCAATATAATAAAATAATTGGGACAAAACCAATATAATAAAATAACAAATGTTTTTTAACACACTGTTATCTAATCATCTCACACGCTGCATTATTTTGTCAGCCACCGAAAAGGGAGATGGACTAAACAGATAAAACCTAACAGCACACAGAGAGACATTAACATAAAATGCATGAATGCACAATCAGATTAAACCTACATATATATTGAACAACAAAGAGAATTGGAGAAAAAACACGACGGGGTATGGGGGCGGGAGCCTAAATACTCACAATAGCAGCAGATAATTAGTACATCATTTCCTTTTTACAGCCTGCCGCAACATGACGCAGTCTATTAAAAGAGAACATGACACACACACAAAGAGAGAGAAGGAGAAGAGAGAGGAAGAGAGGAGAGAGAGAGAGAGAGAGAGATACATATAAAAAATTATTACACACACACACACACACACACACACACACACACACACACACACATTATATATATATATATATATATATATATATATAGATGAAGCAGCATGTGAAGAAAAAGACAACAAGACGACGTAAAATATTCCCTATATTAGTACATCATTTCCTTTTTACAGCTTGCCGCAACATGACGCAGTCTATTAAAAGAGAACATGACACACACACATATATATACACGCTTGTACACACACCACACACACACACCACACACACACACACACACACATATATTATTATATAATATATAAAGAGAGAGAGAGAAGAGCCATAAGACATCAGACCAACCCATCAGAAGAAAGTGATCTGGAGCCTGGATGCCACAAAGTCAAAACCTTCACCACCTCAATGACCCGACAGGGTACCGCTGGGGACCAGACCTACGAATGATTTCCCTCCGAACCTGACAGTTTCAGCTTGAGTCGCTTGTCTAGGCACGTCTATATTACATTCCTTATTTCGGCAACAGACCACGAGGTTTGCAGTTTGTTTATGACGGATTCACCGCACTCGGACAAGTCCATATCCGCACCACCTAAATCTGCCCGCAAATTTCCGTGAAACTCACTAAGCCGTACAAAATGGTGGGGTGTGGGGAAGTACTTGTGGAACAATAAGCTGACAACACCAGAATGATGGAAACCTCAAGACAGACATGGAAAAGGCCAGTCTTTTAATGCTGCCGGTTAGGATTTAACTCGACATATCAAATCTGAGGCACACGGCTCTATGAAAAGAACTAACCAGCCCGCTTTAACCCTTTGACTCTCGCAGCCTATCCACCAACTGCAAAAACTTAACCCTTTGACTCCCGCAGCCTATCCACCAACTGCAAAAACTTAACCCTTGACTCTCTCACCCTATCCACTGGTGACTCTCTTACCTATCCACCAGCTTCCTGCAGGAAACCATTCTGCCCAATTAAATAATCAAACCTGAATACAAACGCATAGGCAAAACTAAATACACAGAAATGTACATAAAAACTGGCTTATGGTACTTAAAACTGTCAATGAACAGTTCATATACAGCTAAAAACCCACTGAAAATACGTACCAGTTATCAATCCTTAAATACACAAATACATATCAGACTGTATGGAAAACTTGACACCAGCAAAGCAGAAAATGAAAGGAATAGATGAAAGAAAGCAAAGGGACAAAGCTGAAACAACGAGTGACAGAAAAGAAGTGATTTCTAGAACAGAATTTCCAGTAGGCAGGGATACTATTCATACTGAAAGAGACCCTGGCATCCCAAGAAGGGGGTGGGGAGGAGTGCACAGCCGTTCACGTTTAGGGAAAGTACATGCCATGCACAGTAAGAAAGCATACCAGCTCTGTAAGGATGGAGTGAGGGTTCAGAGGCCAGTATAACCTCGTCTCTTATCGCAACGACTGCAAATTATTGAGTAAGTTAAACTTGTTGATAAAAAGCAAACACTGGTCACAGCTGCGTGTAGGGGAGTGTGTCAGTCTTGATCTGGTTTGACCCAGACTGCTTCCTGTTTCGGACTGTACAAAATCCTGGTGGTAGAGAGCGGTCACCTCGCCTCATGGCTTGATTTCACCATGCTCTACTTAAAATGTCTGATATGTGTAATAAGTAGCGAGTCCAATAGAGTTTGGAGAATAACGCTATATGTAAGGTCGATTTATGATAATGATATTACTACTACTACCATTACCGCTACTGCTACTTCTGCTACTACCACTTTTACTACTACTAAATACCACTATTACTACTACTACTACTACCACTATTACTACTACTACTACCATTATTACTACTTCTACTACCACTATTACTACTCTACTACCACTATTACTACTACTACTACCACTATTACTACTACTACCACTATTACTACTACTACTACCACACTATACTACTACCACTATTACTACTACTACTACCACTATTACTACTTCTACTACCCATTACTACTACTACTACCACTATTACTACTATCTATTACTAACTACCACTATTACTAACTATACTACATTTACTATACACAACTTTACTACTATCCATTATATCTATACCTGCTTACTGTGCTATTACAATTCATTCACTATATTAAGGTTACTCATCATCATTAATAATACATTAAATAATACAATATTACTGTTACACATCATTATCATCATCAATATATTGATATCATCATTAGCAATAGCATTACTCACACTATTAGTTGTTACACTCATTTACATGGGAAACAATTACCACGCTTTCCTACCCACATGTTGACTCATGGTGGATAAAACCCACCTTTCCCTTTACCCACCAGTGTGACGTCGTGGTGGATCCAACCAGGCTATCGACTTTAACCACTTGACAGTGATGATCCATACGCAAACAACAGGTTAGCAAGGTGGTGCAACTTCATCAGCTTTCTACAGGGAACGTCACACATTTGTTAACGATCACATATTTTACGTTATTGTGTTGTGTGTGGTGTGTGTTGCGTGCGTGCGTGTGTGTGTGTGTGCGCGTGCGTGCGTGCGTGCGTGCGTGCTGTGTGTGTGTATGTATGTGCGTGCGTCCGTGTGTGTGTGTGTGTGTGTGTGTGTGTGCGTGTGTATGTTTGTATGTGCGTGCATGTGTGTGTGTGCGCGCGCGCAAGCGTGTGTGTGCATGCGTGCGTATGTATGTGCGTGCGTGCGTGCATGTGTGCGAGAGGGAGGGCGGGAGGTGTACAGAGGAGGGAGGGAGAGAGACGGAGGGCGGGAGGTGTAGACAGGAGGGAGGGGGGGAGGAGAGAGAGAGAGAGAGAGAGAGAGAGAGAGAGAGAGAGAGAGAGAGAGAGAGAGAGAGAGAGAGAGAGAGAGAGAGAGAGAGAGAGGAGTATACGCGCACGTCGGTACTCCGCCGAACCGGACTTCTAAAATGCGATAAACAGATTATTGAATTAATGGGGGTGGGGGAATGTGGGGCGGATAACTGACGTCTTTCGCCAGGCAATGTCCGCGCGCACAAAGAAAGATACAGACAGACGCCATACTGTATTAAACACACACACACACACACACACACACACACATACACAACCCCCCCCCCCCCCCCCATCCAATCTCAAACACATACATACACAAACACGCGCGCGCGCGCAGACGCCAATACGCTACTACACTACACTATAAAACACTACACGACACCAACACAAATACTGCACTGCACTGCACCACACTGCACTGCCGGTGCGTAAACACAGACACACACACACGTACAAATACAGAGACGAGTGCGTATACGTGCTCACCACTCATGGATCAAAGAAACGAAACGACGTAAAAAAAAAAAAAAGTAGATTAGTAAAAAGACGACAAAAACTACCGGAATCATCCACTTGACGGACACATCACTCCTCTTCTCCCACTGGACGAAGCAGCAGGGAAGTTTCAGTCTTTTTCTCCTAATTTTGTACTTGGTGTTTGTCTGTGATCTTACATTCACGCTAGACAAAGGCCAGTCGGCCGAAAATTTGCGCCTGTCTTGTCTTGTTGAATTAAATACGCGTTCTGATTCTATTTTCGTGTTTTTGTGATCACTCAGAGGGTTAATTAATTTTTAGACCCCAACATCACCTGGCTAACGCCAACATATATTATGAAAGCAAGCGTTGAGCAAACTCAATTCGAAATAGAGCTGCATACTAGCATCATTCACCATTGTCACCATCATAATATCTCTTCCTGTTGAAGCCAGAATACAGTAGAAAAGTAAGTGCAGAATACAGTTCTGAAAGCAAGCGTAGAATACAGCCCCGTCACGCAGTCTAAATTCGATATGCAGCTCCATACTAGCATCATCGCCAACATCCCCGTTCTTCGCATCACCACAGAACTGAGGAAAAACTGTCCCGCATGCTGTTGTCCTTCATGCCTCTTTCCCATGGTGAACTCGCTTTTGCTGAGTTTGGGGGTGTTACTGTTGTTGTTATTGTTGTTTAAAGCCCAGCCAACTGCGTAGAACTATATCAGGGCTACAACCGCTTCAAAACACAAAACTTCAACAGAAAAAAAAGAAAACAAATCTAAGTACACATATCAATGTATTCGCGCACATAATCGAAGGATACGCCCTTGGCGTTGACCACTCCGTCCAATTTATCGCACAGGGGATTTAAAAAACAAATACAAATACAAAAATACAAATTTTTAGCATACCTAAGGACACCAAAACATATACGAAACGGGCCTAAATTACCTAAAATTGCTTCCGCATATCTCACCTCCCTAGAGCCAATAAATACACTTACTTCATGCACCCAATTATCATCAATTCTTAGAAAAAATATGTAAGACTTTTTCGAATACATACAGGTGAATGGATCAGCAATGCAGAAAATGATGGGAAGAAATGACAGAAAACAAAGGAACAAGGCAGAAACAAAGAGACAGTGACAGAAAAGAGGAAATTTCTTGCACAGAATTTCCAGAAGGTGGGGATACTATTTATACTGAAAAAGCCCCCGGCATCCCCATGAGGGGTGGGGTGGGGGAGAGACGGGCGGGGGGGGGGGGGGGGGGGCGGGCCGCGGAGTTGGAGAGATGAAATGAACGGCGTGGGGTTAGTGACACAGAAGCAGTGCGGAAGATGAGGCAGAAAAACAACAACAACAACAACAACAAAAACAGGAAGAAGAAAAACAAAGACGGAGGAAGATAAGAAACTGAAAAAGAATCAGAAAGAAAAATGAAGAAGAAGAAAGAAGGAAGAAGAAAGGAGACGACAAACGAAAAACAAGATAACGACGAAGGAAGAAGAAAACAGAATAAGAAAAAAGAAGAAGAAGAAAAGAAAAGAAGGAAGAAAAATAAAGAAAAAAAAAAAACAGACAAAAAACATGAGGAAAACGTGAAGAAAAGAACAAGGAAAGAGAGGAGAAAACGAAAAAGAAATGATAGGACAAAGACAGAGAAGAAAACAGAGAGGGAGGGACGGTGGAGAGTAGGGAGAAGGGGAGACAAAGGAAAAAGAACATCTGTAAGAGACGATCCCTTTCAATTTGTAAGATAAAACAGATTCTGAATGGTTTGTCAATGAAAATCAATCTCAATTATACTTTCACATGGCATATTTTAACTCTGCTGACCACAAAGCTCCTTGGCAGCCGTCAGGTCAATCACCACTACCACCACCACCACCACCACCACCACCAACACCAACAACAACAACAAGATCAAGAACAACAACCACCACCGGCCACAGTCATCGGCGAACAAATTAGAGTCTTTGTGGGACTTGCCACAATCGTGTTGCCACAATCATGCCTTTCTCTCAGTCTCTGTCTCGGGCTGACTGACCGACCGTGCCGTTCTCAATCAAGCTTTTGTTAGGCTTCTTCTCTCAAATTCTACGGGGGTCGATATCAATCTTTCCGGAACACACACACACCACACACACACACACACACACACACACACACACACACACACACACACACACACACACACAGAAGCATGCACACAGGCAAACTGCCGGACAGGCATTTTCACAGTTGCGCGCGAACACACACGCACACAAAAGTACGCACAAGCAAACTGACAAATGCACAAACATAATTATTGAATCTCTCTCTCTCTCTTTCTCTCTCTCTCTCACACACACACACAAACACACACACACACGGTTTCTATCTCCCCCCCCCTCCCCTCTGCCACAGTCACACTATCCCATCCATCTACATGCATAAATTACTGGTCGTGCCGTACTTGTATAGGAGCCATAACTCTGTGCTGTCCTTTTAACTGACCACAGGAGAAGTCCACAGAGACATTTGTGAAGCTTCCTTGATTTACATCGTCATGAAGGTCATCGACTAATGAAAAACAGCGGCCATGTAAAGGTCAGGGTTGTTCCATGGCCCTAAAGTGGGCAACCACGCTCGA
>CM060309.1:87751940-87774440 GCA_030674185.1 Monoplex corrugatus
AGAAAGACACAAACACACATACATACACACAGATAACAGACATAGAAAGACAACAGACACATACATACACACAGATACAGACATAAAAAGACAGACAGACACATACATACACACAGATAACAGACATAGAAAGACACAGACACAACATACACACAGATAACAGACATAGAAAGACACAAACAGACACCATACATACACACAGATTACAGACATAGAAAGACACAAACAGACACATACGTACACACAGATGACAGACACAGACATACAGTTAACAGACACAGACACATACATACACAGATTACAAACATAGAAAGACACAGACACATACATACACACAGATTTCAGACATAGAAAGACAGAAACAGACACATACATACACACAGATTACAGACATAGAAAGACAGAAACAGACACATACATACACACAGATTACCGACATAGAAAGACACAAACAGACACATACATACACACAGATGACAGACACAGACATACAGTTAACAGACACAGAAAGACAGACACAGAAAGACACAGACAGACACAGGCAGACCAAGACCAACAGACCAACAGCCAGACAAACAGGGAGACACGTCACCTTGATGGCCTCTGCAGGTGTAGGCCCAGTGCATTTCTCGGACTCGTAATACAGCAGGAGGTATTGTTGCTTTAGCCACAGACTTCTCCTGTCCGTTTGCTGCCGTACCTGTTGGGCATTTGGCGACATCGTTATTGTTGTTATTTTCAAAGCCCAGCCGACTGCTTAAAGCCGTATAATGGCTATAACCATTCCAACTGACATACAATACTTCAACAGGAAAAAGGCTAAGAAAATTTAGTACACATGTCAATGCATTCGCGCACATAATCTAAGGAGATGCCCCTGGCGTTGACCATTCCGTCCAATTTATCACACAAGGGATTCAAAAAACATAACACTAAAGCACATATAAAAATGGGCTAAATCATCTACAATTACATCCGCATATCTCATTTCCCTAGATCCACAAATGCACTTACTACACGTACCCAATTATCACATAAGAAAAAGTACGTAAGATTTTATCGAACACATACAGGTGAATGGACCAGCATGGCAGAAATGACACTAAGAAATGACAGAAAGCAAAGGAATAAGGCAGAAAGAAAGAGTGGCAGTAAAGAGGAAATTTCGAGCACAGAATTTCCAGAAGGTGGGGATACTATTTGTACTGAAGGAGCCCCAGCAACCTTACGGGGAGATTTGGCAACATGAGTGTTTACAGAACGAGAATGACTGCTATGTAAACCAATACAGATAATCTGTCAGAGATCCAAGAGAAGAGATTAAAGGGTGTCTCTCTCGCAAATGTAAGAGCACAACGAGATAAAACCGACTTTTTACTTGACAGAATTTTACCTGACAGAATACTGTCTGATCTGAAATACAAAACGAAACAAAACAGAAACTTCTGAAGAAGACAACGCAAATAAGATCCCTAGTGTGCTTCGTTTCGTATTTTAGATCAGGCAATGTATGCTACTGAATGTAAGGTCTATTTTGCCTTCTTGTTTTTGTCTATGCTTACCTTCGCAAGGGCGACAACCTTGTTTCCCTCTCCTTGGGCTATGACCGTCTACATTTGCTTTACTCGGTAGTTGACCCGACAGATTTTTTAATACAAAACAAACCAAAAGAAAAACATTGAAATGAAAAATCCAGCCGCAACCCTTTCCCAGCCCATTCCACCTAACTCAAACCCACAAATCCAATCCACACTACACCACACCACACCACACCACACCACACCACACCATACCACACCACATCACACCACTCCACATCAAATTAAACCAATCCCATACCAAACTAAAGCCAAAACTAACAAAACCAAAACCAATACAACTGACCCAAACCCAACCAAAGACGAAATAAAACTTTAAAAAAATGAAAAAAATGAAAACAATGGGGCGGGGGTGGACAATGATGGGGCACCGTAAGACGTCAAACTTCCAGTCAGAGAATCTGGGTTTCCATCCTTTCCGGGTACTTCCCACTTGGAAGGATAATGGGTTTTCCCACGTTCCAGGTCAATGTGTGCGAACTTTTTAGTGTCTTAATCTCTTTCGTGTGTATACACACGCAGAAAACCCAAGCATGCGTATGAGATATCCTGTAAGTCATGTCAAAATCTGGCAGCTTATGGAAACATGAAAACATCCAGCATGCATGTCCACTGAAGACTATGCAGCAACACAGCGCCTGCACAGTGTGGACGAAAACAACAAAACAACGAGGATACACGCATACGAAAAAAAAATCGAAAGAATCGGACTATTTAAAAACAAACAAACAAACAAATAAACAAACCAAAACTCCCACGCACAACAAAATCCAACTCTGCCGAATTGAAACTAAAAGAGAAAGTAAGGTAAGTATGACTACAACAAAACGTGGCTAATTTTTACCCTACACACATAGCTTTACCTTGTTGGCAGCCACCTGCAGACGCCGCAGACTGCGGAACCAGACGGAGGCAGTACGGCTGGGGGCCACCAGACACAGGCGCCGGTTTTCCGCCAAGTTGGCGCCGTACACGATGGTGATACAGTTGTCCTCGTGCGTCATATCCAGCAGACTATGGCGCCGTGCGATACAGCTCAGGTCCACTGCCTCGTCCCCCATGTACACGTCCTATAGATGAGTGATATTGTTTGTGTTTTATTTCTCGTTTTTCCACTTTCAATGACTAGCGTATGGACACTATCAATTATATCAGCTATCAACTTACCCAAATCCTGAAAGACACCAAAATCCCTAATGAAACAAAAGCCAAGATCATTTGTTCCATTTTTATCGCCATCCTGACATACCAATGCCAAACCTTCACCCTGACCAAGCCGTTACAGCAGAAAATCACCCACCTTTAAGATGCGTTGCTCGAGAAGAGATGTCAAAGTGACCAAACGTGACAATATCAGAAACATCAAGATAGAGGAAAGGTGAAAAAAAAACCATGAGTCCACCATCCGATTCACCAACAAAGATACTCACTTGCACACAACACCACAACACAACACAATACACACACACAAATATGTATATATATATATATATATATATATATATATATATATACATACATACATACACACAACACACACACACAAACACGCGTGCTCACCATCCCCAACCCCACACCATATAACAATCGCACACACACAAAGATCACAAATCACCTTGATACCGAAGACGTCCAGGTACCCCTCCTCCATGCCGTCGTAACTGCTCTCCGCCCCCGGGGTGCAGCGGGCGCACATGAGCTGCAGGGATGGGGGGTGATCGCCCTCCCCCCTCAGGACATAGTCTGGGGGGTTGGTGGCCCCCCGAAGAGAGCTCCAGGACGGTCGGCACCAGGTCAGGGTACAGTTGTCTGACTCCAGTCTCATGTAGGCCAGACAGGACCTGGACATTGGGCAATGTCATCATCATCATCATAGCCATCATTCTTGTCGGCATTATCATCATCAATCAAATGAAGCAAGCATCACGTCAACCAAGTAACCAGCCAACTAACCACTAAACAAGTAACCAGCCAGCCAATCAACCAGCTAAGAACTTAGCAAATACCAAAACAACTAACCAAAAAAACAAGCCAGACAACTTGACATCCAACTTGCCAAGGAATCAACTGACAAACTTACCAACCAACCAACTAACACATTCACCACCATCCCTAAGAAAACAAAACAAAATAATCACAAACAAGAAACAATCCCAAATCCAGTGCCTACCCGCTGAAACCTTCCTCCCAGCAGACAATGTCAGTACCGTACACAGCATATGATGATATCATAACTTTCTAACACTTTCATACTCTGGGATAGTAGCATTTGGTCCCACCGGACCTGTCTTAGAGCTAGTTCTTGCTATTCTACATATGTAAAATAAGCATATCACATGTAACAAAATACGGGCTGTAATATGTGAACTGGTCAAGCGCTTTACGAAAGCATGACAGACAAGACAGACACATGTGAAACAAATACATGTCAACCCCTAAGAACACTAGCAAAAACAACAGTAAGAACGTAAACAGTAATATTAGTTGTAGCAATAATGGATACGTCTCCAGTTAAAAATACCACCTGAATTACATAAAATCACAGCAGAAAGCATTACGAACAAACAAGCGAGAGGGGAGATGCTATGATGAAAACGGATAAAACTCGTAACATACACAACGTCAAAGAAGTTATGAAAACGAATTCTAATCTATTATCGACTTCCACAAATCAATCGATCAAGTGCACCATGAGAACCGACAAGCCTACCTCCCCTCAACCAACACACACACGCACACACACGCGCACACACACACACACACACACACACACACACCACACACACACACACACACACACACACACACACGCACCACTGATCTACTAACTCATACATCAACAAACCCACAATCCCAAACACCAGAAAAAAATCACCCAACGACCACAACCTTCTCCCATAGAGAACCCCCGTGCCATGCTTGACAAACGAATGAACCAACAGAACAATCAACCAGCTTCCCAACCAACTCGCCAATAAATCCACCAAACAAAAACCAGCAAGCCAAACAGCCACTCAATCAGCTTATTACCAATCAGGCAATGGGCCAGCCGAAGAGCGAACAAGGCAACCAATCAACTTCACCCCTAAAATTAAACAAACAAACAAACAAAAACCCATCCACCAACACTTACATTTAAAAACAACCAACTCCAAACATAACAAAAAGAAAAGGCAGAGACACAGTTCAGTCAGTTCATATTGCTTATAGCCCAGCCGACTATTAGAGCCATATCGGGGCTAAAACCACGTTAAAAAAGTGACAACCCGTTAAGATAAAAGACAACAGTGAAAAAACTATGCTCACCGTTGTTAACCTTGCAAGTCTAAAATGCAATTCAAGAAAAATTGGCGTAAAATCAGATCAGTTGAAATCTATTGATCTCTTGTAAAAACTGGAAAATTGCATGAGGGACGACTTGGAAGAGATAATGGCTACCTGGCTGAACCTGTCTCTCAGTGGAAAAAAAAGCTTGGAAGAGGTTCTTTAAGGAATCCGCCGCGTTACTTTTGTGTTTTTGTCTCACATCGTACAAGTTCCAGCAATCGAGGAGGAGGTGTCTGATGCTCCGGCTCGTCACACGGTATGCACCATGGTGCTTCTTCATTTTTTAAAAGGTACGAATGAGTGTAGGATGCGTGACCCGTGTGAGACCGACACTGACACAGACACAGACACAGACACAGACATACACACACACACACACACACACACACACACACACACTTACCGGCCAGAATCCTCTTCCCATCTAACGATGGTGGTGCCGTGGTGGACACACTGCAGGGAGTGGTGATCCAGACGGGCCAGGGACGGGGTCAGCACCATGACGCCATGCTGGTTGTACAGACGTCTCACGGGCCGATAACTCTCCAGCTCCAGGTCATAGTCACTCTCCTCCCGTCTGGCCTCCTCCTCCTCTTCCCCACCGGCCACCCCGCCCACTATCACCTGGTTCAGCCTGTGGGTGCCACACACAACGCAAGTCTTGTCAGGCAGAGTAAGTGCAGGTGCACTTTATATCAAACGATTCTGGGACAAGTTGTCCAGTGGGGTAAAGGTTCAGACTTCTGATGGGAAGGTCCTAGGTTCGATCCTGCTGATACCTCCTGCCTCGTGAATAAAGGGCGGAGATTTTCCCCATATCCCAGGTCAACATGTGTGCAAACATACTAGTGCCTAATCCCCCTCTGTACCTATGAAAGATATCAAATACGCACGTTAAAACCCGCCAAAGCCATGTCAGTGTTCGGTGACTTATGGAAACACACACAAAACAAAACAAAAAACCGAGCATGATCGCCTACCAAAGATTCGGAGTGTGCAACAACAGTGGAATGTGGTCATCTCACCTCTGTGCTCTACTGAAATGTATGATTATGTGTAATGTACAGTGTATCCAAATAAGAGAACAGAGGTATGCAAAGTGATTTATAACAACAACAATAGCAACAAATATAAATATTATTACTATTACTACAAAAAAACTACTGCTAATTACGATAACAGTTATGTTGAAATCGGAATGCACTACGCGTGCAAATATTAGATTTACTACAAACATAGTTCTGTTTGGCATTAATGAAAATATATACAGAGAATCGGTACTCAGAAAAATGTACATTTTATGTTTGCAAATGTGAAAAGACTGCCAAATATAACCACTTTAAAAATCTCAGTACAAAATGGTACCCAACTACTAATCAAACCAACCAACCATCAACCAAACCAACTAATCATCAACCAAACCACCCAACCATCAACCAAACCACCCAACCATCGACCAAACCTACCAACCAACCATCAACCAAACCAACTAACCATCAACCAAACCACCCAACCATCAACCAAACCAACTAACCACCAACCATACCAACCATCAACCAAACCACCCCATCATCAATCAAACCAAACAACCATCAACCAAACCAACCAACCATCAACCAAACCACCCAACCATCAACCAAACCTACCAACCAACCATTAACCAAACCAACTAACCAATCAACCAAACCACTCTTCCACCCCCCAGCCATCCCTTACCCCAGGTCCTCCTCCTTCAGGCGTTGTTCCATCAGTCTCTGCATGGAGGCGTGGTGGTGAAAGAGGTGGATGTCATTCAAGACGATGTGGGACTGGCGGAGCTTGTCCAGGTTGATCAGACCCCCCACCCCTATCCTCGTCATGAACCGGTCCTCACCGTTGTATTCCGACACGAACTGTAACATAACATTTAAATATGTCTGTCTGTCTGTCTGTCTGTCTTCTTCTATCTATCTACCTACCTATCTATCTACCTATCTATCTATCTGTCTATCTATCTGTCTGTCTGTCTGTCCGTCCGTCCATCTATCAGTCTATCTGTCTACACGAGTGTGTGTGTGTGTGTATGTATGTGTGTGTGTGTATGTGTCCATCTATCAGTCTATCTATCTACACGAGTGTGTGTGTGTGTGTGTGTGTGGATAAGAGAGGGAGGGGCAGCACAGAGAGAGAGAGAGAGAGAGAGAGAGACAGAGACAGAGACAGAGAGACAGAGAGCAAGACTTCAGACTTTAAGATAGTTTATTCATAATACATGCCATAGCCCATTATGAACGGGCATGTGAATGATACATAGTAAACATTTCCGAATTTACCTATCATGGTTCATCTTACAATACACACGTTTCTCTACATTTCAAACTTTCTAGGAAATCAATGAGAATTTGTGAATAACTTGTGTTTGAAGCCTAACCGACTGTGCAGAGCCATATCATGGATATAACCATCTCAAATACATACAAAATACCTCGCTGACCTGGAAAAGAAAATTAAGTACACATATCAATGTATTCGCGCTGATAATCTATTAAGGTATGTCCCTAGCACTGACCGCTCCGCCACATTTACACCAAGAGGGGAGGGGGAGGTTAAAAAATCACTAAGTATGTTTAAAAACACACCTGATTACTGCGCCCCTGAAGATGTGTATCCAGTTTATGAACACACCAGGAAAAGCATGACCTTACACATACCTCAAGAGACTGATTTTCATCAGTAGGCAGGACGACGACGCTGGGCACACCAGTGACGATGGCCTTGAGCTCTCGAAGGAAGCCCCCAAAGAATGGAACCACCTTACTGGTGGGGATGTCCAGGGCCCTGCCCACCGCCTCCCGGTATTCGGGGGACGGGTCTTTGGTCAACAGACAGTCCGACAGCGCGTGCATCGTGCTCAGGTCTTCGTCAGAGATGGACGTCCAGAAGGGTTTCAGCTTCTCTGACCTGGTGGGAAAGATTCTGTTTTAAATCTGGGGTTCAATTCGATAAAATCCAATTAATAATTATCATAATATTATCTCTCGTTTTTGTGCAGCGCTATATTCTCCAAACTCATTCACACTCGCTGAGCAGAACACATGATCAGACCTTCAAGTAGAGCACGAAGAACTCTACCATCAGGCCAGCTGACCACGATCCATCATGTTTGTGCACAGTCAGCATCTTTGGTGGGCGTGCAGGCTGGGTGCTTTCATGTTTCCAGAAGCCAGCTACTGACATATGACTTACAGAATCTTTAACGTGCATATTTGAGATTCTTCATGTGTGTACTAACAAAAGGGGGTTTAGGCACTGGTAGATCTACACTGACGTTTTACCCATCTGACGATCACGCAAGCCCTTTTCTCTATTTTCGTACGTTTTTGGTTTCTACCAAAAGAAGAATGTTGAGAGTTCCATGGACAGCAGAGAAAACAAACAAGACAGTCTTGATGGAGGCAGAGGAAAGAAGATCATTCATAATGAACATTAGGAAAAGACAGGCAACATTTATAGGACATTTTATGAGGAAAGGGGAATTAGAGCACCTGGTCACAACGGGAAAGCTGGAGGGAAAGAGAACACCAGGTAGACCCAGAGAAAAAGTATTGGACGGACTTGCAGAGTGGCTGAAGACAGAGAGGGTGGAAGATGCGCTTGCGGCAACAAGGGATAGAGGCACATGGAGGGCCATGATCGCCAACGCCATGTGTCAGGGCACTTGATGATGATGGATGACTAGTGGTCTTGTTAAATTTCACATCTATGGACGTGGTAGGTGGTTATCCTTCTGACCATTTTCCCAAAGAACTGCGCGACTGTTTTTCTACATACTGGATAGGTTGCTGCTTTTGATTTTGAGGAAATGGGCAGATCCTTCAGAGTATTGGCCCCTATCAGTTTTTTCTCTGTCCAGTCTTCCAAGCCACTTCAGTGCCCATAGTCTCGAACAATTTATTTTTTCAGAGCTATGATGATGGGGATGATACTCGTGATGCTATGGAGTTCCATTCTAGATTGAGATTTGTGAGAGGATTGTTCTGTCGCTTCTTTTTATCATTTATCCTGGCATCAACCAGACTCTTGAGATACAGATACCTGCAGTGTTAATCAGGGGCCCCAAGAAAAGTTGAATTTTCTGCTACCTCATTGCCTTAGGGTACTCAGCCAGTCTTTAGCTCTCCTGTTCACATTTATCTTACAAAGAAAAACTTTACCATGTGTTGGAGATGCGTCCCCACATGCATTCGCCACACTAAACGTTTCAGCACGTGCAATAACTGATTTTTTATCAACTTTACCGCTTGCAATACGATATTTTATCATGTGTGACAAACAATTTTGCACACGCAATGAACAGTTCTGTGACGTGCAATAAACTATTTTATTCCAGGAAATATATTTTTCGTTTGTACAACTGGCAGCCAGCATCCGTCAACAGGTGTGACAACGCATTTTCAAGATCACGAGCAGTCTTCCGCGCACTGCATTTAAGACAGACGACCAAAGATGCCCATCTGAGCCCATAAAGACTATGGGAATTGTTCGTAGACTTGGTTTATGAGCGATTCATTCAACTGGCACAATCCCATATCTGCTTTACCAATCCTTAAGCCTGCGCAAAACACTATGACTGTCAAGGTCGTGAAATGAGGAACCGAGAAAACATGAGCCAAGAAGCAATAAATATTGGTGCTACAGGATAATTGTTCCCAAGGCACAAGCATAGGCATACTGACATGAAGAACCCGAGCAGCAGGCTCCCCCAGCACTCCACTCTCCTTTCTTTTCCATAGATCGGTGTGAATCCATCAGAAAGTTAACGCAAGTAGACCTTTGAAAAGAGTGTCGCACTGGTGAGAGTTCCATGGACAGCAGAGAAAACAAACGAGAGTGAGCAGAAAAAAGGACTGATAAGAAAATCGAAGTGTTTGTGATTCGTAGTAAACGGTAAGTATGGGATACAGGTGATGTTCTGAAGGAAGTGACATAAAATTCTACAATGTAAAGAGTACTGCCATATCACTGTTGTTTTATCCTGAGTATAACTCTGGACCGAAATAATGGAAATCAACAAACCATAATGCACTTACTAAGTGTATTACATTTTCTATCAACGCATTCAAATTGCAAGAGACAGCAATGATGCAGTACTGACCTGGTCCTGTTTGGTGTTAAAGGACAACCATCAAAACAACACACACACAGACTCACACAGACACACACAGACACACACAGACACATACACATACACAGAAACACACACGCAAGCCAAACCATCCAACCAATCAACCAACAAAACCACACCAAAAACCAGAAAAGAAAACACGAAAAAAAAAAAAAAAATTAGAACGCGTACTTAATACAACCAGACAAGACAGGCTCAAAAGACTTTCCTTTTCTCACACTGGATGCAACAGCAGGGAAGTTTAAGTATTTTCCTCCTAATTTTTGTCATTTGATGTTTGTTTGTTTGTGATCTTACGCTTAACAAAGGCCAGTTGGCCCAAAATTTGCACTGTCTTGTTTGGTTGTATTAAATATGCGTTCTTATTCTTTCTTCGTGTTTTTTCCTGGTTCCTGTTTGCTTGAACGCGGGCAGTCACACATGTTTTGAAAACCAAACCAAAACTGACCTCAGTCCACACAGGATCTCCACCACGGTGTTAAAGTTGCCCAGGACATAGCAGTAGACGGCCAGACGAAGGATGCAGGACAGCTCTGCCTTGCGGTCCTCCTGGGTGGCCTGGGTGATGATCAGCTGCGTCACCCACGAACACACCTGCAAGCACACCAAAAACCAACGCACATGCAACAGACCGCCACGCTCACAGCACCAAAAAACAGCGTACATCTACGGTACTGAACCCTCGGATCCCCTAATTCTATCTACCAGGTTTTGTTATTTCTGTTTAAAACCCAGCCGAGAGCGTAAAGCCATATCAGGGCTTTTTACCATTTCAACGCACAAATACTTCAACAGGAAAAAAGGAAAAGAAAATTAAGTACACATACCAATGCACATTCGTGCACATAATCTCAGCTAATGTCCCTGGCGTTGACCACTCCGTCTAATTTATCACATGCACACAGGGTATTTAAAAACATCTCAATACAAATTTAAACATAACTAAAAATATTAAAGATATATAAAAACAGGCCTAAATCACCTGTATGAACGTTTCGATAGATATAATACACCCTTTTAGAGCAGACAGTAATCAGTTTCAATCAATAACGTAGTAAATAATAAAGTTTCAGCATGTTCAATGAAAAGTAGTTAAAACAAAGTTTTAAATAATATATAAAACAGTTTTAGAATATACAATAAACGAGTAACTTTAATACACAAATGCACAGTTTTAGTACATACACTAATACAATTTTAGTGAATGTATTTAGTGCACACAATGTACACACGTGCACTGCAACGTTTGCAACGAATCATTTCAGCGCCTGCATGAAACAGTCAGCATCAGGACGCGCATCGCAAGTAATACAGTTTAACCGAATGCACTAAGTAACATTTTATCAAGCCCAAAGGTCAACACAACTTTAGCATAGACAGAAAGACGGCCCGAGGAAAGCAGCCAAGGGAAAAACATAAAGACCCAAACCAAATTAGCGCCAAACCGCGCAGATGGACCATCGTCTTCATTATGGTACGTTAAAGTGGCATCAGGTTGGACCACTACTACTACAACTAGTAGTACTACTACTAAAGAACACTCATCAGTTTCAATACAGTCGTGCAAACATCAAAATCATTTGTGAATCACACAACAGACTGTTGGCACGTAAAATCAACACAACTTATCTTCCGTGCATTATAAACTACACAAAACAAGTTTAATTTGTAATAACCATAACGAATCCCTCCCCCAAAAAACAACAACAAACAAACAAACAAACAAACAACAACAAAACACAAATAAAAATCACCACCACTACCACCAAAACAGAAAACAGCCCCCCCCACAAAACAAAAACAAAACAAAACAACAGTTAACAGCAGCAAACAAAAACAACAGCAACAGAAATAACAACAAGAACAACAACAACAAAACCTTTTCCGTTTACAGAAATAGACAGACTATTCTTTCACAACTTGTAAATAATAAAACCAACTTTGAACACACTGCGAGCTACTCATGAAAATTATACTACACACTTTTTATTTTATCACACATTTACGTGCGGTCACTTTCTCTTCAAGGGACACTTTCGTAACCGATGCAAGACGCTCCATTTTCTTCCATGTGAAAGGAATGCTTGGGATTTTTCTTCTAGAGTATAGAAAAGATTTGTACAACATTCTTCTGATAATAGACATTATACAGTTTGTTAGTGTAAACTGTGCATGCCTGTGTGCGCACGCGCGTGCGCGTGTGTGTGTGTGTATGCGCGCGCGCACGTTTGTGTTTGTAAGTGCTGAATGTGTTTGTGTGTGTATGTGTGCGCGTTTTTATGCATTTGCGTGTTCACGTGAGTGAGTGTGTGTGTGTGTGTGTGTGTGTGTGTGTGTGTGTGTGTGTGTGTTTTGTGTGTGTGTGTGTTGTGTGTGTGTGTGGTGTGTGTGTGTGTGTGTGTGTGTGTGTGTGTGTGTGTGTGTGTGTGTGTGTGTGTGTGTGTGTGTGTGTGTGTGTGTGTGTGTGTGTGTGTGTGTGTGAATGTTGTTTAATTGTCTTGTAAGCAGTTACAGCCCATTGTTTAACGAAAGGGCCAAACATGTTTTGAGACACTGCCGCACAGCGATTACGCAATCTAAGGGAGGTAATCTATGAGAGCGTCTTTATGGTTTTGTTTTCGATGGATTACGTGCCTTTTGAGACAAAGCCGTAATCTAAAAGAAACATTTTCAAGTAAAATTTTTTTTGCCCTTCAACACATTGTATTAACTTATGACATTGTCCAGATTTAATTCTCTCCTGCTTTTTCGCTTTTAAACTCTATTCAATTTTACTCTGATATGTTATTCAGCTTCTATTCAAAAGTCTCTTTCATTATGTTCAATACCATTCTTTGTCATCCTTTGATTGGATAAGCGCTTTGTGTTGTGTTTGATTCTTTGCTGAATTTTCTCTTAATCATGCCACAGTTTTGCCAGCGCAACAATGAAACAGTCATACATTTCCTTCAAACACATGGTAATGCAAACACACACATACACACACACACACACATCATAATCATGACTCTCCCGTTAAGCTGTCCTACGGGTAAGTAGGCAAGAAAACTAGTCCTCATCATTGTTTGTGTCTTCAAGTTAATATGCACTCCATCCCCACCCCAACTCAACTGAAACCCCTCTTTTGTCACCCTCCCACAATCTACCCACCTCCTCTTTCTTTCCACCCCACCTAATTCCTCTTTCTTCCTCCACCTCCTACAACCCCAATCCTCCTCCTCCCCCCAAACCACTCTCACAACCTTGTTCCTTCTCCACCACCGATTCCTCTCTTCCTTTCCTCTAACCCATTCCTCCCTCTTCCTCTCCCCCCCCCCCCACCCCACAATCACTCTCACAACCTTGCTCCTTCCCTACAACCGATTCCTCTCTCTTCCTTTCCCCTAACCCTTTCCTTTAACTCTCTTCCTCCCTCCCCCCCAAACCACTCTAACAACCCCCTTTTTTTCTCTCCACCCATTCCCACAAACCAATTCATGTCAACCCCTATCCTCCCTCACAACCCAACCCCTCTTTCTCTCCCCACTCCTACAACCGAACCCTACACTCCTCCCTCCCGCTACCCACCCCTGCCCTTCTTCCCTCCCACCATCCACTTGCACACCAATCCACCACCCTCATTCCCCTAAGCCCCCCACACTTCCCCTCCCCCCACACACTTCCCCTAACCCCCCCCCCCCCACACACACACACTTCCCCATCCTCCAAACCATTCTCTCACCTCATCAAACCGACGGATGAGGTCCTCCACCGTCCCCGTGCCGTGCGCGTGGTAGTTACGTGACAACTCCACGGTGACCTGCCGCACGTAATGGGCGGGGGGCACCTGTAGGAACAGCTGGTGCTCGCGCTCCGTCATGGCCATGGCCACCTCCTCCGGGAAGGCCAGCAGCTTCTGCAGACTTTCCAGCTCCTTGCTGTGGCTGCTGCTTCCTCCGCTCACCCCACCCCCTCCCCCAAGGTCCGGCCGCAGTGCCAGCTGCCGCCGGTTGAAATCTGGAGAAGAAGAAGGTATTATTAATATGTTTAAGAACCAATTATGTAAAATGCCATAAAACATAATATCGCAAATGTCTACACGGTGATCTGCATCTGAACGGGAATGGCACTCGCCCGATGAGGTCCCTTCACAGTGGAGAGGCCGGGTCCTGCACCTCGACAGGTGTCATCCTGAGCACCCTGCTCTTTACGATTTTCAACTGCCGTGGGATCTTTAGCGTGCGCAGCCAGAAGACACGTGTCCGACTCGTTTTTTAGACGTTCAGTTCAATTTTCCGGTCAACCTGAAAAGACGTTCAGTTCAATTTTCCGTCAACCTGAGGAGAAAAGTCGAGGCCTCTACGAGGAGCGAACCCTGGAACCTCGAGTTCAGTTATTGGCAGGCGAACGTCTGAATCATTCTGTCACTCTTCACTACTTGACACCTTCATCAACCTATCCTTGTGGTCAAGAAGACCAAACAGCTGAATGCATATTGCAACGACGTCGCCTCTATCAGTCGAAGCGGCAGGAGCTGGAAGGGGTGGTCACGTTTATCGCCACGTTTGAGACAGCGAACAACAGAAGAGGAAGATGTGTGAACCTACTTTTTTTAAGAACAGGAATTAACTAACTTTATGATTTCGCTGAATCAAGCAACAAACATTGCCCATGAGACTGTAAGCACCACTTTTTTTGTCTTGATAAGCACAACTCATAATCCTACTATTCCACAACTAATGTTGCAGTGGAGGTGTTAGAGATCAGCTGTTTGAGGGTGGGTTCCATTCCTCTCCCTCTTTGCTTTACCTTCACTACCTTTGAAGAAAGCCAGACACCCTTTCACCATTTCTCTCCCTCTTTGCTTTACCTTCACTACCTTTGAAGAAAACCAGACACCCTTTCACACCTGGGCAGGGTGGAGGCAGCACACACAAACGTTTGCTCCACAGAGATGTGTACCCGTGCAGTCAGACTGGATGGTGAGTTCTCTACGTCTGCGCCAACCAGGCTTACCACGCTGATCACATCGCATAATTCACTCCAACAGGGTTCGATATTCAAGTGGGAAAGACGTCGGACTTCCAACTGGAAGGTCTGGGTTCGATTCTGCCTGAGTACCTCCCGCGAGGTGGGTAAAGGGTGGTATATATCCCACCTCCCAGGTGATCATGTATGTAAACCCGATAGTGCCTAAACCTTCTTTGTGTGTATACACAAGCAAAGCATCAAATTCACACGTTAAAGATCCTGTATGTCATGCCAGTGTCTGATGGCTTTGGAATTTGTTCAAAAGGGATTTATCGCACTCAGACATTTCCATATGGGCTCCACCAACATCTACCAGCAACTACCAGGCAGACTTTGTAGGCCTGCGCAAAACATTATGCTTTGGCAAAGTGGTTTAGGGTTAACAAGAAAATACTTAGCATTATGTCTTCCGAAGACAGTGAACGCAGACTGCGACAACATACTGTCTGTAAAGTGTGAACAAAACAACGTGCACACACTCAACAACAAAAAACAATAACAAAAACAACAACAAAACCCCAACCAAACAACCAACTAACCAACCAACCAACCAACCAAAATCGAAAGGATAAAGAAACCTCATCTCCCAGAGCTATTTCTAAACGCACGATGATGCTCCGAACCACTTTCACGTAACAGAAACAGTATTGCCCGTTTCAGCTGGCTTTATTGTCTAACCTGGTCACGTATGATCAGGTAAACTGATTAGCGGCAGGTTTTGCACAATTTCGATTCCTTGCCTTTCTTGACTGTTTGAAAAGCGAGGAATGCTGCCTAGGAAACAGGAGGTTTAGGTCCACACGCGAAACAAGCACATGCTAAAAAGCTTCAATACAACTGGCTGTAACACTGAAAACTGATGTCATAATCTACGAGCATCTACTTCCAACAGTTAATCATGCGACATTGCGCAATAATTGGTAGTAATATGTGTATATTTATGACAACTCGTGTATGTGTGTGTATCATTAGACGCTCCTAAAACGTATTCTTTTGTGTATGAATATGCATGTGTATCTGTGTGTTGTATCAATGTTTTGTATCTATTACACTGTGCTTTGTAAAATGCGCAGTGAGTCCAAATGACGGCGTTACTTCAGTATCTCGACCAACGTCGTATATGTCTGAATCTTTCAGGCCTGCTTGACGCCAGGATATTCTATGAAAGGGAGTATAGAGTACACCCTGTCACTCAGTCCAGAATAGAAATGACTATTATTATATCCATCGTCAGAACATTGTGACAAATTGTCAGACTCTGTAGGCATTCAAACTACAAGAAAATAGGACGGATGTTAAACCAATGGCTGAAGTTGAAAGAGAAGACGAAGACAACGACAAAGAAAAGTGACTAATTATCTGCTAAATCAAACGGTCTTTTAGTAGACGCAATCAAGACATTTATGTAAATATGAACACAGAATAAACAAATAAGACAGTATGAATTATACAGAGTAACAGGAAACCTGAATCCATTCTTTGAAAGGGCAAGTAAGCAACCAATCATGTTTTCCAACAGTCAATACCATCACCACCATAATAAAAAACAACTAAAAACCAACACACACACACACACACACACACACACACACACACACACACACACACACACACACACACACACACACACACACATACATACACACACACACACACACAAACGAACAACAAAACTATACCAACCATACAAACGAACCCACACCCACAAATCAATACCAAACACCCCTAACCCACTCACTCACCAAACTCAAAGCTGTCCCGACGCAAGGCCCCGTTGTTCAGGAACCTCCCATCCATGTCCAGGGCCTCCCAGATGGCAGCTGTGACGCTCTTGAGGCTCTCCAGGGAGGACATAACCAGGGTCCACGGCTTGGCGCACCGGAATTCCAACATGAGGGAGTCGTGGGACTTGTTGTTTGGTGACAGCCAGTCGTCGATGTCGCAGATCTTCTGCTGCTTCACCACCGCGTTCGTCTTCACGTCCAGCAGCAGGATACTGCTCTGGGAAATGGCCAGGATTCGTGGAATCTGTGTGAAACAGGTAGTAGGGATGGAAGATGATGATCATCATCATCGTCATCGTCGTCGTCGTCGTCATCATCATCGTCATCATCAATGTTATTAATATTGTTGTTACTATCATTATGATCATCATTATTATTGTTATCATCATCATTATCATCACTGTTATTAGTTTTAAAGCCCAGCGGACTTCTCAGAACCATACTAGGAGTGTTGATGTTTGAAAAAAACCCACATACATCTAAAGACATCAATGACCCTCGATAGAAAAACGAAAAACTGGAAAAGAAAAATAAGTACACGTATCACTGCAGTCATTAAATAATAATCTAAAAATATACACTTGGCGTCCGCCATTCCACCCAATCTATCACCAACAGATTGAAAAAAAAAACCCACCTGAATACTAAACCATAAACATATCACCATGATATTAAAAAAATACAAAATCTGACTACAAACTTAAGTACGCAAAAACAAAACAATAAAAACGGGCTTACAGTACCTAAAATTGCCACTACGCAGTTCACATTTCCTTAGTGCTAAAAATGCAGTTAATGTATACACCCAATTATCGTTCCTAAAAGGTAGACACTTATATAAGCATCTATGGAAAATACACAGATGAATGGGCTAGCAAGATTATGAGAAAGAGAGAGACGACAGAAAGCAAAGGAGTAAGGCAAAAACAAAGACAGTGACAGAAAAGTGATCACAGAACTTCCAGAAGGTGGAGATACTATTTATATTTAAAACATCCCCGGCATCCGCATGGGGATCCTATCTACCAGCTTTCTTCAACATCAGCCGTGACAGTAAAGCAAAATCTTAACTCTTTCACCCCTCTTCATCAGCGAAAGAGTCAAAGAGTTGAACTTGTGTAGCGGGTGGACAAGTGAGAAGCAGTTTGCCAAAGGGACTGCTCTTACACCCGGAGACTGATCTTACGACTCTTCAGGACACTTTTATTCATACAGTTTGTCATAGCTTTCGTTACCTTTTTCTGGGTGTTCCCTCTCTGGATCTCCTTGACCTGGAACAGCTTGCAGCCGTAAGATGGCAGGTGCTTGCAGATCTTGACGTACAGTTGTTTGAACTGAATCTCGTTTTCGTAATAGGTGGAATGCCACAGCTTTTTCTGTTTCTCCTGAATAGAGAATAAAAAAACACGCCATCATCTATTGCTCGGCCGGTTTTTGCGCGGGTTGGTTGGTACATTTGAAGAACAGTGGACTCAAAAAGATGTACTATCTCGAGTTCAATCCCAGCTCGCAACATGAAAAGCTGGCCTGTTCGCTGCCTATCTTGATATTTCCATTATTCTGGTGGTATCAGCTTGGAGTTTCATAAGTCCCTCCCCCTTTCCGTTTTAAGACCTTGTCAGTGCATTGTTTTTTTCACAGGCCCAGGGAGTATGCCAGATAACTGCTGGCCGATTTGGATGCAGCGCATGTGGAACTGTCTGAGTGTGACGAGTCACTTTGGAAAGAACTCCAAATTCAAACGTCAGCCAGGCATCTGAGGTCATTCTTCAAATATTTCAGTTTCTTTAGATGGTGTATCCACGCTCGGAACAAATTCCATATGCCGCCAATCGCATGTAATGGACAAGATCCAAAATGATCATGGCACAGGCCATAAGCCTGCACATAAGCTTTATACAAAGTCTTGAGGTCCTATCTAGCGTACTGACTTTTTATGTACATCTTTAGGTCAATCTGTCAATGAAACAACTTGGCCTGTAAGCAGAGAAATGTATATCACCAGTTAGGGAAGAATAGAACAATAATAAAAACAACGACATGGAAAAGGATGAAACAGTGCACCACTGAAACATTATTTGTCTTTAACGAGATATGGTGAATCAATTGTATATCAAAACGATTAAACCTTATCAACATTCGCACAGACATAAACAATATATCAACAAATTAAAAAAAGGCAATAACGCAGAAAATGTTTGTTGCATGCGTAGGGTAAAACCGCAAGCACATGAACAGTTATGGGTTTGTTCAGGATGGATTCAATCTTGAAATAGAAAGGAGTGGGGGTGAGTGGGGTGGGGTGGGAAGAAACGAGATCTAAACATTCAGCGGACACCGTCAGAATGGTTGGAGCATTCCTTCAGATGGGCAGCAAACCTAACGTTCGGCTTCCCCTGAATTCCTTGCCACCGAACATGATTATCGTCAAAATGTCTTAAGAACCTATTGACAGATAAACGACCATTCCTGATCGGTAGTGTTCACAGTTTGGTGTTACAATGAACACTTCCACACCACATCCACGAAAGTATCCTGTTGTTTCAATTTCAATTCCTCGCCCTGAATCATTCTCGAACAAAATCCAGACCACAAATTCAGAGTCACCATCCTGATTCATTCTCAAAGAAATGTTAATTAAAAGAAATCTTATTCCTCACGTTGAATCCCTCTGAAACAAAGTTTGTATATCAAATTCTAGTTACACCCTCAGAAAATAACATTCTACGAGGAAGAAACATTCTCGTACATTCCAAGTCCCCCCTCTGACAGGGAATGAAGGATGGTCTCCTTTAATAGTATGAACAGACAGACAAAAACAAGCAGACAACAGCACAATTTATACGTTACAGATTAAACTGTTTAGTCAAAAGACGAAACGAAATAAAAACCTTTGTGAGACAAAGTACAATAAAACTATTGTTCTGGTGGTGTCAGTATAGGATTAGATCAGTCCCCCTTGCCCTACTCCCCCAGTTATCCCCGTCGGTCGTATCACCTGAGGAGGGTGCTTACGTTAAAAACTATCAAATCAATCAACCAATCAGCATTAAAAAGAAAAGAAAGAAGAAAAACTGCCAGGAGTTAGGGAGCTGTTGGTCTTCACGTCCTTCAATGGGAAGGCTATATGCTGCCAAAGCAGGCGACACGTTTTGTTCTGTGGAGAACTCAAGACTGCTACCCTGGGATAGCGAAAGGACAAAGACGTCTACAGATAAATGTAGAGCCGGCCATCCTACTCCTGCGGGCCCCAGTAGCTCAGTTGGTTTGAGCTTCGGATTCACATGCTAATGGTTGTGGGTTCGAATCCCGGGGTGCGCTATATTAAAACTGGCCTTCTCACTGTCCCATCTTAACATCATTGTTGTTCTGGTGGTGTCAGTATAGGATTAGATAAGTCCCCCTTCCCCCACTTCCCTGGGATGGTTATCCCCATCAGCCGTATTACCTGAGGTGGGTGTCGACGTAAAAACTGAACCAAACCAATCCTACTCCAAGATAGCAGATCTCCACCCAGTGTAGAGACATCATCTATGGGACTGTGAACATCTATCTACAACTGCTCTGATTGACCATTAACCCCAGTTATTTTTCTCTTCCTCCCCCCAAAACACAATTCTACATTTCAAAATTACAAGTCCTCCCTCTGAAACAAATGTAATATTCCACATTCTAATTCCTCCCTTTGAAAAAAAAAAATTCAGGTTTTCAAATTCCAAATACTCACCCTAATGACGTCCTTCATCTTCTTGGGTCCGGAGAAGAGAGGCGGCAAGAACTTGCTGACGTCACACACCTCCTCCTCCCCGCTCTCCAGGTCACTGTCGCCGCTGCACAGTAGGGCACGCGCCAGGCTGCGCGTCTTCCGCCGCGTTGTGCTGCTTAGGCGCTGTCCGGCGCGTTGCCAGCCACTCCCGCGCGCCTCCGAATGCGGCCGTTGGGGATGGTGCTGGTGGGGATGGTGGCCAAGCATGACACTGTCATGGTGGTGATGGTGTCGGTCTGGTGACGTGGTCCTGGACCGTAACAGGAGCGGCTCCTGCTCTCCCACGCCGCCCGCGGCAGGGATGCGGTTAGTGCTGCTGGTGGTGGACGAGTCGGCTGGGTAGTGGTGCAGGTGGTGGTGGTGGTGATGGTAATGGTGGTGGTGGTAGTGGGGATGGTGGTTTCGCGACGAATGGAAGTCTGAGAAAAACTGTGGAAGAAGATAACTAGATGTGTGAGAAGGACGTGGAACACTGAATTAATGTTTTTCAAATCAATAAACAACAAGACAAACAAGATAATAATGATACTGATACTTCCATTTGTACAGCGCCAACAGTACATGTCAATGCATGCTGGCCGCATTTAATACAAGAACATTCATATGTGGTGAGTACAGTCGTGCCTGTATTTCCCTTTTCCATCTCAATGGTCTAAATCATAGTTCTGGAAGTGGGCTTCATCATCAAAGATGACCAAGTCATCCTGAGCTATCATGGTTTCAGCAAAACAACGTTGGCGCTTCCGACTGCTAAGTGTCGAGACTATATAATAAGGTGAGGCCAGTTGGCGGCTGGGCAGACAGACAAACTCTCTCCAGTAAATATGAATCAATCTCTCTTTAAAACCAAACGGAACTATTATCAATATTATAAAAGCTTAAACTAAACCAGCTGCGAAGATCCATCTCATCGGGGAAAAAAAACAAACAAAACTTAACATGACAAAAGAAAACTCATCACCATTATCATCAGCAGTTTTCCGAAACCAATATACATGTAAACCTTACCTCATCATCGTCGTCGACCCGCTGTCTGTCAGTGCTGCGTGGGGTGGAGTGGAAATCATCGTCGTCGTAGTCGTCCTCCTCGGGCCAGGCTTTCTGGATGTGCAGCTGGATGCCCGCCAAGGTCACCGCCTCTTCCTTGCTGCACGGCAACTCCCCGCTCACTATCTGCCTCTGGAGCTGGCCACAGGAAGCAACACAAGACATATACATCAATCTTGCGTAACGCTTTTCTCCAACCTCATCTGCACTCACTGTGCGTTACACATAATCAGACCTTTTAGTGGAGCAAGAAGAACTCAAGCTGTTAGGCGAGCTGACCACGCTCTACTATGTTGATGCACAGTCTGCATCTTTGATGTGCGTGCATACTAAGCGATTTCAGCTTCCCCGCCACACAGGCAGTCATACACCTTATTTAAAAGCAAGCATGCCAAGCATGTTAGTTCTCCATTAGCCAGAGAACAACGAAATGTCTTGCACGGCACTTAACGCGCATATCTGATATTCAGCGTGCGGATGAACACAAAGAGGGCTTAGACATCTGCATGTCCAATAGAAAAAAAAAGTCTCATTAGACTCTTATTGTTGTTATCAATTTTGACGTTGTTGTGGTTATTGTTGCCGTTACTGATGTTCTTGCTGCTACTAATTCTACTTTTGTGTATACGCATGTAGAAAATCAAATATGCACGACAAAGATCCTGTAAATCGTATAGATGAATGTCCGGTAGTCTATGGACACCTGGCAACATTCAGCATGCACACCTACCTAAGACTGTGAAGCAACATACCGCCTGTACAGTGTGGACAAAACAACACGCACACACACACACGTCCGAGAAA
>CM060309.1:87779440-87794440 GCA_030674185.1 Monoplex corrugatus
GAGGGAGGCAGAGAGAGAGGGAGAGAGAGAGAAAGAGAGAGAGAAAATGGGGAAACTTGTGGTGTTGACAAAAGCTTTGTGTTAACGGATGCCAAAGCCCTGATGGCAGAATAAACAAGACGTTTGATCGCACAGTGAAGAAAATGGAGTCCCATCTCTCTTTTCTGCTCTGGACTGACACAAGCTATTCAGTGCACCACTTGGATGAAGTAACTTCAAAGTACACAAAACAAAACAAAAGCCGTAGAAACACTGCTAAACTGTTAACGAACTGACTTAACGATAACAACGACATACGGCCACTGTAACATCCAGGATGGAGAGCAGTAAGATAAAATACTCAGAACTCTGTAAATCAATACGGCACAGAAACATTGACCCCACACAATTTACAGGATAAGTTGATTTACCATAAACAGTGACCAAAGGCTGCTGCCTTCGGGAATACAAAGCACCAAGGGAGAGAAAGGAGATCTTTCGTTTGTAAGACCTGCACATTACTTAAAAGTACACATGACATGGATACATAAGTCAAGGAAATTATAAACGTCCAAACATTACTGGCGCGCACACACACACACAACATATACCACACACACACACGGAAAGAGAGAGAGAGAGAGAGAGAGAGAGAGAGAGAGAGAGAGAGAGAGAGAGAGATCGTGTGTATGTGTGTATGAAAGACAGAGACAAAGAGAGAGAAGAAGAGAGAGAGAGAGACAGAGAGAGAGACAGAAAGAGACAGAGAGAGAGAGAGAGAGAGAGAGACAGAAGAGACAGAGAGAGCCTGTGAGAGAGAGACAGAGAGAGCCTGTGAGAGAGAGAGCAGAGAGACAGAAGGAAGAGAGAGAAGAGAGAGCCTGTGAGAGATAGAGACAGAGAGAGAAGAGAGAGAGAGCCTGTGAAAGAGAGAGAGAGCCTGTGAAAGAGAGAGAGAGCCTGTGAAAGAGAGGACAGAGAGCGTGGTGTGTGTGTGTGGTGTGTGTGTGTGTGCGTGTGTGTGTGTGTGCGTGTGTGTGTGTGTGAAAGAGAGAGAGAGAGAGACAGAGACAGATAGAGAACTCAGCTGACTCCAGTCATCTTACGGACCACTGCTCGGAAAAAAGCAAAACAGGCAGTGTAAAGAAACCACCACAATAACAATAACACTCCATCCATTAACAAAACAAAACAAAAAAGAACCCACCAAAAGGAAAAAGAATTCCCTAAAACTTCACTGTGCAATGTTTGTTATTACCAAGACCCACGTTAGAACTCAAGAGCCGTCACTTAAGTGAAAACACACGGAAAAAGAAATGCAGTATTTCTACAGTCAACATCGTGTCCTCTTAGAAAACGAATTCCAAGTCAGAAAGAAATGCCATATCCCACTCGGAAGCTCACCGCAGTTCAGTAAGTTTACCATGTCAGAAAAACAAAATCTTGGGAGACTTCGTGGTGTCGGCAAGAAATAGCGTTAATAGATGTGACAGCCCCGATGCCAAATAAACAGGACTTTTGATCGGACAGCGAGGAAAATAGAATCCCGTCCCTCTTTTCACATCCTGGATTTACACGAGTTATTCAGTGCACAGCCTGACCAGAAAAAAAGTGCACTACACTTATCCATTGCAAGTGTATGCACAATCTGCTAGCTATGGTTAGATTGAATACTGAAAATATAACAGACCTAGTTCAACTCTACCGAACAAAATGAAATCAACTCAACGAAATTCTACACAGCTGAAATAAACCATGTACACGTATTATCAGCTCTGCGCCCGCCAGCTTCTAAAACCAACAAAACGTTGCTTGCTTCAAAGCTCCTAATGTCATACTGAGTTACAATCGTGTAGATCATATGTAAAGTTGTTACTGGCTTACATTCGTGAATAAAGACATTTACAAACAGTTAAAGCCCAGCCGATGCGCGGAAGCAGTATCAGGGTATATAACCTTTACAAAAACACACATTAACTGTAAAAAGAACTGAACAAATAAAATAGTGTGTATGTATGTATGTATGTATGTATGTATGTATGTGTATGTATGTATGTATGTATGTTGTATGTATGTGTGTATGTATGTAGTATGTAGTATGTATTATGTATGTATGTTGATGTATGTATGTATGTATGAGTATGTATGTATGTTTATGTAGTGTATGTAAGTATGTATGTATGAGTAGTATGTATGTATGTAGTATGTATGTATGTATGTATGTATAGTATGTATGTATGTATGTATGTAGTAGATGTATAGTATGTATGTATGTAGTATGTATGTATGTATGTATGTATGTATGTATGTATGTATGTATGTATGTATGTATGTATGTATGTATGTATGTATGTATGTATGTATGTATGTATGTATGTATGTATGTATGTAGTATGTATGTATGTATGTAGTGTATGTATAGTATGTATGTATGTATGTATGTAGTATGTATGTATGTATGTATGTATGTATGTATGTATGTATGTATAGTATGTATGTATGTATGTATGTATGTATGTATGTATGTATGTATGTATGTATGTATGTATGTATGTAGTATGTATGTATGTATGTATGTATGTATGTATGTATGTATGTATGTATGTATGTATGTATGTAGTAGTAATGTATGTAAGTATGTATGTATGTATGTATGTATGTATGTATGTATGTATGTATGTATGTATGTATGTATGTAAGTATGTAAGTATGTAAGTATGTATGTATGTATGTATGTAGTATGTATGTATGTATGTATGTATGTATGTAGTATGTAATGTATAGTATGTATGTATGTATGTATGTATGTATGTATGTATGTATGTATGTAAGTGTATGTATGTATGTATGTATGTAGTATGTATTTATGTATGTATGTATGTTATGTATGTATGTATGTATGTATGTATGTATGTATGTATGTATGTAGTATTATGTATGTATGTATGTATGAAATATGTATGTATGTATGTATTAGTATGTATGTATGTATGTATTGTATGTATGTATGTATGTATGTATGTATGTATGTATGTATGTATGTATGTATGTATGTAGTTGTATGTATGTATGTATGTATGTATGTATGTATGTATGTATGTATGTATGTATGTATGTATGTATGTATGTGTATGTATGTATGTATGTATGTATAGTATGTATGTAAGTATGTATGTATGTATGTATGTATGTATGTAGTGTATGTATGTATGTATATGTATGTATGTATGTATGTATGTATGAAAGTATGTAATGTATGTAGTGTATGTATGTATGTATGTATGTATGTATGTAGTTGTATGTATGTATGTATGTATGTATGTATGTATGTATATATGAGTATGTATGTATGTATGTATGTATGTATGTATGTATGTAAGTATGTATGTATGTATGTATGTATGTATGTATGTATGTATGTATGTATGTATGTATGTATGTATGTATGTATGTATGTATGTATGTATAGTATGTATGTATGTAGTGTATGTATGTATGTATGTATGTAAGTATGTATGTATGTATGTAAGTATGTATGTAATGTATGTATGTATGTATGTATGTATGTATTGTATGTATGTATGTATGTATGTATGTATGTATGTATGTATGTATGTATGTATGTATGTATAGTATGTAAGTATGTATGTATGTATGTATTGTATGAGTATGTATGTATAGTATGTATGTATGTATGTATGTATGTATGTATGTATGTATGTATGTATGTATGTATGTAAGTATGTATGTATGTATGTAATGTAGATGTATGTATGTATGTATGTATGTATGTATGTAGTATGTATATGTATGTATGATATGTATGTATGTATGTATGTATGTATAGTATGTATGTATGTATGTATGTATGTATGTATGTATGTATGTATGTAATGTATGTAATGTATGTAAGTATGTATGTAAGTATGTATGTATATATATCAATGCTTTCACGCACACAATTTAAGATACACCTCTGGCGTTGACCATACCACCCAATTTATCATCTGAGAGTTTAAAAACAAATCTGAAAACAAATGTATAAACATAACTCACACATTACAACATATGTAAAAACTGGTCTAAATTACCTAACCTTGCTTCTGCACATCATATCCTTAGAACCATAAATGCAGATGATTCATCTAATAGAAAGTATGTAAGACTTTATAGAACATGTCCAGGTGAACGGATCAGCAAGGCAGAAAATTAAAAAAGAAGAGATGCATGAAGGCAAAAAAACACGGTAGAAACAAAGAGTGACAGAAAATTTTCCAGAAGATGGCGATGCTATTTATGCTGGAAGAGTCCCCAATATCCCCACAACATATAAAGAATGTGCTGTTGCACTTGAAGTCTTGTCTGTAGTTTCCTTTCCTGGCAGCGTGAGTTCTATGTTCACACAGTATAGGTTAACTGTAAGTACAGAAAAGGCTGGAAAGATTACGGGGTAGGGTCGACATGAGTTTGCTTTACGTGTGTCTTCTTGTGTCTCTCATGCAATTATGAAGAGCTTAAGGTTCTTGTGAAATGAGGCGCCATACAAGAGTCATTACAATCACAACTACGAAAAAGGTTTATCTAAAAACTCAACTCACTTCCACCAAGTTCAAATTATTTTCACATCAACTTCATAACAAAAGGCTTGAAATTCTGCACATCCCCCCCCCCCCCCCCTCAATTTTTTTTTAACAGCCGGCCTTGGTTACAGTCGTAAGACGAAACTGAACCACCCAACCCTTCCCAACCCAACCCTACTCAACCCAACCAACCCAACCAACCTAACCTAACCTGACCAAACCTGGCCTAAACCTAATGCAGGCAAGAAAACAACACGACATTTGAATGTTTTTGTTTTATTTTTGTACTGATTTCTGATTATTGTCCTTTCTTTAGCTTTGCCTAGCCCTGCTTTAGCTCCAGTTTAAAGTTGCTGAATTTCAGTTTTGCTATGTAGTTTGGTTTACATGATTTACAGGGTCTTTAACGTGCATGTTTGATATTCTGCACATGTATGCTAACAAAGAGAGTTCAGGTACTGGCTGGTCTGCATCCTTCAGCTACCAGGCAGAGGTATCAAAAGGATTAAACATAGGGCCTTCACTGGAAGTCTGGCGTTTAGCAACTTAACTATCGCGCCCGTCACGTGAGATAGAGAGAGAGAGAGAGAGAGAGAGAGAGAGAGAGAGAGAGAGAGAGAGAGAGAGAGAGAGAGAAGAGAGAGAGAGAAAGAGAGAGAGAGGAGAGAGAGAGAGGGAGAGAGAGAGAGGAAGGGGAGAGAGAAGATAGAAGATAGAAGAGAGAGAGAGTAAAGAGAAGAGAGAGAGCAGAGAGAAGAGACAGACAGAGACAAAGAGAGGGTGGGGGGGGGGGGGGAAATCAGACACAGAGAGAAAAAGTCATTTACGAAATACCAACATAAAAAAGAACAGGGGAAAAAGAAGAAGAACAACAGAAAGACAAAGGAAAAGCACAAATGTTTTTCACCTTCTTGTACTGAGTGTGGATATTTCCTCCTTCATCTTTCGATTCAGCAGCTTTGTCAGCAGCAATGCACTCCTGTTGAAGAAAAAAAGACATGAAGCGAATTTAATAAATATACATACACCACCAACAACTACAAAAAGGAACAACAGTAAAAACACACACACACACACGCATATACACCGACAGAGAGACAAATACGTACAGACACGCGGGCACTTACATGGACACAGACGCAGAAACAGACCCATACAACCCTCACCCCCTAAACACACACACACAAAACAGGAGAGGGGGGAGTGAAAGAGAGAGAGAGGGGGGGAGGGAGGGAGAGGGACGGAGAGAGAGAGAGAGAGAATCATTTCTGCCGTTCAAACATTCTTTTATTCGTTTTAATTAAACAAGTAAAGCAGATAAATGCAAAAGAAAATAGTAAATTATAACTGCAATCATACCGTTTGAAAAAAAAAATTCAAATCCACGCAAATATCCATCTGCTCAAAACACAAGTATATACGCATTTATATGAAACATCAGCAACAAACAAAAAAAAACAAAACAAAACAAACAAAACAAAAACCATAACATACAAAAGTGGGTAGAGTGTTCAGAAATAACACTCACCATCGTATTTTACAAACAAAAGAGACAGGAGAGAGAGAGAGAGAGAGAGAGAGAGGGGGGGGGGGCAAGGGAGAAAAAATTGTTTTAATTGCCGTAGTCATTTGAGGGCTTCTGACGTACCAATCGATGGAATGCCTCTTGAAACAAACATTAGTTTTAGTGAATGTATGTGTGTGTACAGGAAGGGTGAAGGTACACAATTTTACTGTTAGGCTTTAAACCAATTCAGAAAGTGACCAGAGGGTGGGGTAAGAGTTAAAACACACACACACACACACACACAACAACACAGAGAGAGAGAGAGAGAGAGAGAGAGAGAGAGAGAGAGAGAGATTTGAATAGCGAGATATAATTCTGCGATTATTGCTTCTGACATGGACATACACCATATCACAGAAAAGTTACGTTTTATCAAGTACTGTAACAGTATCTCTTCAGGCTGACTGACTGAGCAGTTACCGGTGACCAACTGTTTATCCAGTGTCACACACCAAAGACTACCTGCATGGTTTCAGCGAGACACTAAACACGCGAACGACTGCATCTGAAACTGAGCTAACAGCTGATTGGTTGACATTTTTTTTTCCATGGCAGACGTCTTGTGTGCAGCTGTTGTGTGTGTGGAGGAGAATGAGAGCACGGTAATGGTTCAGCCTCAACTGAATTACACACACACACATAGATACAGTCTACACACACCCACACGCGCAGTGTTCACATGTTCCCACAAGCGCACGCACAATTGAGAATTCACACCCAGACACCCTGACACACGAACACCCACACACAGCTGGAAGGAAGTAGGTGAGAATGTGAACACCTCCGCCATAACATGATAAACCAACTTGCGTGGCACCTTGAAGAATTAACTATAAATCTAAGGAATATGTTATTAAAACAAACTGTGACAACTGAAACTTAATATATAACTGAAGCGAACTTACGCTCGTTCACTGCCTAGTTTTGTACAAAAAGGCCGTCGCAAACGTCTGTCTTTGTACTCATGATAAAAAAAAGAATCGCAGACGACCCCGACGTCTGCACTGAAAAGCCGGCTGGCAGATGATTGGTTAATTATTATTGACAATATCAACCAATCAGCTGCTAGTTCGCTTTCAGCTGTAGTGTGTTATAGCAGTGTCTTTACGTACGACCAGAGTGGATTTTTTTTTTTCTTTTTCTTTTTTTTTTTCTTTTTAATCATCTGACCATGAACGAAACGAACTGATCACTTTGTGAGAATCAAAAGCACTATTTCCTTTCAGGAATTTTCAATCCTGTTCGTCATACTAATCCATACACCTAGCGCACAATTGTCAGCGTTACACGGAGGTCAGCGTGTCTTTCAGAAGTCTCACGCTCTTCCCTTGTTTTCCAATGCATGCACGCATGTGTGTGCGTGCGTGCGTGCATGTTGTGTGTGGTTGTGTGTGTGTGATGTGTGTGTGTGTTTGGGTTGTGTGTGGTGTGTGTTTTGGTGGTGTGTGTGTTTGGGTTGTGTGTGTGTGTGTGTGTGTGTGTGGTGTTGGTGTGTGTGTGTGTGGTGTGTGTGTGTGTGTGTTGTGTGTGTGTGTGTGTTGTGGGTGTGTGTGTGTGTGGTGTTGTGTGTAGTGTGATGTATTGTGGTGTGTGTGTGTGTGTGTGTGTGTGTGTGTGTTGTGGTGTAAGTGTGATGTGTGTGTGTGTGTGTGTGTGTGTGTGTGTGTGTGTGTGTGTGTGTTGTGGTGTGTGTGTGTGTTGTGGGGTGTGTGTGTGTGTGTTCTATTCCTGTAAAAGCGCAGCAAGCATGCTTTTGACATGAACCGTTTGCGTTATGTAAGCAAAATTATTATTACTACTATCATCATCATCATCATCTTAGCATTCCGTATGCGTGTGTATGTCACAGTATGTGTGCATGAGCAATGTTTATTTTATTCTTGTAAAGCACAACGAATATGTTTTTGACATGGACTGTTTGCCCCGTATTGGCGAAACTATTATTGTTATCATCACTATCATTATTATTATCAATAATATCACTATTATTTTCATTAGTATTGCTATTATCATTAGCTGACTGAAAATTTACTGTCTGTGACATGACTTCTGCGAAATTACTGGCACATTGTCTTCATCTCTCTTCACACTAGGTAATAAATGCGTAAATGTCGACAACAGTGTCCTATGCACAATTGTCGTTGTTCATTGTCACGGTGTGCTGGAACGTTCCGCCAGCTGAGTGTCGGCTTCTTGACAGTCCTGGTCGGTGAACCGTGTCTCACGTGCGCAGACAGACGTACAGCAAGAGTGGGCTGTGTTTAAAGGCCACCCGGGTAAAGCGTTCCACTGTCAGCTTCCTGATCAAACTGGGTGGTGTCAGGGTAAGGAAAACATCAGATTGGGGACTGTCACTAGCCTGTCGTTACTGTTGTTGTTGTCTGTATGATTCTGCTTTCTTTCTGTCCTAGTCAATCTGTGAAGGGGCACTTACAGCGGTTAGCAATGTTGTAGGTGCTGTAGTCAGTTTTCATGACGGGGTCAGGTTGACAAGGGAAACGAAGAACGACCGTCCTTTGTGTTTCTCGGCCTTCAACTCCGAACGAAGACAAGACTATTACTCTTTTGCTGTAATGCGTTCAGCATGCTGTTCAAAGAAGCCACAGTAGATGTGTTTTTTTCTCGCAAAAGCACAAAACAACTCCCTCTGCTCGTGACAAAAACGTATTGCTTGGTACACAGACAAGGAAGATCACGATCACTCCAGAAAGAGAGAGAAAGAGAGACAGAGAGATAAGATAGATAAGATAGATAGATAGATAGAGATAGATAGATAGATAGATAGAGATAGAGAGAGAGAGAGAGAGAGAGAGAGAGAGAAATTTTTTCCACCGGTAAAGATATAATCATATAGGCCAACTACCGTAAGGCCGTTGCTAAAACACTTATATTGAAACAAAAGACGGTAAAAAAGTAAGGCAGTACAAAAGATTTTAAAAATCTTACTGAGACAGGAAGAGAGACGAGTATTCCCATTCTATTTTGTGTGGATAGGTTTGTACTTTTAAGCAACAGAGAATGTATCCTGTACAGCTGCTCTGTAAAAAGAGAGTGGTATTGATGTTTTGTATCGTGGCAAGATGTGCTTGTAGTTACGCGACCGATTTTTACAGCCCTTCCTCCACCCCAGGGTGTATCGTGTTTTTCCTACTCTGAAAAAAACCCACCCAAATTGTCAGCTATACGAACTACCTTCCTTTATTTTATGCGCTCCTTCAGCAAGTTATGTGGAATACCTTCCTTCCAATTAAACTGAATACATTTTTTTTAGCGACAAACGTTCCACCAGCTTCAAACATTTGAATACAATTTGATTCAAACAGAATCAGAAATAGCTGAGGGGTAATTACCTGTACATCTTTGTTACATTTTCATCCTCACCAGATATTATTACCAATATATGTTTTGTATTCTTATCGTCAGCAATCCTAATACTGGATCAAGACAATTCGGATCATACAACCTTGTACACAAAATAACGACGCTATGTGTGTGTTCCAAAATTTGTCCGAGTGTCATTTACTAAATGACTGAGACATCCTTCCTGACACTACATGTCTTAAACAGTGGTTATCTTGATCTTCACTGGTCTCAGTGCGGGCTGGTTGGTTTTTCTGACGGAGCATGGACTCGAGATTTGATATCTCGAGCTCAATCCCAGTCCGCAACAATAAATTCGCTGCCCATCTTGATGTTTACTTCATGCTGGTGGTGTCAGCTTAGTATTTCATAGGTCCCTTCCCCCCTCCTCATTTGAAAACCTTGTCAGCGCACAGGGTTTTGTGCAGACCCTGGGAAGTCTGCCACATAACTGCTGGCAGATCTGGGTGGGATGCAAACGAATGAATTGTCCGTGTCCGATTGCTATTGTTACTTTTATTTAAAGCCAAGCCCACTGCGTAGAGCCATATCAAAGCTATAACCGTTTCAAAACATACACAGTACTTCAACAGGAAAAAATGAAAAATCAAATCAAATACATATAACAATGATTTGGCGCACATAATCATAAGGATATGCCTCTGGCGTTGACCACTCCATCCACTTTATCACATAGGGGATTTGAAAAACATACCTTAATGCAAATTTAAACAGAACTAAGGACACTAAAACACATATCAAAACGGGCCTAAATTATCTAAAATTGCTTGAGCAAATCTCATTCCCTTGAGGCAAAAATGCACTTAATACATGTACCCAATTTTCAATCCTAAGAGAACGTACATAAGACTGTATTGAGCAATGGACCAGCAAGGCAGAACATGATAGGTAGAAATGACAAAGCAAAGGAAGAAGGCAGAAATAAAAACAGTGACAGAAGAGAGGGAATATCTAGCACACAGTTTCCAGAAGGTGAGGACACTAATTATACTGAAAGAGCCCCCGGCATCCTCACGGGGGATCCCTTCCGATGAATTCATCTTGAACAAACTACAAATTCACTGTAACTTGCCGGATTAAAAAGTGCTGCTGATTTACATTGCAACCTGTGCCTGTAACTGAATTAAAACTCCGCCGGAAAATAGTCAAGACATCTTCCAGCAAATACTTTGGATCGCTTCAACACCCTGTATGTTTTCCTCTTACGTTCGCCGTCTACACGGTCAGGCACATTTGGCCATAAATATGGCCGTTTTCTTCCAATTCCTGGCGATTGCCATGAAGTTTGGTGGTCAGAAGATTTGTACTCCCCACTGTCTCCTGCCCCTCCGTCTGTGACATCACCGCAGTGTGTGTTCAGCTGTTTGGTCCTTTTGACTGCAGAGATTGGCTAGTGATCGGTTGGTCTGAACCTGTGATTCAAATGGACGCTGCGCCTGTTGTGGCCGGGCACAGCCTTATCAGGATCACTTGCTGCTCTCTGACAGAACACCCTGTGCAAATACTGGGCCACTCCTGTCCACGTTTATGCACAGATCACTCTTCAGTAAACAGGAACATATGGTCCACTTTCGGGGGGGAAATCAGATCCACGAAACAGAGCAGAATAATCTTTACTGACAAGTGTTCTTAAACTTCATTGTTAACATTATGTTCTTGGGCACTTTGTCCAATTTAACGAAACAGGAAAGTTTTGTTGTTGTTTTGGTCTCGAATTTTGTGATTATTTCTCTGTTGTCATTTTATGTTCCCCCGACAAAAGCGAGCTGACCGACAATCTGCACCTGTCTCGTGAATTAGATACGCGTTCTCATTCTGTTTTCTAGTTTCGTTTATTAGACACTCTGACAGATCAAATGTCGCTCTAGCTAACAGAAAACAATATCTGTTCTAAGGAAGACTACAAAGGCACATTTCAACGACAGAAATATCAGAAGGTGGGGGGGGGGGACGCAAGAAAAGTAACATTGTAAACATGTAAGTGTAGGTTCCACTGCTTCTCTTGCACGGGTTGGAGCAAAGTGTGCTTTGCATAATTTACATATGCAACAATAGTCCTTGCGCCGTTGAAAAGTTTCTTCGTCTAATAATAACAATAGACTTCTGTGCACAAGTCAGGCACTCAAGCCTAAACCCGAAGTCAGCCACTCATCTATCCTTTGTGAACTCAAGAACTGACACCCTGAGCTCAATCCCAGTCCGCAACATCAAAAACTGACCTGTTCACTGTCCATCTTAATGTTTTCATGATTCTGTTAATGTCAGCTTAGTGTTTCGCACGTACCCTCTCCCCCTACCCCGCCCCCTCCACATTTCAAAGTGCAAGTGCAAAGGATTTTGCGCAGGCTCAAGGAGTCTGCTAGACAGCTGTCGGCAGATCTGGGTGGACCACATATGGAACTGTCCGAATGCGATGAATCCGTCTTGAACAAACAGCAAATTCTTCTTCTACCTTTCCATTTATATATCTAGCCATCACAACTGTGGAATGTGACCTCTGGACAGAGCGCCAACCCACCTGTCCTCTAGGTTCTGAATCAAAAACGATCTGAAGTCAGAAATCTAAATCAGAGTGACTGCCAAGCGTTCAAGCAAATGAGAACCAGAAACACACAAACACACGTTGAGAATGACGTGTGATAATTATCACATCTTCATTTTCGTGAATAGTCAGGGGGAATTGAACTGCCGCTAAAACCAAAGCAACGCTGGTAAACACGACAGCTTGATAACATGACAAAACTAGATCTGTTGTGATGTTGTGCCATGAGGTCAGGTTTTTATTCATCAGTTGCTCACATTGTCTTATGACTTTCAGCCAGAACATTAAGCCAGTCTTTTAACTCGCCATCCACCCAGTCATTCATTTCTTCCATTCACCAACAAGATCACTTATTCATCAGCCCGTATCCGTAAACTCTGAACTGTCCAGAAAAAAAAGAACACACCAATCAACCACAACGAAGCACTCTTCTGAACCAATTATCCATCTGACCATACACCAATCCATCTCACATCGTTACTTACATCACACTCATCAAAAACAAAAACAAAACAAACAAACAAAAAAGCTAACTCTGACCTCCAGATGAAGTAGGGATCCGACCTTGAGGCACCAGGCCTTGTACTCGTGGCCAAGCACAGACAGCTTCCGGAGGAAATCGCGAGTTTCCAGCGCCAGCGCCGAGTTCCCGTCCAGGTCAATGTGACCTTTCTGCACCCACGTCTCGAACACCTTGAGCACCCCACGGTGCTGCACAGGCAGCTCGCACGAGGCGGCCAGCACGGACCCTTTCAGCGTGTGTGTGGACGTGCGCTCCGAGACGGTGGTGAGTGGAGAGTAGAGGATCGTGTGGGTGGAGGAGTAGGTGGAGGGCCCAGGCCCTGGCAAGCCAAAGGAGGACATCCCATACTCCTGGTGTGGCGACAGGTAGTTGTTGCTGGTGGTAGGGGAAGTGGCCACGGTGAGGGGCGGGGGGATGGAGGGGAAGTTGAACACGGTGGCGTCAGGGCTCTGGCTGGAGGTGGACGGTTGAGGAGAGGACGGAGCCTCGAAGTGCACCACGATGTTGGTCAACCCGCCGTCCCCGCCCGGCGAGTCCATGTCGCTGATGACGGGCTGCTCGTCGCTGGTGTAGTCCATGTTGGTGGTGGTGATGGTCACCAGAGACCCCATGTGCCCGTTGGAGCCCCCGTACCCGTCGTTCCCCAACCCCCCACGCAAAACGAACCTCGCCGTGGCCAGGTTGTGTTCAGAGTCCGTATCCACACCGAAGGCCTCCAACTTGCCAGACGAGCCTCCCATGGAGCTGGCCTTGTTGCGACCAGCCAGGTTCTCCGGCACGGAGCTGCACCTGGAGAAGACGGGAGACACGTCCACGGGCGGGGTGTCCATGACGAAAGTGGGCAGGTTGATCAGCTCGCGCTGGAAGGCGCGATGTCCACGTCGCCGATGGAGGAAGGGGTGGAAGGATCCTGACTGATGACGCTGTCCTGCTGCGTCAACACCGCCACGTTGGGCTGGGATTTACACGGCCGTTTCTTGCTGGACCAGCGGAAAAACGTTTTGGAGCTCGAGCTCTTCACCTCGTTGCCCGAGTCCGGGGCGTCACTCAGCACCTGTGTGGGAGAATCCACACTGTCCTGGTTGTGGGAAATCACGTTGAGGTCCAAGGGCGTCACCAGGCTCTCCACCATGCTCTTCAAGGCCTGCTTGGTGGACCCGTTCTTCGACTGCATGTGGTTGTGCAGGCTACCGGTCTTGTTGGAGGCGTTGGACGACGTGTCGTTGACCTCCGAAATCTCGGAGAACGTCTCCTCCCGTTCTATGGGTGCAGTCACTGGAGGCACTGGTGGGCAGGGGAGAGTTGTCTTTCGCTTCCTCGTCAAGGAATCCTTGCTATCGTCCCGTGGCGGAGCTGTCGGAACGACCTCTTTACGAGGCGGGCACTCCGGCATCTTATCGTCCACTTTAGGGGGTTTCAGTTTCGTGTCTGACGTCAACGTCTTACGTCGGATCATGTTGCCGAACAGTTTGTGCGCCAGGAGACGCAGAATGATGACTGGGTGCACCAGCATGGGCAGGCCCGAGAAGACGTACTCGCGGAAGGGCTGCTGATTGAGATCCTTGAGGAACTCCATGGACTCTGACGGAGAGAGGAACGGGGACACGAGATGCTGGCGTTGTGCCATGCTGGCTGGCAGCTCCTGGTCCGACATGGCGCCCAGCGAGTTGACCGAGTTGCTCAGGTGGATGTAAGGTGTGTGCGTGTCACGCTCCTCCGCTATGGCTTCCTGCAACACCCACAAACATAAACATTAATGATGATCTTCAACATACACAATTTTTAAAATCGTTTTGTTATCTAAAGCCCCGCCGACTGACCAGGGTCATAGTAGGGCTACAGCCATCTGAAAACATCCATAACGTCTGGAAACTAAAACACCTGGAAAAGAAAATTAAGTACACAAATCAACGCATCTCGCAAATAATCTAAGGAGATGCCCCTGGAGTTGACCATTCCACCCAATTTATCACCAAGGGGTTAAAAACCTGAAAACAAATGTACACACAACTAAGGACACTAGGACATACATAAAAAAAAACTGGTGTAAATTACCTAAAATTGTTTTTACACATCACATTTCTTTACAGCCAAAAATGCAGTTAATGCATGTACCCGATATCAAACCTACGAGGAAGTATGTAAGAAGGCCTTCCAGAACACATACAACTGCACAGGACCAGAAGACAGAAAACTGTAGGAAGAGATGACAGAAAGCAAAGAATCAAGGCAGAAACAACGAGAGTGACGGAAAAGAGGAAAATTCAAGCACAGAATTTCCAGAAGGTGAGGACTGTATTAGCTAATTTTACACTGAAAGGGCTTCAAGCATCCCCACTGGGGGGGGGAGAGGCACCACACCTATATTCAACTCATAAATGATGACCTTCAAGGTCCACATACATCCTATTAATGATGATCCGCACTC
>CM060309.1:87799440-87824440 GCA_030674185.1 Monoplex corrugatus
TACCACAAACACATACACTCAACACAACACATTACACCCCTACCACCAACATATTTACACCTACCACACATACTTAACCTCCCTCCATCACTTTTACCCCTACCTACCATATTAACCCCTATCGACCACACATTGACACCCTACCACCAACATATTACACCTCCACACCACACATTATTACCCTGACCACTCTAACAATCCTCTCTCCACCAACACATTTACACCCCTACCACCAACACATTTACACCCCTACCACCACACACATTTACACCCCTACCACCAACACAATTTACACCCCTACCACCAACATATTTAACACCCCTACCACCACACATTTACACCCCTACACCAACACATTTACACCCCTACCACCAACATATTTACACCCCTACCACCAACACATTTACACCCCTACCACCAACATATTTACACCCCTACCACCAACACATTTACACCCCTACACACCAACATATTTACACCCTACCACCAACATCATTTACACCCCTACCACCAACACATTTACATCCCCTACCACCAACATATTTACACCCCTACCACCAACATATTTACACCCTACCACCACATATTTACACCCACCACCACATATTTACACCCCTACCACCAACACATTTACACCCTACCACCAACATATTTACACCCCTACCACCAACATATTTTACACCCACTACCACCAACACTATTTACACCCCTACCACCAACACATTTACATCCCTACCACCAACATATTTACACCCCTACCACCAACATATTTACACCACTACCACCAACAATTTACACCCCTACCACCAACATATTTACACCCCTACCACCAACATATTTACACCCTACCACCAACACATTTACACCCTACCACCAACATATTTACACCCTACCACCAACATATTTACACCCTACCACCAACATATTTACACCCTACCACCAACTATTACACCCTACACCAACATATTTAACCTAACCCACATACCTACCAACATATTACACCTCCTACCACCAACATATTTACACCCCTACACACAAACCCCACACGAACATATTACATACAACCAACATACCACCAACACATTTACACCCTAACCACCAAACCCCACCCACGAAAAAACAAAACAAACAAACAAACAAACCACGCCCCAACACCCCCCCCCCCCCCGAAACTCACGTCTGCGGTCAAACAGGTCGACACGGCCCCCCAGCTTGTGGAACAGGCCCATGTAGACCAGGATACGGGCGGCGTGGTACTTGACGAACTTGGCGTACTTGGTGCTGTGGTTGGTGTAGTACCACTCGTCCGAGGGCAGCAGCAACTGCATCAGCATGTCCGCCACCTCCGCCTCGTTCAGCGGGCCGTGGAAGGACGGGTTCAGCGCCAGACAGGCCAGCGCTTGCAGCAGCAAGCACAGCAGGTGCTGCAACCACCAGGCCCGATATCGAATCATTGAACGAGGCTAATGATAATTCAATGAATATGGATACAAATGAGATGATATGCGATGATAATCTTATGATGATAATTACATGATGATGGTGATGATGAGTGAGGAGGATGGCACTAAAACGGATAATGATTAATTATAACAAACATAAAAAACAAATAACAGTAGCAATAGCAGCGGTCGTAGTAATAACAGAAGAACCAACAACAACAACAGCAGCAACATTAGTAGTAACAGTACTAATGATAAATCATTCTTGTATAGAGAACATTCTTCAAAATCATTGGACTCACTGCCCTTAAGTTATTTTACCAGACACAGAAAGGAGTATGTACAGAAACCGTAACATATTACTCACTTGCGCGCATGTAAAACACAAACACACACACACACACAAACACACACACACACACACACACACACACACACACACACACACACACACACACACACACACACACACACACACACACACACACACACACACACACACACACAGAGGAAGGGAAATACTCTGTTCAGAGGCAGACGAAAGGACTGGAAGACGGAGGGAAGGCACGACAGAACCCGAAAAGATTACAATCAGGAAAAAACTGGCGAGCTGACAGAAAAGATGAACATCAGGACATGATTGCAAAGTGAGGGGGTGAGAAGACTCCGCAGAATTCCAATCACGATCATCGCAGAGATTTTCCGCTTAATGTTTAGTCGAATGCTTCTTTCAAATACTACGTTAAACTGGCAATAAAACCTCACTATACCACTTTTCCCATGACCTGTCGCTGCGACCAAAATTTAATATTACTTTGTGGTGGCAATGTAAGTCAACACGTCCCCAACAAACCAAGGCTGTATTCCAAACTTACTAAAACATCCAAAAGCCTAAAAATTCTTACTAACCGAGAACTCTCGACACACAAGACAGACACAGACAGACAGACCGACAGACAGACATAAGGCAGGCAAGCAGGCAGGCAAGCAGGCAAGCAGGCAAGCAGGCACACACACATACAGGCGCAATCCAGCAAAACTTCATGACACAAATACTTCGATACACAATACAGACAGAAACAGACAGACACACACACACATATGCGAACACAAAGCACAGAGAGAGAGGGGGAGGGAGGGAGAGAGAGAGAGAGAACACAAAGCACAGAGAGAGAGGGGAGGGAGGGAGGAGAGAGAGAGAGAGAGAGAGAGAAGAAGAGAGAGAGAAAGAGAGAGAGAAAGAGACAGAGTGAGAAGAGAGAAAGAAAGAGAGAGAGAGAAAGATATATATATATATATATATATATATATATATATATATATAGAGAGAGAGAGAGAGAGAGAGAGAGAAAAGAGAGAGAGAGAGCCGAAAAAAAACCCCAACCCAACAACAACCGAAAGAAACAAACAAAAAATACTTAACTCAAATACGTCGACGCATATGATCGACATACAGAAGCACAGAACACACACAACACACACACACACACACACACCACACACAACACACACACACCAAAACACACACACACACACACACCACACACACACACACACACACACACGCACACACACACACACACAGATTCTTCTGATGAAACAATCAACCCCTTTTCGCCAAAAGGACACAGGAAACCCACAAAGAAGGCAGCAGGACATTAACCACAAACAACCAATCCCAGAGGTGGCACGACCACAATCAATAAACTGAATGACCGACATTATTATGCAAGTGCTCTTCAACTCGTTTGTGTGTTTTCTTTTCGCTTGTTTTGGCCATAGACATGGATAACTGAGACAAGCAACGAGCCCTGTCCCATCATTATCCAGTCGACTTAAAACTCGTTGGAAAAAAAAAACTTGCAAAAGAAAATTAAGTACATATATCAATGCATTCGCGCATGTGATCTAACGATACGCCCCTGGCCTTGACCATTCCGCCCAATTTGTGACGTAAATGAAAACGTGGACAACAAATGTAAGGACACTAAAACATCTATAAACAAAAGGCCTAAATTATATAACTTGTATCCGCACATCATGATTCCTTTGAACCAAAAAATGGAGTTAATACATGTACCCAAGTATGAGTCTTAATACAAAAAGTTATCAATCCTAATACAAAGTATGTAAAGCTTTATAGAACACATACAGGTGAATGGACCAGCAAGACAAACAAATTAATGATAGGAAGGGATGGCAGAAAGTAACTAAAAAGGCAGAAACAAAGAAGAAATTTCTAGCACAGATTTTCCAGAAGGTGGGGGATAGTATATATATATACTGAAAAAGCCTTAGGCATCCCAACGGGAGTAAGCTCTGTCCTACCCTGTGCTATGACTGCCTCGTGACGGGTGCGGTAGTCAAAGTGGCAAAGATGGAAGACTTTCATTAGAAGGTCTGGGGTTCGATCCTGCGTAGGTACCGACCCGCCTGCTGAGTGACGACGGGTGGAGATTTTTTCCGATCTCCAAGGTCAAGGTGCGCAAACGTACTGGTGCATTAGGGTTTTGGGGCACACGTACATAGAACATTGATTACGCACGTTACAGATCTTGTCAGTCATGTCATTTCCTAGTGGGTTATGGAAACACTGAAGCACCCAACAGACAAGCCCATCCAAGACGGAGAATACAGAATGCAGAGCAATATACCGTTTGGACGGAAACAACGTGCATTGTTCTCATCCTACAAATCCTATAATAGTCCTTCTATTATGTCACAGAAATGGTAAATGAAAATTTTTATGTTAAACCCGTCAGTTACCTCAGTTCAGTGTGTGCTTGTGCGTCGCGTGCGTGCGTGCGTGCGTGCGTGCGTGGTGTGTGCATTGTGCATGTGTCTTGTGCTGCGTGCGTGCTGTGTGTGTGTGCGTGCGTGCGTGGTGTGTGTGTGTGTGTGTGTGCATGCGTATGTGTGTGTGTGTGTGTGTGTGTGTGTGTGTGTGTGTGTGTGTGTGTGTGTGTGTGTGTGTGTGTGTATGTGTGCTCGCGCAAAGTTCCGTTACGAGGAAAACAGATAAGCAATCAGCTTATAATTTATTTATTTTGAACAAAGAAATCCGCTATCAAAACTGAAACCCACACCGAAACAGAAACCAAAAGAGACTAAAGAAAAGGCTCCCATCTTGGTCAGTAATACACAAATTAGGTTTAAAGAATCGTAAAAAGAAAATAATTATTTCCTTAGCAATAACACCTTTTAGCTTACTTCTCTCAAGCTTATTCCGATGTATAAAGATGTTACTCTGATAAAGTTCTCTTACAGGCCTGAAGTTCGCTGTTTCTTATTTTTCATTTTATTTCAATTTATTATCGATTTATTTATCTTTCTGTTTCATGATTTTTGCTATTTCTCCTGTTTTCAACCTCATAGAGCATACTTACACTTCTAGAAGGATCTATGGAGCACAATGTACAATGTTCAATCTGCACTGAAGAGTTCAGAACAAGACTGCTATTATTCCGCTACGTGTCCGCCAATCTTGACTACTATTTAAGTGTATGTTTGGACTGACCGTTATTTAGACACCTCCACCCCCTCTCACCCACCTCACCCATCCACCACACACACACACACTCACTCACTCTGTCTGTCTGTCTGTCTCACACACACACACACACATATATAAACGCACAAGCACATGCACAATCACACACACACATACACACATACATCACACACACACACACACACACACACACACACACACACACACACACACACACAACCATATATATATATCAACTTCGTGCTCTTGGTCATGTCATCGACTATTTCAGCCGACGTCTTGGGCTAAATCTGGTGATGTTTTCAGCTATTTCTAGTGACGCCGGCACAAGACACCGGTAACCGTATTTGCTGGATTGCATGTCTCCACAGCCAACACGGAATTAATCCAATTCGCGTATTGTCTGCACAGGAAGCTTTTTTTCAAAGCAACACGAGACCTCTCTATCGATGTCCCTCCCCCCTCACTCCCCCACAAACCCCCTTCCCCTGTCTCTTTCTCCTTCTTTCTCGTGTCCACGAGTAAACGCCCCTTCTGGGACAATCGAGTTACATGAAATGAAATCTTGATGTGTTCGCGTTCGTGCTCATACATGCCCTCCTTTTTGTGAGAGAAAGACAGAGAGAGAGACAAAAAAAAAAAAAAAAAAAGAGAGAGAGACAGACAGAGACAGAGAGAAAGCCAGAGAGAGAGAGAGAGAGAGAGAGAGCCACAGAGAGAGCCGCAGAGAGAATGAGAGAGATAGCCAGAGCCAGAGAGAGAGCCAGAGCCAGAGAGCCAGAGAGAGAGAGAGAGAGTGAGCGAGGGAGGGAGTGTGTGTGTGTATGTGTGTGCGCGCGTGCGTGCGTGCGTGCGTGTGTGTGTGCGCGTGTGCGCGCGCGTGCGTGTGTGTGTGTACGTGCGTATGTGTGTGTCCAAATGCAGCGCCTGGTTCCAGAACATTCGATACGCCTAACAGCCACAATGACCTCGGGTAAAACTGCCCACACGGGTCACACAAATATGGGACCACGCTATCTGCACGTAAACCTCTGAATTTCTCTTCTTTTCTTTTTACTATCCATTGTGCCGTGGGCATGCAGGTCACAAACAAAGGTTCTCCATTTCTGTTTGTTCTGGGTCAGCCTCTGTACCTTAAGGTGTCAAGACCATAAGTCTCTTTACCGTTTGTCGCCAGGTGTTCTTCGACGTTCCTCTCTTTTGTCTTCGTTCTGGCGTTCACTGAAAGGCAGTCCGGGTGATATTGTCCTGTTCTATTCGAATGAGGTGCCATGTCTTTTCATGACAATAGTGCTCAGGATCTCTTGACTGCAACGGGCAGGTAGCTGTTACTGGAAATAGTGTCGGACCAGAGTTTTGCATAGTTCTCCAGAGGATTCTTTATGTAGAAGGCTGGTAACTTGGTAAGGTCACTGTCTGTCATCATCCAGCATTCTGAGCGTAAAAAAGGAGGATGGAACAGGCATACCTCTGGTCAAGTCTCAGTCTCGGTTTTAATGGGAAGTGCAAGCTGTAACATTTTACACGCATGATATATACCGTCTCCATGAGTTTATAAATACAACAAAATTGTGCCTGACAATTCTGGTTTCACACGAGGCGCACTTTCACGGTGTGAATCTGGAGAACACCGTTTGTAATTAATATGTCTACAGTGTAAAGACTGAGCCTCAGGCATTGCGAACTGTATCAGCTCGAAAGCTCATCCACTTCTGGACATTAGAAATCTATCCATCCATCCATCCATCCATCCATCAATCAATCAATCAATTATGACTCGCTGGCACATACACTGCAATGGAATGACCCTGGATTTACTCAACGCGGCTAAATAGTGGAGCAACAGACGTCTAACTGACACAGAAGTCATTAGTTCAAACCACCATCACCACTAAGTTAAGAAGAAAAAAGGAGAGAGAGAAACAACAGAGAGACGGGAGAGAAAAAGATAAAGAAAAGAGAGACAGAGACAGAGAGAGAGAAAGAGAGAGAGAAGAGAGAACAGAGAGAGAGAGAGACAGGCAGGCAGGAGAAGACAGACAGACAGACAGACAGACAGACACGAAGAGAGGTTGTCATATATTTCGGCCCCGTCTAGTTTCTACCCAGAGTTGAGCGTGGTGTGGACTCGTTGGAAAAACTGGGATCAAACAGTCGAGTGCCATCCACTTTTCGAATGCGCGTTGAGGGGTGTTGCTCAAATTTCAGAACCAACGCTGCCGGTGTCTGTATCTCTGGAACCTGATTGACTCAAAATATATTATGAAAGTAAACCTACGTAGTGCACAGTTCTGTCATTCAGTCTCAATCCCAGGTGGAATTCCATAACCATTATCCCCATTACCATGAAATCGTCAAATATGGTGAAAATTGTCCCGGATTCTGTCACCGTTCATGCTCTAATCTTCTAGAGACCTCCTTTCTTCTAGAACCATTTCTATACTGCGATAATCTGAAATCGGGATCTTTGGTGTCAGTGCAACAGGGACGATGGGGGTGGGGGGGGCTGCTTTTGGAGGGGCGTGGTGGTGGTTTCTTTACCGGAGGGTCATTCACTCAGCCTTGCTTCACAACTGACCATTACTGTTACAATCAGGACCAGAATAGGAACTACTGAAATCCACCAAAATGACCCAGCAAAAGTGCACAGCGTCCTCTGGTGCGTGGCCACATGGCGACTTGATATCACATCTCTGACCCCCTTGGGGTTTCCACTGAATGCATCTAACGGTGATGGTATGTTGAGGTGTCTGTATGAGCGGTGTGGGATAATCGTTACTAAAGCGGCGCAGAAGGTGAGACAGGAAACAAAACGTTTGGTGATGTGTCTACTGATGCGATCGGAAACAGAAATCAGCTGTGTGATGGTGGCTTAATGCCAGAAAACCGGTATAGAAAGGAAGGGGCAAAAAAACAAACTAAGTACGTAAATGCTGAATGTCCTGGTCAGAATTAGAAGGAGGTATCTATGGGAACCGACACCGCCTCCAGTCGCTCTGTCGGCTTGTTTGTCTATCCGTCTGTCTGTCTGTAACTATGTCTAGCTTCAACTCCGTCAATGACGATGATGAGAATGTTGCGTGTTAAAAAGGACTTGGACAGTACTGGGGGGGGGGGGGGGGGACGAAAAAAAGGCCGGAGGGTGGGGGGTGGGGTGCGTGAGTTTCGGGGTGGGGATGGAGAATTGGGGATGGAGGTATAAGAGGACAGTACGGTAACAACAACAACAGCAACAACAACAACAATTCCATCTGTACGGCGCAAACAGTCTATGTCAGAAAATGCTCGTTGCACTTCACACACACACACACACACACACACACACACACACACACACACACACACACACACAACACACACACACACACACACACACACACACACACACACACACACACACACACACACACACCCCACACAACCCACACACACCACACACACACACACACACACACACACACACACACACACACACACACACACACACACACACACTGTTATTGTTACTGATATTTTTGTTTTAAGCCCAGCCGACTGCGTAGAGCCATAGCAGGCTATAACCGTTTCAAAACATATACAGTACTTAAAAAAAAAAAAAACTAAGGAGATGACCCTTGGCACTGACCACTTGGGCCAATTTATGGAACATGAGATTAAAAAACATACCCGAACAAAATTTGAACATTTAAGGGCACCAAAACATATACAAAAAAAAGGCCTATATTACCTAACATTGCGTCTGCATATCTCATTTTCCTAGTCCCAAAAATGCACTTAAAAGCATGTACCCAATTATGAATCCTAAGAGAAAGTACGTCGGACTTAATCGGACAAAAAGGCAGAGAAAATGATAGGAAGAAATGACAGAAAGTAAAGGAACAAGGCAGAAACAAATGGGAGTGACAGAAAAGAGGAAATTTCTAGCACAAAATTTCCAGAAGGTGGGGGAAACTATTTATACTGAAAGAACCCCCAGTATCCCCACGGAGGAACACACACACACACACACACACACACACACACCACACACACACACACACACACACACACACACAACACACACACAAATTCGGGGACAGGGGGAAGGTTGACAGGAATGAAGTAGTTAATAGATAAAATATAGCCGGGATTAACCTTTTCACTGCCACTATGTATCCACCATGTTCATTCCTTTTACTCCTTCATCCTATCTATCAGCTTTTTAATCCCTTCACTCCTTCACCCTCTGGAAACGGGGTGGACAGGGTGAGGGAGTGATAGGGTTAATCGATGAGAACTGCCAACACACCCACCTATTCCCATAAATGTCGCGCTGGCCACCGGAACACACCAGATGCCCCCAGACACGAAACACCAGCTTCAACTTTAACTCTTTGACTCCTGCACCCTATCCACCAGCATCCTGCACTCCCAACCATGCTGGCAAAGACAAAAAAATTAACCCTTTGATTCTCTCACCCTATTCACCAGCTTCATTTAACCCTTCGATTCCCTCACCCTGTCCACCGGCTTCCTGCAAGCACACTCAACTCTGGATAGGAGCCGAAAAATTGTACAGGTAATAATTCGAACCTACAACCTCCCAAGTGTTAGTCTGTTGCTCTAACCACTACATCACGGCGATTAGTTTTCTAACTGCACTAACAACATGAACGATAGAGTGAGGGAATCAAAGGGTTAAATAAAGCCAATACTGAATCTCGTTGTCTGCGTGTCACCTGACCCTCCCCCACCTCCTCCAACCCTACACTGCTCCCCCCCCCCCCAATGTCCCCATCAAACACTCAATCCCTTATTTCTGCCCCTCCCTCCCCTAAAACCTTTCCCTCACCCCCTCAAACAGCCTCCCGTTCCATCCCGACTTGTGCCCACTTAACTCCTCAAACCATTCCGCTATTTTTAACCCACCCCCTACTCCCTTCCCCAACCCTTCTGCCGAGTTCTCCGGTCTCCCCAGGGACGAACCAGCCAGCCTCCAGTGGCCTTCCTCCCCCACCCCCACCCCCTCCCCCTCCCACACACACGCAGAGCCACTGCCTCGCCATCTTTCAAATGACCTCCATTTACCTCCCACCGTCTGTCTCTTCACCAGTCGAACACTCGTTTTTTCTTTCTATTTTTTTTTGTTTTTGTTTTTTGGTGGTCTTCTTTCTGTGTTCTTTTTCCCCAAACGTTCTTTTTTCCAATCACTCCACTCTTTCCCTACTTTTGTTTTAAAGGAGATTATTTGAATCGACCGAAGAGGTGTGTCTGTCTGAGGCAAGCTAAAACCATTTCTATCTTGTTCCCAGATGGATATTTACCACATTTAGCATCGTGTATATAGATCATTCATAAGGAAGATTAGGAACAGACAGGCAACACTGACAGGCCATTTGATGAGGAAAAGAGAATTGGAGCACCTGGTCACAACAGGAAAGCTGGAGGGAAAGACAGCACCTGATAGACCAGGGGAAAAATATTGGACGGACTTGCAGAGTGGCTGAGGACAGAGAGGGTGGAAGATGTGCTTGCGCAACACGTGATAAAAACATATGGAGGGCCATGATCGCAAAACGCCATGTGGCAAGGGACTTGATGATACCTGTATGATCACAGGTAGTTATGACTGTTTCAGTTTCTCAAGACGAGGTCTCCGCGCTCGGAACGAATCCCATATGCATTAATGCCACAGGTGCCATGTATATGGTGATCATGGCACACGCCTCAAGCCTGCACATAAACCCATGAGCTGGCCAGGTCCTGAGGCCCTACCTAACCTATGTTTTACCTAGTCTATATTCTATACTGATAAATATATAGTTATGTTTTACCTAGTCTGTATTTTATACTGGCAAATATATAGTTATGACTAACACTGTTAGTACATATGCCTACATTCATTCGTGCACGTGTAATATGTGTATTGTGATCTGTGGTACATATTTGTGATATATTAGTAGCACTTCTGCACGTGTCACACTGTGTCTTGTAAAGTGTAATGTACAGCAAGCCTAAATGAGTTCGGAGAACAGCGTGTGTATGAATGTGTATTATTGTTGTTGTTATTGTTATTTAAATCCCACTGCGTAGAGCCATATCAGGGCTATAACCGCTTCAAAACATACAAAACTTCAACAGAAAAAAAAAAGAAAATTACGTACACATATCAATGCATTTGCGCACATAATCTAAGGACGTGCCCCTGGCGTTGACCACTCCCGTCCAATTTATCGCACAAGGGATTTAAAAGACACACCTGAATACAAATATAAGCAAACATAAGGACACCAAAACATATACAAAAACAGGCATAAATGACCTAAAATTACTTCTGCATCTCACCTCCTCAGAGCCCCCCCCCCCCCCCCCCCCAAAAAAAAAGCACTTAATACATATACCCAATTATAAATCCTAAGAAAAATTATTAAGACTTTATCGAACACATACAGGTGAATGGACCAGAAAATGATAAGCATCTCCACGAGGGTCAGACTCGAACTTGTGCACTAAGACGGAAGACCAGACAACTCTACCTCTACCCAGTGCACAGCTATCCACAGTAATAATTCTCTGTTACAGGTTCAAAAACGAACAATCATATCTGACATCTATCACAAGTCTTTAGTTTCATTCCAATCACTCCGCTGAACAGTTTTTTTTCTTCTGCTCTTCGTTTAACTAGTCTCTTTATGCTTTTTATTGCTCTTTTGCCAGCACACGCGCGCCCGCGCTGTGTCCGTGTGTGTGTGTGAGTGTTGTGTGTGTGTGTGTGTGTGGTGTGTGTGTGTGTGTGTGTGTGTGTGTGTGTGTGTGCATGCATTCATGCATGCTTGTTTGTGTGTGTGTGTGTGTGTGTGTGTGTATGCATGCGTGCGTGTTTGTGTGTAGGTGCATGTTTGAGTGTGTGTGTGTGTGTGTGTGTGTGTGTGTGTGTGTGTGTGTGTGTGTGAGTGTGTGTGTGCGTATGTGTGCGTGCGCGTGCGTGCGTACGTATGTGTGTGTATGCGTGTGCGGACGTGTGTGTGTGTGTGTGTGTGTGATGTGTGTGTGTGTGCATGCATGCGTGCGTGTTTGTGTGTAGTGGTGTGTTGTAGGTGTGTGTGTGTGTGTATGTGTGTGTGTGTCTGTGCGTGCGTGCATGTGTAAGTGTATGTGTGTGTGCGTGTGTGTGTGTGTGTGTGTGGTGGGGGGGGGTGGTGTGTGCGCGTGCGTGCGTGTTTGAGTGTTGTTTCTCCCCACGGCAATTTAACTCGATCGATTCAAATTATAGAGAGCATGTTCTGGCGGCAGCCACTTTCCTACTTTTCTTTCATTTAATTTTTTTTAGAATCATCGCTTTCAGGCAGTTTTATTTGTGTTCAACATTTTTCCTTGTCCTGTTTTATTCGCCACTTAATGACCACACAAGATGGGTAATTTTTTTTTCAATGGTATGACGATAACGATGGGAATAATAATTATATATAATACCAGAATATATCCAGTGTCAACCAGGCCCGAGATATGCAGGCATCTGCAGTGATGGCAAAGAAATTTTAGCAACACTCTAAATGACGCACCCATGGAGTATTTAGGACTCCACCGAGTAGTCCTGGTATTCCCAATGAGCCCATAGCACACTCAACTCTGGGTAGGAGCCGAAAAAAATCTACAGATAGTAAGGATTCGAACCTACAACCTTTCAGTGTGTAGTCTGTTGTTCTAACCACTACATCGCGGCGATTGGTTTTCCAACTGCACTTACAAAATGAACGATTTGTGGACTATTCTACAGCACGGTAGTCACGGCTAGTATCCTGTGACAATGCGTCATTTGGAAATACCAAGATCGTGACACGATGCTTCACCGCTCGATAATAGTAGAAAACGAGGAGAAAAAAAAAAAAAAAAAAAAAAAAAAGAGAGAGAGAAGAGAGACAGAGAGAGAGATACACACACAACAGAACGGAGAGGAGAGACAGAGAGAGAGAGAACAGTAAATGAAGATAGCGATGGAAAGGGAAACAGAAACGGGGTACAGAACAGACAGAGTCAAACAGACAGATGAACACTCAGAAAAACCAGAGAAAGACACAAAGGGGGGGGGGGGGGGGGGGCTGGAGAGAGTGGAGGGAAGAAGAAGTGAGTGATTGAGTAAGTGAGTGATTGAGAGAAAAAGAAAAAGAAGGGGCAACGGGATAGGAAAAGAACACGGAGTCTGAGAGACAGACAAAGATGAGAGACAGAGACAAAGACAGACAGACAAGAGAACGGGAATGATTGAGGGAGATAATTATAAATGCATGTTCTTGTTTTTGAATCCAAGAGCAATTTACTGACTCCACATGACTTCTGCACCCTATCCACCAACTGATGATGATGATGATGATGATGATGATGACGATGATGATGATGACACTACTAGTGCTACTATACCTACTAACAAACACAATGATAATGATAATAATAATAATAATAAAATAACAGGCCTAATAATGAAAACAATAACAGTGATGACAAGAAACGAATAACAACAACTATACTACTACTACTAAATATCAACAATAATAGAAACGAAATTTATCGCACAGAGGATTTACAAAACACACCTCAACATGTACGAAATCAGGCATAAATTACCCAAAACTTGCTTCCGCATATTTAAACTTCCTAGAGCTAAAAATGCATTTAATACATGTACCCAATTATCAATCCTAAGAAAAAGTACGTACGACTTTATCGAACAATACAGGTGAATAGACCTTTAAGGCAGAAAATGATAGGAAGAAACGACAGAAAGCAAAGGAACAAGGCAGAAACAAAGAGAGTGACAGAAAAGAGAAAATTTCCAGCACTGAATTTCCAGAAGGTGGGGGATACTACATGTATTTATACTGAAAGAGCCCCCGGCATCCCCACGGGGGTTGTAGAGACTTAGGGCTTGACCAGACTGTTCATCGCCACAGCACCGCAAACAGCCCGCACTGCTGACCTTTCCACTGAAACCTAATACTGTTTGGGATCGCACAAGGCAGCCACCTGATTCATGACAGGCCCAGCCCATGTCTTGTGGGGCCTACACGTAGGTTGCCCCATTCTAGCACCAGACGCAAGCAACGATCTTCCCACTTCAAAGCGCTACCGGGAAGTCGGCGTCAGTTGACTGCGCGTGTAATTCGCCCATTTGTATTGCGCATTCGTTTTGCAGTTGGCCTTCCACAACAATACGAAATCCAAAACAAGTGAGTGTGACTGCCCGCGTTCAAGCAAATAGGAACCCGAAAAAACACGAACAAAGTATCAGAACGCGTATTTAATACAACAAGACAAGACAGGCGCAAATTTTCGGCCAATTGGCCTCTGTCAAGCCTAAGATCACAAACAAACAAAACACCAGATACAAAAATTAGGAGAAAAAGACTCAAGACTTCCCTGCTGCTCCGTCCGGTGTGAGAAAAGGAATAAACTTCCAGAACAACCTACAAAGTCACAGAAACGGAAAGAAACAACAAACAGACGTTAAACTAATGTTGTGAAGGGGCACAGGGTCAAGTGGATAAGACGTTAGACTTCCAATGGAGGGTTTCGAGCTCAATCCTTCCTGGGTACCTTATGCATGGTTGGTAAAGGGTGAAGATTCCCCTCCACCCCCCCACCCCCCCCATCTCCCAGGCCAACGCGTGTGCAACCTGCCAGTGTTTAAGCGGTTGGGTTTTCCTGGGATGCGTGTATGTGCGTTGGTTAGCCCATACTGCGCAGGCGGTTTGTTGCGTCACAGTCTGCATACTCCGTCTTCGGATGCGGGTGGATGCCGGATGTTTTTATGTTTAAGGCAATAGACACTGACATGACTCACAGGGTCTTTGATGTATGTGTTTGAAGTTCTCCATGCGTGTATATATATATACACGAAGGAAGCTTAACCTTTTGACTCCCTCACTCTATCCATTAACTGCAAACAAAATTAAACCTTTGACTTCTTCACCCTGTCCACCAATTTCCTGCAGGAAGGTGGTGGATAGAGTGAGGGAGTGAAAGGGTTAAGGATTTTTTTTGCTCGCATAGTTGACAGTGCAGGAAGCTGGTGTGCAGGATGCGGGAGTCAAAGGGTTAACCTTTTGACTTCCGCACTCTTACACCGGCATCCTGCATTGTCAAACACGCTACCAAAGCAAAATCTTAATCCTTTGGACTCCCTCACCCTATCCACCAGCTTCCTGCAAGAAGCTGGTGGATAGTGTGAGGAAGTCTAAGGGGTTAAGTTTTTGAAGCTGGTAGATATGCTGCGGGAGATATATTGATACACTGCATTGCTTTATTCAATAATCTGTTTCAAATATGTAACAAAGACAGCTAACCATGCATGCGCCAGGATGCCATTGTTAATAGCCGATCATGCACAATCCGTCCACTGCATATATACATGGCCAATGATTGTCAGCTCTCCAAAACGACGCAAAATGTAGCAAGAACGCAAAGAAACGAATAAACGCAAATCTTAACTGAGCGTAATGTTACACGAGTATTTGTCTCAAAGATTTATGAGCAAGAAAGATCACACACACACTCACGCGCGCGCGCGCGCGCACGCGCACACACAGACCCACACACATACATACACACGCACACACATACACACACACACACATATACATACACACACACACACATATACATACACACACACGTTGTGTCAGTTTTTGCACGGTTGGATTTCCCCCCATACCTCTATGTCAGTGTTCTCTGAACACGGAAAACAAATCTCAACTTATTCACAAGTGAGCTGAAGTGCCAACAAGCACTTTGAATTAAACCACATTTGATACTCAACATGCACCAGAGCGGCTACTCAATGCAAGGAAGAGACACACACATACCTCCTCCCCCCCCCCCCCCCCCAATCCTAGTATTTTATGTTCTAGGACATGTAGATTAGCAACAGCAAATCTGAAAAATGGGGTTGAGCTGATAAATGTTGTTGTTGAAATATAACTATCACTGTCACCGTCGTTGTCCTGATTTTAGACAAGAAATTCACGGGGTAAAATGCAGCAAAGAAGTTTTCATTTGCACTTAACACAGCATGTCTAAAACATATCAAAGCTTCTCTACCCGGCTCAAGTGCACGATATCTGTGATCACATGTTTAAATATAGCAGGAAAACAATTTTGCTGTTTTTATCTTTTATGGACAGGAATGTTCCAAATCGACAAACAGCAAAACAAGACTCAAATCAAAGCTTCATAACTATCAGATTTACTAAGTTCTTTTTTCCGAGATCACAAACATGTACAACACCAACAAAAAAAAGCAAGGTGAAAACTCCCAGCTCACAATTCCGTCATTCCTAACTTCGTGCTCGAGTTTATCACGGTAAAGTCCCTTTTCTACCAGGAACTGTTTAGCTTTTCACCCGAAAAAGACCAAAGCGTGTAATAACATTCACTGCGGTCGAGCGTGATCCCAGGAGTGGCAGGAAGACAATTGTTGTAAACAAAGAGTGCGTACAAGGCGTGGGCAGGTCAGTCAATATTCCCTCTCATAATGGATGGTCCCCTCAAACATTGTGACTCTCTCTCTTGTTCCTCTCATATTCTGTGAGTAAAACCAGAGTGTGTGTGTGTGTGTGTGTGTGTGTGTGTGTGTGTGTGTGTGTGTGTGTGTGTGTGTGTGTGTGTGAGTATGTGAGTGTGTGTGTGTGAGTGTGTGTGTGTGTGGTGTGTGTGGTGTGTGTGTAGTGGTGTGTGTGTGTGTGTATGTGTGTGTGTGTGTGTGTGTGTGTGTGTGTGTGTGTGTGTGTGAGTGTGGTGTGGTGTGTGTGTGGATGTGTGTGTGTGTGTGTGTGTGTGTGTGTGTGTGTTTGTGTGTGTGTATGTGTGTGTGTGTTGTTGGTGTGGGTACGCGCGTGCGTGCGTGTGTGTGTGTGGTGGTAGTCTTTGATTTAATGTCTATTCACTAAAGTGATTTTAGACACAAAAAATTGTTTATAAAACTACGTTCTCAGCGTTTCTCTCTCTCTCTCTCTGTGCGCGCGTGTGTGTCTGTGTGTGTTAAGATTTGTTTATAAAACTACGTTCCCAGCGTTCTCTCTCTCTCTCTCTCTTCCCCCCCCCCCCCCCTTTAGATATTACATTCTTTTCGGTTTATATTTTTATGATTGCCTATCAACTGATCTGTTTGTCTTTTATTTTTCTCTCGTCGTCATCATGTGTGTGTGTGTGCGCGAGTGTGTCATCGTGTGCATGTGCGTGTGTGTGTGTGTGTGTGCGTGAGTGTGTGCGCCTGTGTATTCGTGCCTGCTATGTGTGGGTGTATGCTGATGATGTCTGGGCGTGATACTCCATTCACATGCCGATGATAATGACAAAAATCGTTTCAATCTGATCACTCTGCCACACAGTTCGTGGCTATGCAGACGCCAGGAGCGTGCAGAACTCTGAGAGAGAGAGAGAGGGGGGGGGGGGAGGGAGGGGAGAGGGGAGAGAGAGAGGGAAAGACAGAGACAGATAGACAGACAGGACAGAGAGTGAGTGAGTGAGAGAGAGACAGAGAGAGAGAGAGAGACAGACAAAGACAGAGACAGAGAGAGACATATGACAGACAGAAACAGAAAGAGATGGGACAGAGAGAAATGGGGGCAGGAAAAGAGAGAAGAGCGGAGAAGAGAGAGAGAGAGAAAAAGAGGAGAGACAGAGAGAGAGGGAGAGAGAGAGAGAGAGAGAGAGAGAGAGAGAGAGAGAGAGAGAGAGAGAGAGAGAGAGAGAGAGAGAGAGGAGAAGAGAAGACAAGAGAGGTCCAATCCAAAAAACATCAATATGTATGAGGCGGATTCAATCATCAAACTGTGCATAAAAACAGATATTAATCTTGGTTTTTCCCAGTAAACAAGCAAGCAAGCAAACAGGCGAGCAAGCAAACACACCCACTTACAAACAAACAAAAAATAAATAAACAAACCAACCCTACAATCAAACTGCAACTGTAGCAGAAGACAGGCAGCCAGATGGACAAAATCTTAGGAAACTGGTGTGTCTACGATGACTCTAGAAAACAGTGCTTCCGACCCCCCAAATAAAGGTTCCATCATACAATTGCCAAACGTTTCTGGAAACGTCTACACACATAAGCCAAAAATTGGGCCATAGCCCACTAGACGAAAATTTGTAACACGAGAAAACTCGGACCAAAGTCCAGTATAGGAAAATCCATTTAACAAAAATCTAGGCAAAAGTGCACGAGAGGAAAATCTATTTAATAAAAACCTTTAGATGAAAACCCATTCAACAAAAACCTGGGGGGAAATTCTCAAAACAAAAATCCATTTAACCAAAACCTGGACAAAAATCCATGAGACGAAAATCTATTAACCCTTTGACTCTTGCATCCTATCCACCAACTGCAAAAACTGATTTCTTTGACTCCTTCACCCTATCTACCTGCAGGAAGCTGATGGATAGGGTAAGGGAATCAACAGGTTATGTTTTTGCTTTTGTTAGCATGATTGACAATGCAGGATGCTAGTGGACAGGGTGTGGGAGTCAAAAGTTTAAAAAACAAAGACAAAAAACACACACATAACCAACAAGGAAAGAATCCTTTTGGGAAAATATTATTCTGCAAATGTACACCGTAAGAAAGTGCGCCACGATGAACAAATCCACAATTATCCTTCACAATCCTCGGTTTTGTGCGTGCTCATTTTAACAATCCTGCCTACCACATTGTTATTGTTATTGTTATTGTTGTTTAAAGCCCAGCGAAGTTCGTAGAACCATATCAGGGCTATCACCGCTTCAAAACATACAAAACTTCAACAGGAAAAAAAAAAGAAAAGAAAATGAAGTACACATATCAATGCATTGGCGCACATAATCTAAGGAGATGACCCTGGCGTTGACCACTCCGTTCAATTTATCGAACAGGGGATTTAAAAAAACACACCTGAACACAAATTTAAGCATAGCTAAGGACACCAAACATATATACAAACTGAAGACAGAAAAGAGGAAATTTCAAGCACAGAATTTCCAGGAATTTATACTGAAAGAGCCCCCGGCATCCCCACCGGGGGACTGGACACAAAGGTTTTAGAAGTGAAACAGGGAACTGGGATGGCTCTAGTAATTCACACACACACACACACACACACACACACACACACACACACACACACACACACACACAAATCACACTCACCGGGTCATGGTTGGGGTCCAGAGCCTCCACCAGGGGCTTGAGGTGGCCGGCGCTGACGATCTTGTGCTGCACGTGCGGCGAGTGACACATGACGGTCAGCACGCGCGCGCTGAGGATCTGCAGGCAGTGGTGCGTGCAGTGACGCCACCGTACTCCCGGCGTGCACTTCTGCCGCGTGCCGATGATGCGCTTGTGCATGGTGATGCTGTTGTGCAGCACCGACATGATCTGACCCGGATCCACGGACAGGAGGATCTCCAGGGGAGTCCGGTTCACACACACACTACTCCCAGGCCCGTTAGGGCTGGGCCCTACACCTCCCTTGCCCCCGTCAGACCCCACCTCCCCGTCCTTGTGGCCGTCAGACCCTGCAGGGTGGGAATTCTGGGATTCGCCGTGAGATACGGCCAGGCTGGCCTTCCGTCTGGCCAGGGACGGGATCCGGCCCAGGCAGCTGGACTGAGTCCTCTGCGGCAGCGGTTGTTGTTGTTGTTGTTGCGATGGCGGCGGAGGTGGGGGGTGGTGTGTGTGCGAGAGTGAAGCCGGTAGGTCCGAAATCCCGCCTGTCCCTACCTCGTTCCTAGCGTGATGCTTAGCGCGCGGCTGTTGCTGCTGGTGATGGTGGGAATGATGATGATAATGATGCGAGGAAGCTTCCCAGCTAGCACCGGACACCGTCTCCTCTCTAGCCTTGGCTGTGGAGTCCGTCCTCGAATCTACACCACCACCAACACCACTACCACCACCACCATTACCCACCGGAGAAGCAGAAGAAGAATGGGGGAAGCGGGGAGAGAAAGCGCCGGTGGGGGTGGTGGTCTCGCCGCTGGGGGCCACGGAGCCCGCCTCGTAGTTGCGGTGGACGATGCACATGTCGATGATGCGGTTGAGGGTGCTCAGCGCCGTGAAGTGCATGGATTGCTTCCCCTTCAGCAGCTCGAAGGCGCCGCTCAGCAGTTTGCTCAGCTCAAGGAACAGGCCGTGCTTGGCCTCCAGGCTGCTGGCCGCTTGGAACTGCTCGTAGCAAGTCTGCAACAGACACAAAGACAGCCTCAAACACTGACTGGAAAAATCGGTTTTTGGTTCTATTGCAAAGTACCGAACAGTATCGTACTTTTTTTTTTTTAAAGTTCATTCGCCATTTTCATTCATCTATTCATTCATTCATTTATCTCTATACCAACTGATTTATTTACTTTTTGCTGTCCCATTTCGTATGTCTCATTCATTGCTATTCATGGCTACAGAAGTTGGGACAATTTTTCCACAGTGCTGTGATGATAATGACGACCATGGTGATGAGAATCATGAGGTACCGAGTTCCATTTTGGACTTACACTTCGTAACAGGGTTGTAGTCTGCGCTTATTATCATAATATATCCTGGCGTCAACCAGACCCCAGAGATACAGACATTTAAGGCACTGGTCAGGAGGTTTGAACATCACCCTCAATAACGCGTCCGTGAAGCGGATGAGACTCAGCTGTCTGGTTCCAGTCTTCCCAATGAGCCCACAGCACGCTCAACTCTGGGTAAAAGCTGATGGGGGCCAAAAAATCCCACAGTGATTCTAACAGGACTGATGGGGATTCGAACCCACACCTTCCGTTGCGCTATTCACTGCACAGCGGCTTAAAACAGGAGGAGGAAAAAACCACTGAAACTAGGGGGGTCCGGGGGCTATGAACGCTTGCAAGCCGATCACGGATGCCTTGCTCCTTTCGTTTTTGTTGTTGTTTTTTTTGTTTTTTTTTAACAAACCGAAATCGCGGAATTCCGCCAAGACGCGGAACTTTTTAAGCCCTGCGTACTGTACAATAGTGCATTTATGTAGGTTCTCTCAATGTGGTGCCCTTCAAACTGCTCGAAGAACGTCTGCAACACAGAGAGGACGGCTTCAACTACTTACATCGCATCCCATGAGTTTTTTTTTAAATAGATGCTGAGTGGTCTCTATCAATGCTGTTTGCCACAAGTCCCCTGGTCAAAGCACCGAAAGTGTCAGACATGTTGACCAAGTTCTTTTTGATCTATCTCCTTCAGCTCACACCCAAACCAAGAGGACACGAAGACACAGGAAACTGAAGAACAAATCTGTTCTCCAGCAAAACAGCAGCAAATTTAGTCACATAAGCATGAACATATTTACAAACATACATATAACGCCTCAGCAATCTACACTGACATGCTAGGAATAGCGTATTGATCCTTTGTCCAATGCCTTCCTCATCCTAACGTCTCTGAACCCCAAGCTGCCCGCTATATATATTTTTTTATAATACACGTCCACAGAATTTGTACAATCTCACAAAACACACTCTAAAAGGCACCTACTGGACTAACTTAATGCGTGAATAGCTAGTAATATTTCAGCCTGAAGTAATACACAAGAACACAGAACATTCTGAACACACAGAAAACATTCTAAACTAACACAGAACATTCTAATTAAATAACTTATTACTAACTTATAACTTATTAACAGCGTCAAGTTTCAACAAGTCGTTCTAGAGTCTCAAAGAAGGACGTAGCACCAGACAGAGTGTAATGAACTGACTAACACGCGAACAGCTCGTCTTTTCCATTAGTTCAGTCTTGGGTCTACACGGCTTGTACTGAGCAAAGTATAATAAAGTATAACACGCCAACAGCTGAATCACTTCATTCAAGTTTAATAGTAAGCCACTTCATTTTAAATGTTATAGAAATACATGGATGAGAACACAGCGCAATGGACCAAATCAATCAAGTGGAAAATGACAATTTACATCATTTCATATTCTAAAGACATCAAGGCGCTCTGAAAAATAAAACAAAACAAAACACACATATGCACATGTTCAAAGTAATAGGAAATACCATGCTCTTTCATTTTGTAACTATCAAGTTAAAATCCTGTTCTGTAATCACCTGCAACACTGTTTTTCAGCTGATTCTCTATCTGTTTGTCTCCTCTTCATGTATTGCAAACCATTTATCAGCTCTTTTATTTTTCGTAATGTCCATGCATTCCAAAGTGGATTTTTATATTACAGTTCACTTACGTTAAACCAACTGTATGATTAGTTGTTTCAATGGCAGATTGATACAAGGACAGACACATAACCCATACACTAAGTAGCTAAGACCTAAAGACACTGTCGGGCACATACAAGCTTCTGGAGACAAAGAAACTAAAATTGGAACTGTTGTAACTTTAACGTCCGCCTTGGCACAGTTGGTTAGGGCGCCAAGCTTACAACACAAGGATCGTGGGTCCGACCAAAGAGTCTACCCTCTTTGGTCCGATTCTCAGGCGGGCCATAGTGTCTAGTTTCTTTTTCTTTGTCTATTCTCCGTCTTTGTCATTTCTCTTCTTTTCTTTCTTCTCTTGAAGCCCTGTTAGCACAGTTGGTTAGAGTGTCGTGCTGACAACACAGGGGTCGTGTGTTCGAACCTCCAGCGAAGCCACAACGACAGTTTAAGCAGGCTGGCGCTGACAGGCTCTTGTAACAGGACAGTGAACTCAAGATCTGATGTCCGCGACGTAAAACTATCCATGTCGATGCTCCAAACATCCCGGTGGTGTCCACAGCTTAGTCTTTCATCGAACCGCTTCCCACATGTGCCCACTTACACCTCAAGTCCTTTCCAGTGCACAGGGTTTTTCACTGGTCTAATGGGTCTGCCAAGGATCAGTTGAAAGACAGGTCTAATGGGACCATGCTCTTATCCTTAAGTACTAAAGTGTTTGCCAGATACTTAGCAGCAGATTTAGGGAAAGTGCACATAAAACTGTCTGAGTGCGATGAATCGTTCGTGACCAAACTCAGAAGTGCTTGTAGGCCCAGAATTTCTGACCGAATCAATGCTGAAAGCGGTTCATTTACATACACAGACGAGTTACACAATACGGTATGCAGAGAATCGTACTGATGTTTTCCTCCAGTGTTTACTGTATTTTTTCTTTGTCATGTTTATGTATACTTGACAAAAGCCAGTTCGTCGAAATTTACGCCACTCTTGTTTTGTGTATTAAATATGCGCTATCATTCCATTTCATGTTGTTTTTGGTTCTCATTTTCTTGAATGCTGGCAGTCACTTTGATCTAGACCTTGCAAAAACAACGTCATTATCACCATCACCACCACCATTCAGCAATCTGCCCTATATGTTTATGTTTTTATAAACCTGCATGTCAGGATTGTACCTGAGCTGAAGCGTGTTTCCGTATCCCTACAATTTCAAATAATACAAAATCTAATGTTTTTTTTTTCTGGTTTTCCTGAAATAAAACGTGAACGTTGGACTTCCAATCGAAAGGTCCTGGGTTCGATCCCACCTGGACATCTCCACCTGGTGAGTAAAGGATGGAGATTTTTCCCATTTGCCGGGTTAACTTGAACTGTGTGTACACCTGCCAGTACCTAACCCTTTTTCGTGTGTGCATGCAGAATATCAAATATGTACGTTAAAGATCCTGTAAGTCATGTCAGTATCTTGTGGCTTATGGAAACATGAAAACACCCAGCATGCACGCCCACCGAAGATGTAGACTGTGCAACATTTGGACGAAGCAGCAGGGAAGTTTCAGTCTTTTTCTCCAAATTTTTGTATCTGGTGTTTGTTTGTTTGTGATCTTACGCTTGACAAAGGCCAGTTGGTCAAAAATTTTGCGCCTGTCTTGTCTTGTTGTATTAAATACGTTTTCTGATTCTTTTTTCGTGTTTTTTTTTCTTCTGGTTCTTGTTTGCTTGACCGCAGGCAGTCACTGTTTTGGATTGTGCAACAGTGTAACGGAATGGGGTCAGGATGCCTACAACGTCGAGTTTTCCGAGATTATGTATAATGCTCAATGAGTCTAAATGAATTTGGATAATAGCGCTACTGTATAATGACATAGTAACACCACCACCACCACCAATATATATATAAAATAATAACAACAACAACACGGGGGGAATTCCGTCTTAAAAGTGCACTGCAAGGGAGAAAGATCCCTACGTCTTTGGCATCTCCACACCATCAGGGCGGATTGATCACAGACTGTTGAAGGTGTTAGGCAGTACCGTACTTAGTAGCTGTCGCCACTCTCTGTGGCGATAAGACGCTGTATGAAAACACTCCACTGTGATTTCTATAAACACTGGCAGCAGGGTGAGAAGGTCAGAAAGAGCAAATGAGGATCTGAAGAGGGGAAGATGGGTGAGGAAGAGGGTGGACACGGAGAAAATACGAAAAGTAAAAGAACGACGGGGAGGGGGAGAGGGGGAAGACGGAGGGGGATAAGAAAAAAGGATGTGGAGGTAAGTGAAATGAGAAAACAAAGGACGAGGAGAATGACGACGACGATGTCGAGGAAGACGATGACGATGATGATGACGACTACGAAGAAACCATAATGAACAAAAAATGCTGGAAGAAAGGAAAGAAGGTAAAGAAAGACAGAGGAAGAGAAGCAGTAGAAGAAGAAGAGAAGCAGAAGCAGAAGCAGAAGAAGCAGAAGAAGCAGAAGCAGAAGAAGAAGCAGAAGCAGAAGAAGAAGCAGAAGCAGAAGCAGAAGAAGCAGAAGAAGCAGCAGAAGCAGAAGAAGAAGCAGAAGAAGCAGAAGAAGCAGAAGCAGAAACAGAAGAAGAAGAAGAAGAAGAAGAAGCAGAAGAAGCAGAAGAAGAAGAAGCAGTAGAAGAAGAAGCAGAAGCAGAAGAAGAAGCAGAAGAAAAAGAAGAAGCAGAAGAAGAAGAAGAAGCAGAAGAAGAAGAAGCAGAAGAAAGAAGAAGACAGAAGAAGAAGAAGCGAAGAAGAAGAAGAAGAAGAAGAAGAAGCAGAAGCAGAAGAAGAAGAAGAAGAAGAAGCAGAAGAAGAAGAAGAAGAGAAGCAGAAGAAAGAAAAGAAGAAGAAGAAGAAGAAGA
>CM060309.1:87829440-87841940 GCA_030674185.1 Monoplex corrugatus
AAAAGACCAGGAACGTTTGTAGGCCATTTTATGAGGAAACGGGAATTAGAGCACCTGGTCACAACAGGAAAACTGGAGGGAAAGAGACCACCAGATAGAACCAGGGAGAAATACTGGATACACTTGCAGGGTGGCTGAGGACAGAGAGTGTGGAAGATGTGCTTGCGGCGACAAGGGATAGATGCATATGGAGGGCCATAATCGTCAACGCCATGCGGCAGGGCACATGATAAAGATGAATGTCTAAAGTCCAGTTGACTGCACAGAGCTATAGCAGGGCTTTAACTATCTCAAAACACATGCAATACCTCCATGACCTTGAAAAAAAAAAAAAGGTGGGGGGGGGGGAGAACTGGAAAAGAAAATTATGCACACAAATAAATGCATTCGTGCATACAATCTCAGCATATGCCCCTGGCATTGACAGTTCTGTCCAATTTATCATCATGGGGTTTAAAAAAAATCAAGTCTGAATACAAACGTATGAACATTACAATATTAAAAAAAACTGCCCCAAATTACACGAAACTGCTTCTGCACAAAACATTTCCTAAGAGCCAGAAATGGGGTTAATACATGTACCCAATTATCAATCCTAACAGAAAATATGCAGGGCTTTATAGAACACGAACAGATGAATAGGACCAGCAAGGCAGGAATTGACAAAAAAGATATGCAGGGCTTTAAAGAACACGTACAAATGAACGGACCAGCAAGGCAGACATTGATAAAAACAGATGACGGAAAGTAAAAGAGCAAGGTCTAAACAAAGAGAGTGACAACAAAGAGGGCATTCCTAGCACAGATTTTCCACAAGCTGGGTATACTATCTGTACTGAAAGAATCCAAGCATCCCCTCAGGGGTACGCAGTCTTTCAAACTCTTTTATATATATATATATATATCTTTTCAGCCAACGATATAATCCGATTTCTCTTCAAATGACGAGAAGATTCCATCGTCCTTTCAGACGGTATGTACGGGGCTTCAGTGTTAATAAGAGTCTCCTTCCACACGGCCAGCAATGTCTGATGTAGCAGTTGTAAAGATGGTACTGATCGATACAAACCTCATCACACTCAGGTCTGACCAAAAGGAGTTTTCGTATAAGAGCAAACAGTTAAGTCTACACCACATCACTGTTTGTTTATTATTATTATTATTGTTGTTGTTGTTGTTGTTATTACTACTATTATGATTATTACTTCTATCACTATATTATTATCACTATTATTATTGTCATTATTATTATTATTATCACTATTATCATCATCATCATCATTATCATCATCATTATCATTATACCAGGTAGACCCAGGGAGGAAATGTTGGGCGGATTTGCAGGGTGGCTGAGGACAGAGAGGGTAGAAGACGTACTTGCAGCGACAAGGGGTAGATGCATATGGAGCCGGAGGGCCATGATCGCCAACGCCATGCGGCAGGGCACATGATGATGATTGTTATACCATTATGCTATCATTATCGTTAGTATTATTATCATTAAGTGACTGCTCACAGCCATATATGGTACAGACCATTACGTACACATAGCAATGCATTCAAGCAAATATTCTATAAAGATATGCTGATGGAATCGGCCACGCCAAAACAGCATTCAAGAAGATGAAAAGCATTCTTACCAACAAATACATATCAGTTGACATCACGAAGAGAGTTCTTGAATGTTATATACAACCAATACTGTTTTACGGTTGTGAGGCGTGGACAGTCACCAAGCAAAGCCAGAACAAGATTGAGGCAGCCGAGATGTGGTTTCTAAGAAGAATGTTGAGAGTTCCATGGACAGCAAAGAAAACAAACGAGACAGTCTTGATGGAGGCAGACACAAGTAGATCACTGATAAGGAAGATTAGGAAAAGACAGGCAACATCAGCAGTCCATTTTATGAGGAGGGGGGAACTGGAGCACCTTGTCACGACGGGAAAGCTGTAGGGAAGAGAGCACCAGGTAGACCCAGGGAGAAGATACTAGACGGACTTGCAGAGTGGCTTAAGGCAACAAAAGATAGAGACAGATGGAAGTCCATGATCGCCAACGCCATGCTGCAAGGCACCTGATGATGATGATGCTGACGCTGATGGTGTTGGCCAGTCCGCCAAATTTATCACAAGGGGGATTAAAAATTGAATACAAATGCATTAACATAACTACGCACACAAAACCATACATTAAACATGGCCTGCAGAACCTAACATTACCATTAAGCTGTTGAAAACGTGCTTGTTCATCAGACTGCAACTCTTTTAAGGATCCTACTCGCATTTTGGCAGTTTCATATATGTGCTCATCTGTTTTTCACTTTCATCTTCTACACCACCTTAATGGCTACAACGGATGGGACAAGGTTCACAATACTATGATGATGACAACTATGACTATGGCGAATGATAATCATGATGCTATGGAATTCCTCACGTCAACCAGGCCCGACAGACACAGACACCCGCGGTGTTTGTCATATTTGAGCAGCGCCCTCAATGACCCATCCGTGAAAAGGACGGAGACTCGACTGTGTGGTCCTGTTCTTCCCAAAGAGCCTACAACTCGCTCAACGCTGGGTAGGAGCCATTTCGGGGGAAGAAAAACCCCACAACGATTTTGACAGGACCGATGGCATTCGACCCCACACCTTTCCAGTCGTTGCATTCGACCCCACACCTTTCCAGTCGTTGCATTCGACCCCCACACCTTTCCAGTCGTTGCATTCGACCCCACACCTTTCCAGTCGTTGCATTCGACCCCACACCTTTCCAGTCGTTGCATTCGACCCCACACCTTTCCAGTCGTTGCATTCGACCCCACACCTTTCCAGACGTTGCATTCGACCCTGCATTCGACCCCACACCTTTCCAAGTTGGTCCCTTGCATTAACCACTACACTATGACGACTGGTTATCAACGCCTTTGGATGCCTTTATGTTTGTTTTACTTTGTCTTTTCCCTTATATTTGTTACTATACATTCTGGTCTTGTGCCTGGACTAGACCGCTGCTCCTTTGTTTAAAGCCCAGCCGACTGCGTACAGCCACATCAGGGCTATAACCAGTTCAAAACATACATAATATTTCAACAGGAAACAAAGGAAAAGAAAATTATGTACTTTTATCAAGCCCCTGGCTTTGACCACTCTGTCCAATTTATCGCACAGATTTAAAAACACACCTGAATGCAAATTTAAGCATACCTAAGGACACCGAAACATGTACAAAAACGGGCATAATTTACCTTAAACCGCTCCCACATTCTCACCTCCCTAGAGCCAAAAATACACTTAATACATGTACCCAATTATCAATCCTAACAAAAAGTACGTAAGACTTTATTTTACACATACAGGTGAATGGACCAGCAAGGCAGAAAGTGATAGGAAGAAATGACAGAAAGCAAAAGAGGAAGAAAGAAACGGGCACCTATCACCGACGTGTTGAAATATTTCGATACTAGTTATGGGCACGTTATAAGCTGTGCTTGCTGCTCAAGGTTCAAGGAAATATGAGGGAGGGAAGCTGGTCTGCTGGCTTTGGTCCTGTACCTAGTGAACGTATTTCTCTGTATTCGTTTGTATTTGCTTGACAGATGCTCATCATCATCATCAGGTGCCCTGCCGCATGGTGTTGGCGATCATGGACTTCCATCTGTCTCTATCTCTTGTTGCCCCAAGCATCTCCTCCACCCTCCTCGTCTTCAGCCACTCCGCAAGTCCGTCTAGTATCTTCTCCCTGGGTCTCCTTTGTGCTCTCTTTCCCTCCAGCTTTCCCGTTGTGACAAGGTGCTCCAAATCCCCCTTCCTCATAAAATGCCCTATAAATGTTGCCTGTCTTTTCCTAATCTTCCTTATGAGTGATCTACTTGTGTCTGCCTCCATCAAGACTGTCTCGTTTGTTTTCTTTGCTGTCCATGGAACTCGCAACATTCTTCCTAGAAACCACATCTCGGCTGCCTCAATCTTGTTCTGGCTTTGATTGTTGACTGTCCACGCCTCACATCCGTACAACAGTATTGGTTCTATATAACATTCAAGAACTCTCTTCCTGATGTTAATTGATAGGCATTTGTTGGTAAGAATGCTTGACAGATGCTGTTTGGCCAAAAATTTGAACCCGTCTGAAACAATGATTAATATAGCGTTCTTATTGGAGTTTCGTGTTTTTCTGGTTTCTATAAGCTTGCTAACGCTCAGTGCATAATATCCCACTATTGTACCGCGACATATCCATAAAATATCTACATATTCGTGAATAAACTTATTTAATATTCATTAAAGACCTCTACATATTGGTTGAATAAACGTATTCAATATTCATTAAATACCTCTACATATTCGTTGAATAAACATATTTGATATTCATTAAATACCTCTACACATGCGTTGAATAAACTTTCTTGAGTACTCTACATATTCGTTGAATACACTTAACTAATATTCATTAAATATCTCTACATATTCTTTGAATAGACTTATTCAATATTCAATAAATACCTCTACATATTCGATGAATAAACCCATTTAGTATTCATTAAACACCTCTACATATTCGTTGAATAAACGTATTTAATATTCATTTAATACCTCTACACATTCGTTGAATAAGCTTAATGTTCATTAAATACCTCTACATATTCGTGGTATAAACTTATCCAATCCAATATATACTTTTCATATCAAAGTCCGCAACTTATCACTTCGGGCGACATAATCTGGTTTCTCTCTTCAAACGACGAGCAAAAAAAAAAATCCTTCATCTGTTAATGCGAGGCTTCAGCATTAACACGGGTCTGTATCGGCACGGGCGGCATTGCCTGCTGACATAGCAGTTTGCGAAGATGGTGGTGCTGATCGATAAAATCTCATCACGCCCGGGTCTGATCATGACCAGCTTCCCGTCTGAACAAACAGGGTGGCGCGTGACAGATGATGTGGCGATGAACGTCTCATGGTCCTTGCGGGGTTCATGAACCGCCGGCCCGGCTGTCTCATAAAATCGACCACAGTTTTTGTTTTCATACGTGTACACGCGTGCAGACACGAATGTACGTTTTGTCACGTTTGCAGGTTACAACAATATGGTCAGATCATTCGGGCAATCTCCTTTATACACACTGACAGAAAATCGACATACTGTACTTTTCAAGGTCTTGTAACCTCGAAGAATCTTTCGTCGAAATAAAGCTCAACGTGAACAAGGACAACGGTAGAATGCTCCAATCGTGAAAATCGTAAATATTGGTAGATATTCCTGAGAAAGTACTGCTCACACATTTTCCTCAAAAATGCGGATTTTAGGCACTCTTTTAATCCACGTGACCTTGACCTTAACCATGACACCTTGTCCTCCGAACTTGCGCTTTCGAGACTCCTTAACAGTCCACACCTTTGACCCAATTCGGGGAAGATCTTTTTAGAACTCGCTTGGACATTTTTGATAAAATATTTTCGTAACCTGACATTGTGGAGTCTATGCAGTGGGAATTTATTCCCACCTTGAGAAACTACTAAAATTTAAACTGAGACACAGACACCTCTCTCCGGTTGATATGAAGCAATCTCTTTTTGTGTTAAAGGGATACCGAAGAAAGGCATTTTATACAGAACATACCATTTTTAAATACATGAGATCAGATACAAAAAAAAAAAAAAAAAAATCTCTCTCTCTCTCTACCTCACTCTCTCTCTCTGTGATCAGTTTCCCTTCTCTATATCCCCAAGTTCCCTCTGTATCCCCGAGTTACGTAACCCCGAGTTCTCTCTGTATTCCGTGTCGTCTGTTACCCCAAGTCTACTTTATGTCTCCGAGTCCACTCTCTATCCCCGGGTTCACTATGTATCCCCAAGTCCACTCGATATCCCCAAGTCCTCTCTGTATCCCCAAGTCCTCTCTGTATCCGCATGTCCACTCTGTATCCCCAAGTCCTCTCTATATCCCCAAGTCCTCTCTGTATCCTCAAGTCCTCTCTGTATCCCCAAGTCCTCTCGATGTCCCCGAGTCCTCTATATCTCCAAGTCCTCTCTGTATCCCCAAGTCCTCTCTGTATCCCCAAGTCCACTATATATCCTCAAGTCCTCTCTGAATCCCCAAGTCCACTATGTATCCCCAAGTCCTGTCTATATCCTCAAGTCCTGTCTATATCCCCAAGTCCTCTCTGTATCCCCAAGTCCTCTCTGTATCCCCAAGTCCTCTGTATCCCCAAGTCCTTTCTGTATCCCCAAGTCCACTATGTATCCTCAAGTACTCTCTGCATCCCCAAGTCCTTTCTATATCCCCAAGTCCACTATGTATCCCCAAGTCCTCTTTGTTATCTCCAAGTCCTCTCTGTATCCCCAAGTCCTCTCTGTATCCCAAAGTTCTCTCTGTATCCCCAAGTCCACTATGTATCCTCAAGTCCTCTCTGTATCCCCAAGTCCACTATGTATCCCCAAGTCCTCTCTGTTATCTCCAAGTCCTCTCTGTTATCTCCAAGTCCTCTCTGTATCCCCAATCTCCAAGTCCTCTCTGTTATCTCCAAGTCCTCTCTGTATCCCCAAGTAAGTCCTCTCTGTATCTCAAAGTCCACTATGCATCCCCAAGTCCAATATGTATCCCCAAGTCCTCTCTGTTATCTCCAAGTCCTCTCTGTATCCTCAAGTCCTCTCTGTATCCCCAAGTCCTCTCTGTATCCCGAAGTCCACTACGTATCCCCAAGTCCACTCTGTATCCCCATGTCCTCTCTGTATCCCCACGTCCTCTCTGTATCTCAAGGTCCTCTGTATCTCCAAGTCCTGTCTATATCCCCAAGTCCTGTCTATATCCCCAAGTCCTCTCTGTATCCCCAAGTCCACTATGTATCCCCACGTCATCTCTGTATCCCCACGTCCTCTCTGTATCCCCTATCCTCTCTATATCCCCAAGTCTTCTCTGTATCCCCAAGTCCTCTCTGTATCCCCAGACCTCTCTGTAGCCCCAAGTCCACTATGTATCCCCAAGTCCTCTCTGTATCCTGAAGCCCTCTCTATATCCCCAAGTCTTTTCTGTATCCCCAAGTCCTCTCTGTATCCCCAAGACCTCTCTGTATCCCCAAGTCCTCTCTGTATCCCCAAGACCTCTGTATCCCGAAGCCCTCTCTATATCCCTAAGTTCTCTCTGTATCCCCAAGTTCTCTCTGTATCCCCAAGACCTCTCCTCTCTGTATCCCCAAGTCCTCTCTGTATCCCCAAGACCTCTCTGTATCCGGAAGCCCTCTATATCCCCAAGTTCTCTCTGTATCCCGAAGCCCTCTCTGTATCCCCGAGTCCTCTCTATATCCCCGAGTCCTCTCTGTATCCTCAAGTCCTCTCTGTATCTCCAAGTCCTCTCTGTATCTCAAAGTCCTCTCTGTATCCCCAAGTCCTCTGTATCTCCAAGTCCTCTCTGTATCTCAAAGTCCTCTCTGTATCCCCAAGTTCTCTCTGTATCTCAAAGTCCTCTATATCCCCAAGTTCTCTCTGTATCCCCAAGTCCTCTGTATCCCCAAGTTCTCTCTGTATCTCAAAGTCCTCTCTGTATCTCCAAGTCCTCTCTGTATCTCAAAGTCCTCTATATCCCCAAGTTCTCTCTGTATCCCCAAGTCCTCTGTATCCCCAAGTTCTCTCTGTATCTCAAAGTCCTCTCTGTATCCCCAAGTCCTCTGTATCCCCAAGTTCTCTCTGTATCTCAAAGTCCTCTCTGTATCCCCAAGTTCTCTGTATCTCCAAGTTCTCTCTGTATCTCAAAGTTCTCTCTGTATCCCCAAGCCCTCTCTGTATCTCCAAGTCCTCTCTGTATCTCCAAGTCCTCTCTGTATCTCCAAGTCCTCTCTGTATCCCCAAGTTCTCTCTGTATCTCAAAGTCCTCTCTGTATCCCCAAGTTCTCTGTATCTCCAAGTCCTCTCTGTATCCCCAAGTCCTCTCTGTATCCCCAAGTCCTCTCTGTATCTCCAAGTTCTCTCTGTATCTCAAAGTCCTCTCTGTATCCCCAAGTCCTCTCTGTATCCCCAAGTTCTCTCTGTATCTCAAAGTCCTCTCTGTATCCCCAAGTCCTCTCTGTATCCCCAAGTCCTCTCTGTATCCCCAAGTTCTCTCTGTATCCCCAAGTCCTCTCTGTATCCCCAAGTCCTCTCTGTATCTCCAAGTCCTCTCTGTATCTCAAAGTCCTCTCTGTATCTCAAAGTCCTCTCTGTATCCCCAAGTTCTCTCTGTATCCCCAAGTCCTCTCTGTATCCCCAAGTCCTCTCTGTATCTCAAAGTCCTCTCTGTATCCCCAAGTCCTCTCTGTATCCCCAAGTTCTCTCTGTATCCCCAAGTCCTCTCTGTATCCCCGAGTTCTCTCTGTATCTCAAAGTCCTCTCTGTATCCCCAAGTCCTCTCTGTATCCCCAAGTCCTCTCTGTATCTCCAAGTCCTCTCTGTATCTCAAAGTCCTCTCTGTATCCCCAAGTTCTCTCTGTATCCCCAAGTCCTCTCTGTATCCCCAAGTCCTCTCTGTATCCCCAAGTTCTCTCTGTATCTCAAAGTCCTCTCTGTATCCCCAAGTCCTCTCTGTATCCCCAAGTTCTCTCTGTATCCCCAAGTCCTCTCTGTATCCCCAAGTTCTCTCTGTATCTCAAAGTCCTCTCTGTATCCCCGAGTTTCTTGTGTTATTCATTTACTCAGCTGACATATATGAAAGCACTAACACAGGAACATACACTCATACACACACGCATACACGAATACACACACACACACGCCCGCGCACAATATCATACGCCCCCCCCCCAACACAACTCTACTCGACTGAGATCGTCGAAGGGTTCACGGACACCTTTTTCGAACAGGTTTCCACCATCTTCTCCCATCTCCCTACACACTACAGACACAAGACAGACACACACACAGACAGACACACACACAGACAGACACACACACACGCTCTCTCTCTCTCTCCCCCCCCCCTCACCTGCCTCCAGCCCCCTGACCATCCTAACTACCCGTTCCCAATCTTTTCTTCCGTCAAAAGTTATTAGCCAGCACCAGCTTGTTGACGAGTTCGTTGACAAGTCTTTCAGCCTGAGTGCCCGATCCCTCCCTCCCCTTACCTCTGTCCACACAGTCACCCACTATTGGACCTCATGGCCTTGGTACACAAAATGAAAGGGGAGGAAACTTGTAGAACGGGCACAGATGAATAAGTTCATAGTAGGAAACACCTGGTTTGAGCAGCCTAATAGAAGAAAATGGCTTGGATGAGCCCAGGACATAATACCAAAAATCAGATTGACTACATCCTGATTAATAAAAGATTTAGAAATTCTTTACTGTCAGCAAAAACACTACCAGGCGCAGACTGCAACAATGATCAAATCCTGTAGTGGGAAGATTTAGGCTGAAATTACGGAAAAGGAAACAACGGTCACAACGGGAAAGTTGGAGGGAAAGAGAGCACAGGGTAGACCCAGGGAGAAGATGCTAGACGGAATTGCAGAGTGGCTGGGGACAAGGACGGTGGAAGAGATGCTTGAGGCAACAAGAGACAGAGACAGATGGAAGTCCATAATCGCCAACGCCATGCAGCAAGGCACCTGATGATGATGATGAAACCACTATCTCCTCCACTCCCATACATACGGCCACCCCCTCCTCCTTCCTTCACGCCAACAACAAGTACTGGTACCCTAACCAGTTGGATCAACAGCTTGTAGACACTGTTCTCCAGCTGTTTATTGTTATTATTTATCAGCATCATCATCGTTGTTGTTACATCGTTATCATTGTTATTACTATTATTATCATTATCAATCGTTGTTATTACTATTTTATTATTATCAATATATTATACTGTTATACTCTCAATATTATATTATCATCATTATTACATTACATAATTATTATTACTACAGTTATTATCATTATTACTTTTCTCGAGACTATTATAATGATCGTTATTACTGTCATTCGTTATTTTGTCATTAATATCATATTGCGTTATTGTCATTACTATTGTTTTCATTATTATTACTTTTATCACTAATATCATACTCATTATTATTACTATTATTATTATCCTCATCATCATTATAATACATACATAATATTATTATCATTATAATAATTATCAGTGTCTAAAGCTCAACTGACTGTCTAGAGCCAAATCAGGGCTATAACCATTGAAAACAAGACACATATATGCATGTCAGCATACCGATGACCCTGGAAAAATAAACCTGGAGAAGAAAATTAAGTACACAGATCATCGCGTTCACATACATAACCTAAGGATATGCCCGTCGGATTGACCACCAGGGGAGATTTAAAAAATAAACAAACCTGAATACAAATGCGTAAATGTAACTGAGTACACAAAAACATATCTAAAAAAACTGGCCTGTAGTACCTAAATTACCACTCAGCAGTTCACATTTCCACAGAACTGAAAATGCGATAGTGTCCTCTCTGTATCCCCAAGTCCTGTGTGTGTATGTTGTGTGTGTGTGTGTGTGTGTGTGTGTGTGTGTGTGTGTGTGTGTGTGTGTGTGTGTGTGTGTGTGTGTGTGTGTGTGTGTGTGTGTATGTATACCCAATTATCTATCCCAACAGACAGAAAGCATGTAAGGCTTTATGGAACATATACAGGTGAATGAAACAGCAAGACAGAAAACGAGAAAGAAAGGCATGACGGAGCGCAAAAGAACAAGGCGGAAACAAAGACGGTCACAGAAAAGAAGAAATTTCAAGAACAGAATTTCCAGAAGGCAGGGAAACTATTTATACTGAAACAGACCCTGGCAGCTCAACTGGAAGAGTGGGAAGGGGGGAGGGAGGAGGGTGTACGACAATTCTTTTCTCTAATCCTTTCGCTATTATTCCCTCCACCACCACCACCACCACCCACATTTTCTAATATCTCTCATTCTCAAGACCTGGCCAGCTCATGGGTTTATGTGCAGGCTTAAGGCTTGCGCCATGATCACCATACATATGGCATCTGTGACGTTAGAGCATATGGAATTCGTTCCGAGCGTGGAGACGTCATCTTGAGAAACTGAAACTGATATCTCTCAACTTCCTCCTCCCCCTGCCCCACCCCAACCCGTCCCTCAAACCAGACTGACCTGCACCAGCTGGTTGAAGAGCTCGTTGACACGGTTCTCCACCCCAGGGGCCTCTCGCTGTTCCATGAGGGGCAGGAGGCCACGGATGTAGGCGGTCAGGCCTTCCAGAATCATAGGCACACACTCCCAATTGCTGGCAAGCTTGCACAGCGAGGACAGCGAGCTCTCCACCTCCTCCGTCACGGCCCGTTCTGCCAGCACTGTTGGGCAAAAACATAAAGTTTTCATTTATTATTATCATTGTTATCATTATTATCATTAGTATCATCATCATAATTATCATCATCATTATTAACATTATCATCATCATCATCATTGTTAGTATCATTATTTACAAATCATTTTTGTAAAGCGCTATGTTCCAAACTCAACTGGACTTACTTCGCATTACACACAATCAGACATTTTTCTTTTTTGTGGAGCAAGGAAAACTCAAGCTGTTAGGCGGGTGGACCATACTCCATTGTGTTGTTGCACTGTCTGCCTACCCCCCAGTCCTCGGTGGGCGTGCATGCTGGATGCTTTCATCTTTCCATAAGCCACCGAACATACAGACTTTGAAATAAACTCCAAACTGCAATTGGTCAGAGACAGAAAAGAACGAGTATTTTGTATAATGGTCGAATGGTCCACACAGGCAAAAATAATTTGTCTCTTAAAAGTCATGTCCTAGCAACCTTTTGGGTGGAGCGCATGTGGAATTATCCGAGTCTGATGAATCTTCTTGCTCGAAAAAAACAAGCTCTTAACAAACTCTCAACTCCAAACCATCTCCAACTACTACCATCAGGTCGCCATTTTCGTTCTTTGAAATGCAAAACTGTTCGCACGAAATCCACTTTTATATCAAAACACATTCGTTTCTTCAACGGAAAATTAAAAAACAAACAAACAAACAAACAAAAAAGAAAAACAGTCAACCAGGCTGAGGAATTGAAATGTGCGCGTGCCAGTGTGCGTGTTTGTTCATTTCGTTCTTTTGAAAATGTGCTCGAGATTTCACGCTGATAATTGAGTGTCAATGAAGCGAGGGTGGGGGTGGGGGGAGAGACAGAGAGAGAGTGTGTGTGTGTGTAAGTAGTGAGTGAGTGAGTGTGTGTGTGTGTGTTTGAGTGCGAGCGTGCTGTTTATTAGGATAATCACGCATTTAAATCATACGTAATATTCAATGCTTTAATGTCACAAAGTGATGTTTTAATGTCACAAAGTGATGTTTTAATGTCACAAAGTGATGTTTTAATGTCACACACTAATGTTTTAATGTCGCAAACTGATGTTCTTGTGCCACAAGTTGATGATGTCTAAACGTCACAAATTGAAGTTTTGATTTGACAAATTTTTGTCAATGAACTTTTCCCCAAGCGTGTAAGAACGCTGACTACTTTGAAGTTTCTCAC
>CM060309.1:87846940-87856940 GCA_030674185.1 Monoplex corrugatus
ACTGAAGGTGTTGCTTGAAGTTTCTGACTAACACCACAAGTGTCTATCTCTCGGGACTGGCTGACGCCAGAATATATCATGATAGTACGCGCAAAGTGCAGCTCTGTCACGCAGTCTCAACTAAGAACAGAACTCAGAAACATAATGGGTATCATCCCCACTGTCATGCATCGTTGTGAAAAAGTGTATCAGACTATGTGGCCACTTAAATGCTAAAATGACCACAGAACATTGGACAGTAAAACAACCCAAACCAATCCAACCAACCAACTAACTAACCAACCGAAAACTACTACCACCACCACCACTATCTCCCCTCCTTCTACTACAACTACTGCTGCTACATTTCTCAAGCGCAAACAGTAAATGTCAAATCATGCTCGTTGCACTTTACGAATTGATAGATTGTAATAAACTTCATTTCTCAAGCGCAAACAGTAAATGTCAAATCACGCCCGTTGCACTTTACGAATTAATGGAATGTAATAAACGACGACAATGACGACGTCGACAACCACTACCACCACCACCACCACAACCACCACACCACCACCACCACCACCAACTCAATACAAACAAATGAACATAAGACGGAAAGAGGAAGAGGTGGTGGCACTGTTCCAGTCAACTCGTGTTATATACAGTCCCACAGACAGGGCCCCGTGTGGGTGTGGTGTGTGCGGAGGTGGAGGTAGATGGAGGGGTATTACCGGGTCTATATAATCATGCAATGTAAACATAATCGGGTACATACTTTAATACAGTATAAACAGTCAGTTGAAGAAGAATAACACAAGATCAAAAGTAGGCAATAGTACTACCAGTGCACAAAGAAATTGAAGAAAAATATATGAATCCTTTGACGAAGACAAGTTTTACACACACACACGCGCGCGCGCGCGCGCACACACGCACACACACACACACACACACACACACACACACACACACACCACACACCCTGATAGACAGACAGACAGACAGAGACAGACAGAAAGACAGAAACAGACAGACAGATCAGTTGCAACATGATTGGACTAGGAAATGTGATAATCATTAAATTAATCTGTGCATTTTTGTACACAATATGACGGAAAAGTCTTTGTCAACAGGAATACGTTCCAGGAACAGGCCATTCGAGCCACAGTTAAGAAATATGAGAGAGCTTTGATTTACAAAACTGAAAACACCATCACCCAAGGAGAGTAGCAGCACCAAGTCCCAATGGACCTATCTTACAGCTAGGCCTTGCTAAACTACACAAATAACACAGGCATGAAGACATAAAAGAGTCAGATGAATTGCTAAAAACTAAACGAATTAAATAAAAATGAACTGTAAAAACATACATTACAAAGAAAGACAAAGATTCATACAATGGGAGTGGTCACATGGGTAAAGATAATGATCCATCGTTTTTCAACGGTAGAAGTTGTGAGTAGAAACAACTTTTCAAACATGCCACTGCTGGCTTACTTAAGTTTTTAAAACTAAAAATACAGAAAAATGAATGCATCAATAAATCAACAAGAAGTAATACACGAAGAAATCAAAGAGCAACAGCCCGAATTTATATGTCTCAGAGAGAGAGAGAGAGAGAGAGAGAGAGAGAGAAGAGAGAGAGAGAGAGAGAGAGAGAGAGAGGAGAGAGTGTGTATGTGTGTGTGTGTGTGTGTGTGTGTGCGCGCGCGCGCGTGCGTTCGGATGACAGAGAGCGAGAGGGGGAGAATGTTGAAGGACACCTTCTGCTCTTCGTCAGTACAAGGGTTGAGAGGATCGCTCGTGTTGACAGTTTATGGAAAAGATACAACATTGTGTATGCCGTAATCATTTTTGACAATTGTGGCGTCAATGCGGATGGCTGAATTCATTGAGCGCGGAGACGTCAACTTGAGAAACTAAAACTGACATGCGAGGTACTAGGTCAATTAATTTTCATCACTTCATGACTTTTTGTCGCTTCTAATTCTAAAACACGTCGCTGTATTATTGGATATCTGAGACTGCATACCGTTTTTGGCCACAAGATACGTGACAGCATTCTATTTTGGGGTGTAAGATATTCCAGACTATTTTTGTGTCTCGTGAGGCGATTAATTTATTTCTGGCATCAGAATCAAGGAAACAATGGGAAAAGGTTTTCCCTTGAAGAAAAAAAAAGAAAAAAGAAAAAATCTCAGTGTCGGGTAGGCAGCGAGGTGTTATATTTTCATTCCGGAAACTTGGCTGGAATGAGGTAACAATTAGACCATTGTCTGTACCAGAATCTGCCACACAATTAGACTATTGTCTGTCACAATTAGACCAGCGCTTGTCTGGTTGTACTTCATATGTCGTTTCTGGCCGCAGGGAAGTTCGTTCTTATCATTTCTAATCGTAGATAATTAAGACCTCTATCTAATTGTAGCCCATCACCTTAAACCGTATCTTGTGTATGGATGGTGCGGTGTTTTGCAAGTCTGGTTCTGTAACTGTGAGTTTGAGAGTCGACATTTCAGTGGGGATTGTTATTGTTATTGTTTAAAGCCCAGCCGACTGCGTAGAGCCATATCAGGGCTATAACCACCTTTCATCAGGTAGAATCAGTGATAGGGAAGCGTTTATCAAATCAAAATACTTTACGTTACAGGACAGGGGAATGCCAAGACAGACAACAGCACACGCTTTAACAAATGTACACAAATTATGCATTGGACAGAATCTGATAAAAGCTCGACAGCATATACAGTTTATGTACACCTTCATATAACTGGCCATTTAACAAAATCATTTCATTACATAACACTTGAAATGGTATACGGTGTGTGCACTTCTAACCAAGTAATACAACACTTTCTTTAACAAACGCACACTAAAAATGAAAGAAGAAAACAACCAGTTTACCAATCAACACATACGAGCACAAAACCCAAAACAGCCCCGACACCCATGCACACACGCAAGAAAAACGGCCAAATACACAAACCTGTTTTTCGATACGTGACACCATTTCTGCCTAAGTCCTACTTCATACTCCTACATACATAAGACATCACACTGTTACTGGTATTTAAAGGATATCCTGTACAATACCTGGCAAAAAGATATTCTCCACACTCTTTCCGGCCAAAAGACATTCAGTATCATATGTAGCCACAGAAAACTTTGTATGCTTACAAGCATTCTGATCAGATACTCGAAACTATTCCTGCTGTGCAAGGCTCACTGCTATTTCAGACCACAAGAACCTCTCTGCACTCATCCCAGCCACAGAACGCAACCAATTACGTACAGTGGGAAGCAGACCTGTATAAGACATAAGACACCCACTGGCCTCTTACGGAACTGGGAGATGGCTCAATTTAGCAGAATTCGTATCCACAATAGTTGTGTAGTAAAGGATATCTTAAGAATGAGAGTCTCATGTCATATGACATGTAAATCCCCCCTTCCCCCCCCCCCCCAAACAAAACAAAAACAAACAAACCCCCTAAGAATCAAGCGATAAAGAGAGTCACATATTACCGTTATATAGCTTGCAAGAAACACACACAAACACACACACACACACACACACACACACACACACACACACACACACACACACACATACACACACACACACACACACACACACACACATACACACACACACACTTTCATACTGAATCTAGGCTGGATACAGGGCTCTATAGTAAGGCTTACCCTCATTCTGGTCATACGAAATGTGAGACTATTTCTGGCTGTAAAAATGTTCCCTGCTGGTTGAGACAACAACGATCTCCCTGAACTATACCAAGCCACACAATGCAACCAATTATGTGCTAGCCAGGAAGCGGGATCTGCCCACACTGTTCAAAACACCCACTGGCCTCTGACGGAACTGGGGATGGCTCATGTTAGCAGGAATATCGTCCACAGTAGTTGTGCAGTTGAAAGTAACTTAGAATACAGCGACAATGAGGGTCTCATAAGTGTCCTTTGGATTGCAAACACACACATCCCCACACACACACATAAATACACACGCACACACACACAAGCACACGCACATACATAAATACATACGCACATACATATATACATACATACATACATACATTCACACACATACATACATACGTACATACATACATACATACATACGCACATACATACATACATACATATATACACACGCTCATGCATGTATACATACATACATACATACATACATTCATACATATATACATACACACACATACATACATACGCACATACATACATACGCACATACATACATACATGCATACACACACATACATCCATATATACATACGCACATAAATACATACATTATATACATACATACGCACATACACACATACATACATACATACGCACACACATACATACATACATACATACACACACACGCACATACACACACACTAAATCTAGCTGGATACAATGACATTTCGTAACATTAAACTACCATTCTGGTCATACGATACTGTAGATTATTCCTGGCTGTGAAAATGTTCCCTGCTATTTCAGACCACAACAATCTCCCGGGACTATTCACAGCCACAGAATGCAACCAATTTATGTGTGTCAGGGAGCAGACCTGCCCAGACACTATAAAACGCCTACTGGCCTCTGATGAAACTTGGCTACGGCTCAATTTAGCTAGACTCCTGTGCTTCGAGCTGTGTGGTTGAGAGCAACTTGCGAATCGAGAGATGATGGGGGTCTCATGTTCTTGTTAAATGGCAGGCAAAACACACACACACACACACACACACACACACACACACACACACACACACACACACAAACACACACACACATACACACACACACACACACACACACACACACACACATACACACACACACACACACACTTACAAAACCTAGTTTGATACTGGCAACTATATCTGGCTGTGAAATGCTTCCTGCTGTTTCAGACCACAACCATCTCCCGGCACTATTCCCAGCCACAGAATAAAACCAATTATGTGTGTCAGGGAGCAGGACCTGCCCAGACACTGTAAAATGCCCACTGGCCACCAGCAGACTGGGGTAGGCCAATGGTTCAATTCAGCGGGACTCGTGTGCTAAGTGCTGTGCGGATGAGGGCAACTTGTGGATAGAGTGATAATAGTGGTCTCCTGTTATTGTTTAATGATCTGCAAAAACAAACACACGGAACACTTATACATATACTCATTCTCTCTCTCTCTCTCTCTCTCTCTCTCTCTCTCTCTCACACACACACACACACACACACACATACGTTTTGAGTTCTAACACACACATGCACACACATACACGCTCATACACATGGACGTGTACACACTATATGCACTCACACACACACACACACACACACACACACACACACACACACACACACACACACATACATGCAGACACACACACACATACATACATACAAACATATAAACACACTGGCTCCCTTAAGACATCAGGGTTTGTTATACAACTTTTCCCTTTGAGCCACATAGGCATCTGCACCAAATAATAACACCAGCATCTCAAAGTGTGCTCTCAGGAAGATTTCTGGAAAAGAGGGCAGGTGAATGGACCCATGAGCAGAATATGTAGACAACAGAAAGACTGAAGAACGGAAAAGAAAGAAAAGATGGCAAACAGAAAAAAGGGGTCGTCTGTAGTATATCTCACCAAATAAAAAGATAATAATGACAATGACAGCAAAGCTGATAAAACATTTTTAAGAAATGATGACGACAAAAACAAAATGATCATATACAGTGAAAATAGATTCATATAATAATAATAGTAATGATAATAGCAATATACTACTACTGCTACTACTACTACTACTACTACTATTAGATATGGCTCTGGCAAAATAGCATGGATATTTCATCTCTATAATACTGACGGTTGGTCATACCTATTTGAGCATAAACGTCAGTTTTACTAGTTTTTCTTTTGTTTGTTTGTTTTGTTCGTTTCAGACCTGTCCTTTCATTGAGTAGCTAAGTCTAAACTCACAAAACACTCAGAAAACCAGGCCAATCCTTTTCAAACTTTCAGTTATGGTTATGGTTTGAATATGCGTCGCATCCAACAAAACATAAAACAGAACCCAGCATAATAATACGTCATGAAGTCTTATTCGATCAACAAAACAAGACAGGTGTAAATTTCCGGCGCAATGGTCTTTGTCATGCGTGGGAAGGAAGGGGAGTAAGAGAAAAACAAGGTCACAGCCACTCAAGACGAAAGCAAGCACACCAACAAGCAGATTAACTAGTTGACAAATGGATTTACAAGCCAACCGACAAAAGAATTCTACAATCTAATTTACAAGCAGCCAAACACTCGGATTTACAAGCAGTCTATGGGAAAGGATGTTGGGAGAAACGTCTGAACACAGCCCGATGCAGACATTTCACTTCACACATCGTAATACATCGATGGTCTGCTTTTCACATCTCATCATCACTGTCTGTTTTGACCTAATTCTTCGACAAGAAACCCCCACAGGGAAACCTTTATTCCTTCATCATTTCTTCTGACGTCTATTTACATAAATGCTTTCAGCCAAACCCCATCTGCTCCATCCCTTTAACCAATCCCCATGTTCTCCGTCCTTTCAGAGGCGATGACCCAGTGCCAGTCATTCTGCTTTCTCAGCACAATGTTCATTCAGTCAAAGTCCTATTACCATCAAATTCAGGAACTGCTGGCGTCAAGCCATCACAGAGCCATCCATCAAGGAAGAGTCCAAATGGCTAAGAAATTGTCCAAAGGAACAGGTAAGGAGCAATCACATAATCATCATGTAGTCGCCAAAAACGTTGCTTAAGTGTGTTCAGACTTCAATACGTAGTTACGCTGAATACGCGCCATATTCATCAAAATGTAACGAGACCCCAGCACAAACAGACACGATCTGATTTAGTCAACAAAACAAGACAGGTGTAAATTTACAGCGCAATGACCTCTGTCATGCGTGGAGATGAATAACAAGTGAAAAACAAGGCTATCGTGCCTAGGACACACAGCACTCTAATGAGCAGATTAACAAACTGACATGTGGGTTAACAAACCAACTGACATATGAATTCTGTAATCCAATTTATAAGCAGCTTGACAGATGGATTTACAAGTACTCTGTGGGGCAAGGTATTGGGAGAAATGTCTGAACACGACCAGAGGTAGAAACATCATTCACACTTCGTACTTCATATGGTTCGTCTGATCTCATCTCATCATCACTCTCTGTTTTGACCTAATTCTACGCCAAGAAATCCCACCGGAAAACTTTCATTGTACCTCATCTTCTGTGCCCCATCAGTGGCACCAATCTAATGCCGCCTGTTCTGGTCCCTCATCACATCATCAAACCCAAGTTCATACAAAGTCCTATCACCAGGAAATCCATAAGAGCTACTGAGTCAACCCGCCATGGGGCCATCCACCAGAGAAGATTTTGTATTGCTGTCGTACTGTCAAAAGCGTTAGACGACAGAAAAGAAAACCTTTCTACTGCCTTTTGACAAGGATGTTTGCAATTAAACTTCCACTTTGACGTCTGATCGATCTTTTTTTTTTATCCTGAAACTGTACCAGACCTAAGCTAAAAAGTATACCGAGAAATTGTGCTACAAGAAAAGATCAGAAAAACAGGGGTAGGAATCCACAATGGGTCCCAAATGGGTAGCTCTGCACTACACAGCATAATAGTGTGAAACGGATACGGAATCATCTAAGCACTGTGACACTTCCACGAAGAAACTGAAATTGAAACGGACCGAAAACATTGCCAAAGCTACAGACGCCAACACGACAGATTCCATTCCTTTCCCTCTTCTCTTCCAAAGCTGACAGCAAAAGTGATTCTGAAGACATTTTAAGGCAGTGTGAGGTTGTGTATGAGTGACTGATGATATCATCTACATTACTAATACACGATCCTGATGTACATTTTCGTCTGTGAGTATGACCCTCAAAAATCGTTTCGACAATTCCAGTACTCCCTGTCCTTCCTTCACATGTCCAAAAAAGCATGTCCAAAAAAGAAATATACAATCATGAATTGCCCAGAAAATCTTGCTGAAATATGCTCAAACTTAACATCGTAGTAATTTTGAATACGCACCATATCCATCAAAATGTGAACCAGAAGCCAGCATATGACCAATCAAACACAAAGTCTTTATTCAAATTAACAAAAGAAGACGTGTAAATTTCAAACGCAATGGTCTTTTCTCATTTGTGGGGAGGAGAAATGTAAGAGAAAAACCAGGCTACCACATGCAGGATGGAAGCAAGCACTCCAAACGGTGGAATTACAAACAAGCTGACATGTGGATTTACAAGCCCACTGACAGGTGAATTCTCCGATGTAATTTACAAGCAGCCTGGCACATGGATATACGAACAGTGAGTGGGGAAGGATGTTGGGAGAAATGTCTGAACACAGCCACAGACGTAGAAACTTTACTTCACACGTTGTATCTTCATCGACAGTCCGTTTATCTCATCTCATCGTCACAGTCTGTTTTACCATTAGTTTTCCACAAGAAAGCCCACAGGAAATCCTCTCTTCGTTTGTTATTCCTTCTGACGTGTATTCACATCAACGCTTTCACCAATGCCCATCTTCTCCACTCTTGTAGTGGCACTGATCCAATGCCATTCTTTCTGGTTCCTAAACACACCACCAAACCCACGTTCATTCAGTCAAAATCCTATTACTAGCAAGTCCTTAGGAGCCAGTAAACGCAAGCCTCCACGAGGCCACCCGTCAGATGAGACACTGCATGGATAGAAAACTAGAAAACCGTCGGAACGTGTTACATGTACACTGGACAACAAGAAGGCAACATCTTTCTTCTACCTTTCGACATGTTTGGTTGCAATCAAAGTTCGACTCTGACACCTGACTGATCATTTTTGAATCTGAAAACAGTTCATACCTATACTGAGAAATTGTGGAACAGGAAATTTATCAGAAGAAAACAGACAGGGTCAGGAATCCAGAACAGAGCCAGAACGAGCAGTTCTGCATCGCGTGGCAAAACGGTGTAGGACACATGACATCAACTGCTCGCTGCAACACAGTATGGCGGAAACTGTTAACTGAAAGGGGTCAGAGATCACGCCATGGCTGGAGATGCCCAGACGAAGATTTCATTCCCTCCCACCTTCTCTTCCGAAGTTCACTAACTATCTTAAAGAAATTTGCTGGCATTTGTAGGATGGTGGCTGGTTGTGTGGGGGTGAGTACTAAAATCAGCCTACACATAATTATTATTTCACTCTCTAGATCGGTGGTTTCGTCAATGACCATGACCCTCAGCAGCTGTTTCAACAATTCCAGTGGTTACCTTACTACGTCCTTCACGTGTCCAAAGGACAATGTAAGGCACACTTATACGATCATACACTCGCCAAAACTTTTAAGTGTGTTAAGGCTTCAACGTGTGGTTATGCTCAATCTGCGCCACATGCATCAAAATATAAACCAGAACCCAGCATAAACAGACAGAAGTATTAATCAATCAACAAAAGAAAACACGTGTAAATTTCCCATGCAATGGTCTCTGTAGGTGTGTGTGTGTGTGTGTGTGTGTGTGTGTGGTGTGTGTGTGTGTGTGTGTGTGTGTCGTGTGTGTGTTTGTGTGTTGTGTGTGCGTTGTGTGCGTGCGTGCGTGCTGGTGGTGTGTGTGTGTGTGTGTGTGTGTTTTTTGTGTACGTGCATGCTTGCTTGCTTGCATGCGTGCGTGCGTGCGTGTGTGTGTGTGCGTGCGTGCATGTGTGTGCATGTGTGTGTGTAGAGAAATACGAGATATCTAGCCATCATATTCAGGTAAAAAGCACTCCAAGGGACAGATTTACAAACATGCTGACATGTGGGTTTACAAGCCAACAGACAGGTGAATTCTACAACATGATAATTTACAAGCAGCCTGACAGATGGATTTACAAGCGGCGTGCAGGGCAGGATATTAGGGGATGGGAAATGTCTGAACAGAGCAAG